>JAMZAV010000654.1:0-519221 GCA_024449915.1 Sweltsa coloradensis
GAAATTTTAGCCATTTTTCAATATATTTTATTTGTATGAACAATAGATTTTACGTTTTTTCATTAATTTTTAGAAAAGATATACGATTAAGAAAAAATAAAAGAATAAAGTTAATTTTTTATTAATTTAATTTAATTTAAAAAAAATCGACTTAGTAATAATTTTTTTCACAAAACAACAGAAAATCTGCAAACACATGGCAGGTCAATGCACCAATTACGCTCATCCAACAACGCGGCGGGACTTAAGCGTTTTCCTAGTAGAATATAATGCTACAAAATAAAGATACATATTAAAAATAGCAACAATCACCATGAAACAATGTTGCAATAATTAAACAAAAGCGTAGCTAATTATTAATCTATCAGATGCCAAAATGATTATAAGAAAGGTTGAAACAAACGTACGATTTGCATTCGGTTTTTTGTTGGCATAGTTTCTCAACAAGGAAGATAAATAGTGGTTTTGGTGACCCTTAAGGGGGCGGGGGTATAATATTTTAAGGGGAATTTTCCTTACCCGGCACCTCCACCAAAGATTTCAATGCGTGGTAAATTCCAACTCGCAACCTTCTCGTGGTTTGGCCGTGATTAGGGGAGTTTTTCTCCCTGAAACTAATGGCGAGCTCTGGGTCGTCGTCGGGGAACTTTCCCCTTCCCTTCGACTACTTCCCCGACGGCGACGACAATGACAACACTGACGGATGATGACACAGACGAAGACGACCACAACGTGGGGGAACCCCTGCCCTCCCCATACGCTTGTGGCTGGTTCTGACCAGCACAGGCCTGTCCACCCCTTGTCCCCTTGCGTCATCCCTTACGTCCCTCACTTCGCCTCGATTAGCCAAGTTGCATAAATATGAGACGTTAAGCAACATCCAATCCAAGATTAATTTGTGTGTTCTTGGACAATCTGTTGATAAGTAGATTGTTCCCTATTATTTGTCAGTACCCGTGCTTGTTAGAAAAAAATCTTTATTGGGATACCCAATGATGGTTATTTAAGAAGATGTGATGATGAAATGAATGAGATTGAAAAAGCGATACAGAATTTATTCCAAGTCAAGTACCTTCATTACATGCGGACGGTTGGGCTGTACTCTGGGAAACCATAGCTTATTTCATAGACATGTCACTGCTCAGATATGAATGGTTGTTGAGACTATGTAAAGTCTAGGTACTTTTCATTCTCTATCCTTCTTTTTCTTTACTTTTTTGTTACGGATACGAATATTTCTAAAAATAAAGTTTTGAGCGTGCTTGCATAATGATGAATTTAAACTTTACCTTGACAAGTTTGAAGTATACATTTGAAGTACTCCTTTGCACATGCATACACAACTTAGTTATTTTCCAACTCGCTTATTTCTAAAAATATTTTCAAATAATCCTCAAATTTAATTTGTTGGAGACTGTTTACTCATTTTCTCAGAAAAGCTTGGCATATTCTTCAAAATAACCTATTAACACGATCTAGTTTTTATTTATGACTTTCTGGTTATTTATTATTTTTGGACTTACGCGAATTTATTAATTACTATAAAATAGCTTATTTTGAGATTTCAAAATACTCCAAAATACAAAATTTGAAAACCAAAGGTCAAAAGGGAGAGTTTGAAAATGCGTTTTACTAGAAAACTGTTCCATAATGTCTTCGTTTTCCTTTTGCTTTACCGGATTTTCTTTACGTATGTTAATAATGTTATTAAAGCGATTTTCTGAGAATGCTCAATGTTTTGTCTAGTCCGTCCATGTAAATAAATACCATCTCGGTGTTGTAGTTAATATTAAATAGCGTGCAATTCAAGGAATACACTACACGTCTGGGCTGAGTACGTGCGCGCGCCACGCCAGGTATAATCATGCACGTTCTAATGCTGCGTGAGAAGAATGCAATGCTACGATGCACTTGTTAATATTGCGTATTTATGAACTCGTCTTGTGGCTAGGATTTCCCTGTAGATGGGGCTTGATTATAATGGGCGGCGAGTTCATTCCTGACAGCAAATACTACCCATGTATTTGTTTATACTTATACTTTTGTATACACTAAACACTTGTACTTATGCTTTACATATACTTGTACTTAAACACATACACTTAGGTTTTTAATAATTATTCTTATGCTTATTCTTAAACATACTCATACTTATACTATACTTATACATTATACTTCAACTTATTATACTTGTTTTTAATTTTATACATAAACTTAGCCCGTTAGTTCAACGTACATTTATTATGGGTATAGGCCCTACATACTCAACTTAAACTTATGGCTCTACTTATTTTTACACTTATTAACGTACTCTAGCTAACTGTACTTTTCCTTTACTGATATAAAATTTTCTCAAACTTACACATATCATTCTTCTTAATAATAGAAAATTTACCTTTAAAAGGTATATTGCCAATACTCTTGCCTGGGCCCTCTTTATTTCTTAAAATGTTGTGTTATGTTTATTAATACATATCGAAAATGTAAAATTCTCTTCAGTCAACCTTACCCCCCTTTCGGAAAAAATACTAATTTTCAACCACTGTTAACTATTTATTGGACCTACCGGCACTTTAAAGTTTGGTTTTCGAATATTATGTCCATCAATTTCATCATTGTTGATTGAACTGTTTTATTTCTTGAATAATCGTTGTTTTCAGCTCTGATACCGTCGTAATCATAATGGTCACTTTTATGTTGTGTGCCTTGGATTTGTATTGACAAAAAGTTCATCACTTAATAACTAGTTCGAACAGTAACTAATAAGTTTAGTAATGAGTTGCTCAACTGCTAGTTGCAAACTCTCTGAAAGTTCTCTTCCTGCACCGCCGCCATTACGGGTGACCTCTACAGTGGCGCTGGCAGCGGCTCTTCTTGGCACTCGCTGGACTCGAGCCAGCAACAATGCAAATACAGCCCTAGACAGGGGATGTATTGTCTGGGTCTGCTCGTGTATATCCAGTACGCCCTTGAGTTCGTTCTAATGGGGTGGGGGTCGACTACTAGACTAGGGCTGGATTTACAATTTAAACCAGGGTTGATATAGGCAGTCTTTTAATTCAAATGCATTTCAATGAAGGTCGTATGCAACGTTTAATATCAAGTGCTATTAAAATATGATAAATTGATATAGTTATAAAACTATATATTAGAAATATAATATATAGTTATTAAACTATGTATTAGAAATATAATATAAATAAATTATGTGTCAAATCTACAAAATCTTAAATTTAAACTGTTTGTTTTTTCAATACTATTGGTAAATATTTATATTCACGAATTGTCTACAATTGGCGTAACTGACTTGGCATAAATTTAAAAAAATATATTTAGAGAACAGTAGGTTTATATAGACTACTTTTATCTAATTTCTTATGTCAATAAATTTATTCCTACCGACCCAATTAAAAGAACCGATTTACAATTTGGATTTAAATTCAAAATCATCTTTATATAAACCATAACACTAGCGATAGATTAAAGTTATTTTAGAAGTTTGCTATCTTAGCTATAACTGGGAAATCGAACCTTGGACCTACTGCAGTGGAAGCAGACATAATCCCTCGGGGCAAGAGACTAGCCTCTCAAATTCATAATTTGTAAATCGAGCGCTTTTTCCACAACATGCCACCGTCCGCAAACTAGCACAAGTTTTAACAGAGTGCCAATTTCTTTTTGTATTATAGTCATTTTTAATTAAAATTGTTCGAAACCTTTTCGTTTTTCCGCCATTAGCGATATCTAGGGCACTTGATTAAAAAGTGTACATCTGGGTTCTAAATGGAAAAATAGAAAAACTTGACATGAAAATAATATGCCACTGTTGCAAACTTTTTCTTTGTAAAAGAACACTCACATAAGTATTAATTTTTAGCACACACAGTTAGAAACACGATGAAAATATAATGTTAGCTCAAGCGTCTATATGCCCATTGAATTAAAACTGGTGAAATAATGGAATAAATAATTAGTTATTGTTTAAAATACGTATGAGATTTTATTTGCTCAGTTAACTCATTAAAATCTGTGTCTCGTTGGGCCAGGGTTGAATTTTAACTCGTGATAAGGACCTAAGTATCAATAATTCATGAGTTGGGTATGTAATTTAATAGTTAACGTGATTTAAAGTTAAGCGATTTGAGGAATAGTGAACTTGCTGATTTAAGAATGAAAAGGACACATATTGGCTGTTGGCAAATAGTTATACGCTCGACCAAGATGCATCTAACGTATATGAAACTTTGCAAAGTCGTCAAAGAAGGTAGTAGATATCCCCAATACGTTCCTAATCAGCCAGAAAAAAATCACGAATAGGTAATTTTGAACTTTTGAACTAAAGTGTACTACATCGAAAATCATTTTTTTTTTAATTAATTTTTTTAAAGAAAAGTGTTACAGTAGAGCCCCTTTATTTCCACTTTTGTGACATCTGTTCAAAATTTCAAAACCTTTGGTGTCAGTCAGCCGAGCGAACAGCAATTTGCCTAAAACTCCTCATCTCCCCATCTCAAATAATATTAATTCTCTTACTTAAATGATTTTAATTTCTACTGGTAGACTCAGAGATTGCAAAGCTGTTGGAGTGCATGCATGTCAGTGTACTTTCTACTATTTCTCCGTCCTCAGCGACGTCTAGAATGCAAAGTCACGTGGTGTCGTGTCACTTTCAATCGAGCCAGGTACCACGCCCACATATCTGTGCTGAAACAGAGAGGGCCATGCAGTAATGCGCATTGTGCAAGCTGGTCGTTGTTTATACGAGACGGTGTGGGGTTTATGCCTCGTCATGCGCAGTAGACAAAAACTCTTCTGTGCTGGATCTGCTCCTTCAGCTGAATGTTTATATGCAAGGAGAGGAATATTTTGTAGCGTGTTCTGTCTTATGTGGACATTGTCATCATAAATATTTGTAGTTTTAATTTTTATTTTAAATAAATAAATAATTGGATGAGCGTAGCGAGCGTAGCGAGCGAAGCGAGCGAAGCGAAAACTTCAATTTCACTGACCCCCCAAAAAATTTAGCTCCAATGTTTTTTTTTTTTTTGTCTGTATTTTTGTCTGTTTGTTAGCAGGATTCCGGGCAAACGGCATAAGCGATCTTGATGAAAATTTGAGGGGACCTTCGTTTTCTCTGAACTTAGAGGTGTATTGTTTTTGGGTACAATCGAAGAAATATTTCTCATGAATATCGTACTTTTACGATTTTTTTTCGATTTTTAGTGCGATATTTTCGTCACATTTGGGCCGATTCTGACCAAACGGGAGGGGCTACAACGTTCATATTTCACATGGACATTAAGATTATGGTGATGTAGTACCTTATGAAAGAAAAAGTTGAAAAAGTTAGCTAGAATCCATAGAAATAAAGGTTTTAATATTAGTTTTTCAATTTTTAGTACGATATTTTCGACACATTTGGGCCGATTCTGACCAAACGGGTGGGGCTACAACGTTCAGATTTCACATGGACATTAAGGTTATGGTGATGTAGTACCTTTTGAAAGAAAAAGTTGAAAAAGTTAGTCAGAATCCACAGAAATAAAGGTTTTACTATGAGTTTTTTCAGGTTTTATAGTACCAATTACCAAGTTACAATAGAAACTTGACAACAATCACCTACAATGCATTCAAAAAGCACTTGCAAAGGAAAAGTGCAAACAAACGCAAAAAACGCAAACAAAAAACGCTCATCCATCAACGCGGCGGGACTTTAGCGTTTTCCTAGTAAATATTAAAATAAACAAAAAACTCTTCTGTGCTGGATCTGCTCCTTCAGCTGAATGTTTATATGCAAGGAGAGGAATTTCTTGTAGCTCGTACAGTCTTATGTGGACATTGTCACCATAAATATTTGTAGTTTTAATTTTAAATTTCTTGTGGGAAACTTGCCCAGGGTCGGCAGATGGTGAAATTATTTTTAATAGTTCTCCTTTGTAAATCAGTTTTTATAACTGAATACGATGGACGTTTAATAGAAAAATAATTGATCTTAAAAAAAAGTGTAAGATCGTGCAAATACTTTATTATTGAGAGCATACATTGTGGTAACAATTACAAAATAACAATGCAAATCAATATCAGTAATAATTGATCTACGTTCGCTGTTTTTGAATTGTATTACCTTATCTTAATTAACGTGCTTGTATAATAACTAGGAAGCTTCGCAAACGCTTTTTTTAGTCTCGTTGATGGATGAGCTTTTTAATAATAAAATGTTAATATTAATTTAAAATAATAACAACATATAAACACGGCCCATACAAAGCAATCATTAGGTCTGTCGGATCTTTGATTGTTTTTAACAAGGCTGTGAGTAAGGTATAAAATCTCATGTGAAGTTTTCATACAAGGCTGTGAAAAAGGTCTAAAATCTATCTATATTTTCGTGCTATTTGGGCGGATTCTGACCAAACGGGTGGGGCTACAACGTTCATATTTCACATGGACATTAAGGTAAGGGTGATGTATTGACTTTTGAAAGAAAAAGTTGAAAAAGTTAGCCAGAATCTATAGAAAAAAAGGTTTTAATATTTAACACCTTAAAAAACTCAAATTAAAACCTTTATTTCTATAGATTCTGGCTAACTTTTTCAACTTTTTCTTTCAAACGTCAATACATCACATTACCTTAAGCATGCAAGTGAATATGAACTTGTACCCAACGTTTGGACCAAAATCGGCCAAATTCCCAAAATATCGCACTAAATTGGAAAATCAAATGTTTAGATTGTGAGTATTACAGCAACATTCTGTTCGTTGGTTGTTTCTTCCGAAAAATGTGGCAAGTCAATTCAGAGAAAACTTTCAAAAGTCCCTGAATTTCATTTTAGATCGCAATATGCGGCCCCCTGCACTCCGTGCAAAAATAGGACAGGGAAAAAGACCAATCCCCGTTCAGAACAACTGAACAAAGTACCAGACTAAAATTATTTGGGGCATCAGTGAAATTGAATTGGTCTTCGTTCGCTGTTCTAATTTAAGTGTTAATAAGTAATAAGAAATTGATGCAAAAATAATATAAAAAAATAAACAATAAATAAAAAAAAACTTTCTGGTATATAAGAGTTGCTGAAATTATGTTACAATTTAATTTAAGCTTAGTTAAACTAAAACATAAAATATGATTGGAGAAATTGAGAAAACTCTTGCATAATTTAATGTCACGTGGTTCTGGTATGATCCATAGATAATGAAAACTAAAATGCTTATCGGCTGTTCATTATTCATTTTCGAGACTACTTGTCAACAACACGTTTAATTAATGTAATATTCGTAATTAGTTTTATTAATGAACCACAAATTAACTGTTAACACTCCTTTATTATAAAATGTTAATTCTCACAGAAATATATGAAAGTCCACAACAAAAAATTAACTAATTACATTTTTAACTACTCTTATTTCTGTTCGTAATTATATTTACTTTTCGAGTGTGCTGTGTTATTAATATAGTAATGCACATGTATTATGCCAGAGTTTGCATGCTCATCAAGTACAGATCTAAGTAACCACCTATCATTAGTATGTTTGGTAGATTTTTAACAACAGTTATTAAAGAAGTACATACACTCAATTAATGTACACACTTAATTAAATAATTACTAAAATACACATGTCTATTGTTGACCCACAGTTACAAGAAATCTATTTAGTGGGAGATAATATGACCATTATTATGTACATTCGTTGCTAAGAACTGTTTACTTATACGATTCAAATTCATTCCATAACTTGAAAATATCCTATACCCACACTGGGACGTGTTTGTACTTGTGTGTGTGTGTTGGTGATGTTAGTTGTTGCATCTGCACTAAAGTTAGGTGTTTACAAATACTGATGTTTGGTAAGGGTCTCTAGTTTAGAGTTGTACTTATCGTTATGTATAGTAATTTAGATGATTTCCAGCTAAGTTATAGATAACAAGTTGGGTATGAGTATGACCTAAAATTGGATAATGCCAATGGTGCATGCATAAAGCACATCAGCTGTACCAGAATTGAGTATACAACTTATTTTAAAATTGTATACTATTTTTCTTTCAAGCAAACTTTAGTTGGTTGTTACTTGTATTTAAGATTTTCCTCTGTTTTTCATAAACTCATATTCTCTCGACTCTATTATATGGCAATATTAATTATCTCGGTACATGATAAACTTTTCGTTATAAAACGGAAATAATATTATTAAAAAAATCCATGAGTTTTATAAGATCATTTGATCGTGACGCCAACAGTCGATCTTGTGGAAGATCATAAGTTCTTAATTTCAAAAGTATATTTTTTGATTTTCAGAAGTATTTTTATACTCTAAACTGGATGTATTACCTTTACGAGCACTTATATAGTAATGTCGTCTCCAATTAATACCAAATCCAAGCAGAGCTCTGTCTGGCAGTGTTTCAATGCTCTAGTATAAAAATCATGTTCCGTCTTCTCGTAAAACTTAATGTTCTCTAAAGAATGGAAAGCACTCAACAGACAGTAATTGTTTAATGTTTAATATCGTTTAGACTGGTGAACTCCGCCTATGTACTTACAAGTTTAATGCAGTCGCTGGAAAGTTTTACGAGAATATTAGTTGGGATTTGGCGGAGAATATTTCGAATACGATCCACTCGTCGTCTCAGTCTTCTTGCCAAGTAGAATATACGGATTTAAATTAACTTTTAAAAAGTTTGTCGTACGAATCTAGTTAATGAAATGTTGGGATACGTAAATGAGACTGTTTAACTTTAATATAACTAACTCTTGTATCTTTTAATATCAAAACTTAATTTCATTTTGAAACAGCTTGAATTGTCGAGGTCAACTGAGATTTATTATGTCTAGTCTAGGGGTGGTGGGGTTTTTTTTTGGTTTTGCGGGTAATTAAACGACTTCGTTTTGTCCTCGAGTATACAGGATATTTATTATTTAAATACACATATTATGACGGTTGTGAATGTTTGGTTCAGTGATCAACTCCAACCTTATAGATGAGAAAGACTGATTTTTCTGGACCGCATCTAGAAGATGCTACAAATTCAATTGTATAATACAAAAAAAAAACAGATTAAAGCATAACTAAACAAAAATGGTATTTGAAATAAATATATATTGTTTTATTGATAACAGTTCGAAATGTAGTAAATTTTTTAATGTTAAAAAGATCGAAACAAACTATACACAAATTTGTTTGGTTGTTTTAAGCGTTTATTCATTCATTGGCTTGATTAGATAATCCACTACTACGTACCCACTTTGATTATTTGATACGATGCTATGCTATTCAAAATCATTTTTGCCAAAATATTTTCACCCCTCTTACCCACCCCTTCAATCAAACGTGCTTTGTGATGCATCTTCATTCATTCACTGCAAAGTGTTTAGTCGCACTTTTACTAAAATAATGTATTTCTCTTACAGGTAAGTCCCTCGTCATCTTGTAACGAGGTCTCAGCCTATTTCCGTTCTCACTACTGGTTTGGCTGTGCTGGTATTGGTAAGTGAACCGGAACCCGGTCTTGTAATCCAGGGTGGCTCCGGTTAACCCTTTATAGGACAGGAATTAGCGACCCAAAATTTTGCTTTCTACTTCAGCAATTTAAAATTTGTGATTTTTTAAAAGAATTTTAGAATTTTGTTAGATTTTTTTCCTTGATGTTTTAGGAACAAAATGCTGATTTTGAATTCCAAATTGACATCAAAGTTGAAAAGAATCAATTGATTTGATTTGATTTTAAAAAATGAGATTTTTTGCAATTTTCTATTTTTTTCGTTTTTATTACACGTTGAAATTGAATGTACTACAGGCAAACAAAGTATCCGGGACATCCAGGAAATTTGTGAATTTCTGTGTTTTTATACACAATTTGATTTTTGAACCATTACGAAAATTTTTGTCATCATTATAGTTTAGTGGGGAAAAATTCTACAAATTCAGAACAAAATAATACCTATAAAGGGTTTTAAGACGCGACGGTTAGGTGATACATGTGTTCATTCGGATGTATCATACATAAATACATAAAATATAATCTTGACGCTGACCAATTTTCAATTTCTGATTTTTTTTAAATATTGTAAAAGCAGTTGGGAAATGGCAACGAACGTAGTAACGTTTGTCACTGAAATACCGTCAAGGTTACATAAAAAAGCTAATGATAAATATACCGTTATAAGTATGTGATGTCTGTAATGGAATACCTGAAATAGTTTGTTCTAATGCAAGAAATAAATAAAAGAATAAAACTTTTAAATGTCTCGCTACCCGTTGTTGACATATTTATTTATCGGGTTGTTTTGTAGCGGTGGTATACATGATATTCTTATGTCGACGTTTTAAAGACCATTTCGTTTTCTTCAGGACGTGAAATATGATTTATCATATTATGTATATGTATACCACCGGTACAAAAGAAGCCGATAAATAAATATGAGAATATGAGAATGTTACACTTTCATGATGCATGCTTAATTTATACCGAATAAAAGACAATCTAATCAAAATGTCTCATGACATATCTAAAAAAGATAACACAGGGGTATTATGTGGATGAACTGGAGGACTAGGTAGTCTTTTAATAATTCTTGTAAAACGACATGTTTTCTCAATCAAAACCCATTCTATAGTTTTCCAAATTTGAGTTCGCAACGCAACTCACAGTGTTTGATTCGTATTGGATTTGTATCTTTCACGCCACTTATAAAATACAAATTAACCCTAAATTCAACACAATTCGATCACGTAGCTGTACATTCAGAAAATATCCAGCACTCCACTTGTGGGTTACACGATCTTTTCCAGTCTTTCATTTGCAGTTAAAGGAGTCTTTCTTCGGCAATAGCTAATACGACGCTATTCCATACTGGGTATTTCTCATTCCGCTAACTGCAGATAACTCTGCCAATACATGGGGGTCGTTCCCGTTTTAAATAGGACATTCACCGCCCTGGGGTGTAATGAAACCGTGAAGTTGCCCTATATTGCAACCAGGATCGGAATATTCGATTAGTCTGAAGCAAAACCATTGGAACAGTAACAGAATTCCTGGGAGAGGCTAGCTGGTTGGGTTTTATAACTTATATTCCAACTTCTAGTTGTTTATTTGTGTTTGCAATGACACATTTATGTGTTGTCCCTTTAGAGGTGGTACCATATAGCTAATGGCCGACCTACTTGCACACCTCACATATTTCAATCACTTTTTATGCAGCCATACAACCGTTTATTGGACTCTTGCTCTCCTGGGTATTCCTTATGCTCTATTCAGCTGTAAAACGAACTTGATAATGATTACAATAAATATATATTTATTGACATACATACAAAACAAAATGTAATAAGAATCAGAAAAAAGCACAAAGTCGGAACATGGCTTAACTGTAGAGTGTAACAGACAAATTAAAAATTGTAATAAAAAGGTGACAATACAGAGAACGGAGCATGTAC
The DNA here is from genome assembly GCA_024449915.1 of Sweltsa coloradensis. Classification (NCBI taxonomy): domain Eukaryota; kingdom Metazoa; phylum Arthropoda; class Insecta; order Plecoptera; family Chloroperlidae; genus Sweltsa; species Sweltsa coloradensis. The sequence continues at coordinate 11,434 of JAMZAV010000654.1, forward strand.
CCAAAATAAACACAAAACAAGTATTATTAATGCCACGGTTGCATGACATATTAAGTTAATTTGTAAAACGCAAAAAAATTAAAATAACAGAGTTAAAATGTTTTTAGAAGTCTAAATGAAATAAAACGAAATACTCTGTCAAGAGGTGTCAGTAAGATGTCATTTTAGTTTAGTTTAGTATGATAAAACTGTAATAATTGTTTATTTATTATTTAGAAAACTTGATTAATTTTACTATGTGAAATATACGTCAACATAGAAAATATGGTTACGTATTTTCTTTATACTTTTCACCGTAAATACGTTTTGAATTATTTTTATGTTCTTTAATAATGCTGTAATGCTTTACTGCATCCATTGTTAAACCAGCAACAACGTATCAAAACGAACTGTTCTCCGGTCCGGTTTGTTGCTCTTTGAACTATAGTCTCCTTCAGGCATCGTCTCCTGACCTATATTGTTGTTTTCTCAAACTCCCCCCTTAAAATACCCGTTTTCCCTGTGCCATGTGTTGGTGCTTTTGATACGTTTTATATTTGATTCTTTCCCAATCATTCCAGCCTTTCAGTTCACTACTCCCTTTCTTAGCTTTCTTCCTCCGGGCTTTCTGGAATAGTATGTTTCTTTCTCTCAGTCAGCGTTATAATGCCACTTTAAGAGTTCAAATATTTCCACAGCGTCCACGTTATATGATGGGACTCGTTCGATGTGCTCATAAAAACATGCTCAAAACCAAGTCATCATAATAAGAAAATATCTCATTTCGTATAACTACTTGTAGGTAGGCTTATTCACATTGACATGTTTTTATGTTAAACACAGAAAATTTACTGCTAAAAGCAAAATTGTAATCAATTGTCACCACCCAATTCCCCACTTTTGGTATTAAACTATCAAACTTTCCACAACGAATGTACCAGACTTTGAATGCTATTACCACGTTTTATTGTAACCTGCAATTTATGTGTAAGATATCAATACCAGATTCAAATATATATATATATGTATATATTACGCACCTATTTTCTATATAACCATCGCCACCCCGCACCTTACACCGAGGCTTTATAAGGCGGGCGCTGGTGCTTGCCAACACTTGATCCAACTCCGTAGATCACAGTCCACCTGAAATTCGACGTAGTACAGACGAAATGTCGGTGGACCCCAGGTCTGCCCTGGTCATCTTATTTTCGACGCGGTTTTCACCCAAGATCCTTGTTTTATCATATATAAGATATTATCAACGATATTATGGAATATATAAAAATACTACTACATTTCTACGAAATTCCAATGTAATATGTTTATATTAAATTACCAAATTTTCGAATTTCATATGTCCCGGTCCTGATCCGGTTTTCAGGCAGTCAGGATTGCCGGTTACTTGAATTGAACTGACGTCCTCCCTATTGATATTCTTGTGAGAGAGTGCTAAGCCACCCCTGTAGGTAAAGGACGTGCATGTTTTACTAGATTTTATTCGGGAGGGTTTGCTAGAAATAGATTGAGGTCTCACAACAGATACACTTGCTGAATATATTCAGTGGTGTTCGGATTCAATGTTTGGTATAGGTGAGATAGGTAGGGATAGACAGACAGACAGACAGAGACAGACAGACAGACAGAGAAAGAGAAAGAGAGAGAAATATAATGGATCAAAATATGTGTGGGGGATTGGTAGATATGTTGAGATTGATTGTTTGGTAATGTTTGTTCATTACGAAAGAGCTCTTCCATTGAATCTCGTCGATTTGATGTGGTTGGTTGATTTAATTATTAATTCGATGATGTGTGTACTCTGTACGCAATATATCGGCTTATTTAGGCCAATCTTATATCCAACCGTTTTTAAGTAATACATTCATTATTATTAGCAAAGAAACGCTTTTCTTTGAAAAGGCTAACGTACCCTATACTTGATTGAGCAGGATAAATATAATGTCTAGAAATTTAGTTATCTCGGGATAAACACTGATCTTGGTTCTATTTATAGTAAGTTTTAAAAGTTTCTTTAAAAATGTAATTTATTGATCGATACTTAGATATCGAGAAAAATAATTACTTTTTTACTCAACGTCTATCCTATTAATTTATGAAAACTTTTTACAAACGAGTCAATTATGAAGTAACACAATACAAGTCTACTGTATGTTACAAGAGGTAGATTAATACTCCTTATTAAAATAAATCAACTCTATCTTATTTTATTTCTCTTCATACTCTGACTATGATGAATATGAGCGAGACCCTGATTCCTTTGTTTTATACATGGGATTATTACGCCATTGTAACATAACCCATCTCACATCCTCATTAGGATATAACTAACGAGATTCCTCTATGCTAATATGACAGTATGATCTCTCATTTCATAATGCAGAATAATACCATTATTTTATAAAGTGCTGGTAATTATATAGATAATTTATATTAAAGATGAAGCGTACGCCAACACTTAACTATAAATATACGTCCGAGTTATCTTACGAGAATCTTATGTGCACTTAGAACAATAGGGGTACAATTAAGCAGGCTTGCAGTTAGTTCGTGTAGTTTTACATGGTTGGTTGTGAATATCGTGTTGTAAAAACTATGCACGAGTGAGATATTATATATTAATGATTTAGGGCCTTCTTCCATCCATTAACCTTGATCTTAAAATGATATAATCTAATAAAATAAAATAAATACATAATCGAAAAGATAGATGTACTTTTTATATTATCATACAAAAATGGAAAATAGGTGGGATCGTCTAGAAAAATGTCAAGAGATAGCTATTTATTCGTTTCCTAAATTTTTAATAGTTTCTATCTTATTTAATTCAATTCATTGCATTTAAATACACATTCTCAAAAATTATAAATTTTTGATTTGATGTGCATCGATGTTCTCATAATTATATTTATCTTTAATTAAAATTGTTCAATTAGTGATTTATTTTATTTTATCTTATTAACCACGTTCATCCATCACTTGGATACATTTTCTTGCATATAAAGAAGTTCATTATAATTTGATTTAATTTTGTAGTTGATTATGCATGAGTATGACGACACGTGAGAGAGGGAGTGAGGCAGAGAGAGAGAAGGGGGAGATGGAGAGAGGGGAGTCTCGAGTATCAGGGTATCTCTCTAGCGCCTGAGATTCCTAAGGCAACAGAGACAGACAGGGCTTGAGTTTCACCCTCGGATAAGCATCCATCTGAGCCGCTGCGTTGCGGGTGGTATCCTGATAACCCACCAGGCGCAGCCGAAACCTCCAAGATTGTCACATAATCTCTTGTCTTAGCCTTTATCGGCTTGTTTTATGACCCGCTTGCGACTTTTATCCGACGCTATTTTTTCCACTTTTCTTTATTTTTGCTCTTGTTAAAGATTTCCTTTCAATTTGGCAAGTTTCTCTGTTTAAACTAGTTTTTGTTGTTGAGTAGATCCCCGATTCATTTAAGTTTCTGTGAGAGCTATAAGAACTCAAATAACAAGTTTTGGATACTCACTAATTTACGTTCAGAAAACTAAATAATTAAATATTCCGTTTTTGTATTTTGTTAGCATTTATACCTATACAGAATAAGTTAAAATAAAAACTAACGCATTCGAAAAACCTGAAAGCTCTGAAGATGAACACTTTTTTTAAATACCAAACCATAGTACAATATTGGTGTTAATAGGTAGCCTATAGCTAATGAAATGTAATTAATCGTTTCAACATACTCACAAATTAAACAAATCTAAACATTAATGTTGGGTTATACTTTTATTTTATACTTAAATAATTACTAATGTAATCTCTGACGAGTATCGAAAACATAAGCTTAATGCAACATTATTAATCTATCTGTATATTGTAAACTGATATTGGCATTAATAGAAACAAGAAAATTAATGTTACATACATTTTGTAACATTTTATGTCTGGTCTTTGATTTATTGTTGTAGTTATTTACAATGGTTTGAATGTATTTAGAGTTTGGTGAGGCGCCGGGTCTCAATTCACGGCGCTCCCCCATGACTGTATGAAATTCTAATTAATATAATTCCGTTTCCTTTCACTTTATTAACCAAAACTGTAAATTATCAATGTTTAACTAACCAGTATGGGAGCGGGGAGGGGGGGGTGGGTTGGATCTGTGCTACACCTGCCAATCTACTTGTACATTAGAGTTTGTGAGGTTAAGGGATTTGTACGACGTCCATGTTTATGAATTTTTACTTAATATAAATTATTGAACATTCATTAGTATTACACAACTTTTCTTTGTAACATCAATTTACCATCCATTTGAACCGGATGGTATACATATCTTTTACATGTTGACTGATAAAAACTTAGAATTGTAATATCAGCAAGAATTAGTATAATTTTTTTATGTATTTTATTTTTATTATAAACTTACTTAGATTCTTAAAGGTTTATAAGTACAAACATAATTGACTCATCATTTCCCTTTGTAAAATTAATATAGATTTTAAAGGTAAAGATTACAAAAACTAGTTATTACTTTCACGTCTATATACTTGGAAAATAATGTTGTTTTTCAAAATGAAATCATTAATTATTAATTTTGAGTCTTATTATTGTTTTAGTAGGCCTAGTTATAATTTTATTCAAAATCACAAAAATTAAAGGAACTTAAATCATATTGTTAATAGCCTAAACCGAGTAGTTAATAACGATATATTCGAAATACAAAACAGCATCATTAGGAGTCAACTATACCTATTTGAAACTTTTTTGGGAACTATTCCTGCTTCCAGTTGTCATCCGATCGATATGCAATTTTGCATTGTCAAGAAAGGATATGGTCACTCTTCTACAGTAAAAGATTACGAAACATTGTAAAGCAATTATTACAAAAAATTCAGAAATTACAAGTCCGCCTAACTGTGATTCGAACAGGTCTCACTTCCAGGCAAGCGTCTAAGCAATCACAATAAATTTCGAATTTTTGTTATTTTGATGATTTACAAAAATCCAAAATCTAAAAAATACATAATTTATTTAGTTTGTGATTGTTTAAAAAAAAACTGGCTTCAGAGAAGTACTGTAAATATACGTGACCATAATCTATTGCAAGATCTGAACATCTGATACAACTGGCTCAGAAAGAGTTCCAGAAAAACTCACTATATTGCAGACTCTAAGGCTTCGACGATCGTCTTCCCGGACGTCGTTCATACCTCGACATTTTAGACTCGTATTTTCGCGACGCTACTCGTCACTTCAAGAGGAGGCTTCTGAATAGACAGAGTTTCATCCGAATGATTAGCTGTCGTCTCGAGTTTCAAGACAAAAGAACTTGCCAGCTAGGCAGTCGAGGGGGGGGGGCGGACGAGTACGTTTACAATGCCCCCTCCCCCCAGACACAACTCTTTCACTACATTGATAACCGAGAGGAGCGAGTTATTGGAAATTCTTGTAGAAGATTCCGTAAGCCTAGCGAATAATAGAGTTGGTAGCTGTTGTCAGGAAATAATGGAGTTGAAAAATACGATGCGCAAAAAATGGTATTTTACTGAAATTAGTCAAATGTAAATAATTAATTTGATTCATTAATTTACACTTATTGACTTTTGTATTGTTTTATCCTCAACTAAGATAATATATTACAATATCAAGTATCAGCTGCAATGATTGTTATAATATGATGTAAAAAATATCAGATAATAACTAATTTTGTGGATTATACTAGATTCACATCAATTAGCAAGCTGGAATTCAATGTCAAAAAGTACACAATACAAACTATTCCATAGCATTGCGTTGGCAAGCGTTTTCTTTTCTTTTTTGTTTATAAATGAAAGTTAACACCCACTTCTTTATGATTGTGTAAGATGCTTTTTCTTTTTCTTAACTTCTTACTCTTCGAAAATATTATTTCACTTATTTCAATCTTTAAACTATCAGGTTTTCAAAAAGTGCTTATTTTACATTGTTATTTAATATAATAAGACAAGTATTTCGGCATTACACCTTTAATAATATTTACTAAAATCGCATATTTCGATCACTGAATCAGTAGTCTTCATAAAACAGGGGACATAAAACAAATATACACACAGAAAAATCATATATTCAAATTTCGTAGTTGAAGTAAATATTTTTTTCTGTGTATAAAGCCAAAATATTTTTTACTATAAACAATAATTTGTATTATAGTTTCAATTTATGTTATGTTTCTCAGAGTATTATAGTGTTTCTTATTGTAATTTGTAGCATATTTTAACCTGTATCGTAGGCTCCAGTGAGTTGTAAAATCGAAAGTGCGTCTTCCTATGCTGTCTGAAAGCTTTAGTGAACTCCACTATAGAAGCTTGTGTGTAAGAGCTTACTTACCCTACCTAATGGAATCCTGAGTCGTGGAGTTCGTTCCCTTTCATTGGTGGGATCTCCTTATTATGCTCTTTTGAAGTACCAGAGTGAATCATTTGCATACGGCTTGCCAAGTAGTATGGGAATAATTTCATCATCACTTTGTGTTATGAAGATTTGAAGTCGAATTTCATATTTTCATTTCGAGAAGATAAGTGAAAGAGTTGTTTGGTATTTCTTTGAAATACTCGTAACTTGTGTTTACTTTTAACTGAAAACCGACGGAATTAGCTCAAGCGTAACGCGCAAGAATTATTCGGACTCGATACTCTCCACTGGCAATCCTGACTGAAAGTTTTCCCAATGTTTCCTCTAGTCGTTCATTCGAATTCAAGGCATACATCTACCCCCATTTCAAAATACCTAGTAAGACACCCGAAGAACTGAATAAATGTCACACATTAAAATATATTTTTAAATGTAAAAAATATTGGTTTTCCTTAATTCACCGATTATGATGAAAAAGTGCGTAATATAGTTGGTAATAATGCGATGGTTTTTACATTAATGTTTGATATTTAAATTAATATTGAATTATAAAAAATTACTGCTTGCCAACCGTTATTTTAAAACAATTTAATACATTGTATAAGGTACCCGCATGACAGTAAATTTTACTTAATTATACTTTTTTAAAACATTTATATTTGACTTTTTTGAGAGCTATTTGTTAACCAACGTCATGGCCACACACATTGATTCCTAAATACTGCACGCGCAAGCTACGTAGACAAATGTCCCTGGTATTGGCACTACATTGTTGTGGGCCCAGGCCTATGAATATATGTGAGCGTGTGATTTATGTTCGCGATAACTCTTCTCGGGTGCGCGGTGTGAGTGGGTGCACAACGCACGAACATAAACAAACTTCGAATTTTGCCAAACAAATGCTTCGATTGGTTGTGGCCTCGCCCGAACTGTTATAAACATCACTGACTCCCACACGGCCTGACGGATACAGTAATCGGGAATCAGTTTATAATAACTTAGATTGTTATCTGTATAACATCACGGGTTCGGGAGGTTCAAAATAGGGAGCGAAGCTACTTAATCAACAGATTGACGAAGAAAAATACAAAAAAAAATATTTATTGTCTACAATCAAATACAGCATTTCTGAAATTTTACATTGATTTCATTTCATTTCATTTCATTTCATTTTTATTTATTTTTTATTGTAACCAACAACAGAGTTACCTCCACAAGTGCGGTATAGGCTTTTTTTACATGAAATTAAATTAATACTATAGCACAAAAATAAAAATGATATCAAAAACCAAACAACATAAGTCAAATAAGTCTACTCAGGTGCACAAAAGAACAAAAATTATACTAATCATAATGCAAATAGAAAGAACATCAAGAACACATCAAGGACATTTGAAGAAAACTTTTTAAAACGTTCAAAATTTAGGTGATTTAGGCCTATTATGTATGATCTGTGTTTAATGTAGTTTTTTCATAGATTGTTTATCTGGGAAAATACACATAATTAGACACAACTTATCTTAATATTTTATAAGACAGAGTATCTCTTTTGGTGCAAGTGCCGGGTTTGAAATATATTTATTTTGAGTGGGGATAGCGCCGCCCCCTGACCCCCAGGTTTATCACTGCTATTTATTGTCATCCTTGTTGAATATCAACAAGAAACTCGTGGTAATCTTAGGTTATGTTCGGTTTTATCGTGAGACATGACACACACAAACGGACAGACAGAAAACTGGTAAGTTTCGTACCCTAATTGGAATAACAATTCATTAAAAACTAAAACTTATATGAATGTAAATGATTTTCTTCACTAAATTGTAAAGATTAAGTAATTCACAGCATAATTTAAGAAAATGTGAAAACAAGCTAAAATGTAATTGCAACCACAAATTAAGTTATTGGAAATCCTAAGCTTGTTTGTGTAAACATGTCTGTATCATTTTCTAATGCCTTGCTTGAGTCGGTATAATATTTGCCATACACAGAATTGTACTTCTTTTTTGAGTGAGCATCTAAGAATACTCATTACATGGTAAACATATAGCAAAGGTAATAAAAAAAGTATAAACGTATACAATCATAATTTACTTACATAAAAGTTAACGAATTGAAACCAGTTGAGCAATAAAGATCAAATCGTTTCTTTTTGTTATACAACCCAATATAGGTTGAATTGTTTTTGGCTCGATTCATTTAGTCCGTAACTCAGTCCAACCAATCAGTCTAGAACAAAAAATGCAAATCAACTCTTGCAAAGAAACACAAATACGTGTTGTATTGAATGCCTTGCAAATGAGCGTAACTCTTGTATCAAAGCTAAATGAGACCGCTTGAGTTTAGGCGACCGACGTATAGGGTACGACAAGCGAGGCGCGGGAACCGACTTCAGTGCATTGGACGAGAAGACGCCCGTTAGAATAGCACTGAAACGAATTTTTATCTTTTTAATGAACATTATTTAAGAAATATTATTCTCAGTATAAGTTATTCATTATTATTGTCTTGCCTTTTTGACATAGTAAAATTATGAAACTGAAATGAAAATATCATCTTGTTAAACTTGAATTTATTTAAATTCTCGGCTGACAGTTTTAATATGGTACTACCTGTAATAGATCAAGTTAAGAATTGTGTATGTACTCCAATATGTGGGTGATGGTTCCCAGGCGCGAACAGGACACTCTGGCAGTTTACATCAAGCTCATCTAGGAAGCATCCGGCGTATATGAAACTTAAATAGTTGTCTTCAAAGCATACATAGCCATACAGTCGTAGATTATTTATGTTTTTGTTAACCAGGCAGACATAATTCACAAATATGTTACATTTTGGACATTTTATTCAACAAAATCCCAAATCGTCCAAATCAAACTAAACCAAACTTGTAAGTTTAGAATAGTGCGTGAAAAGGTGTAACCGTAGACGATCACTTAATATGCGAATAGGAATTTGCCTAAAACGCCGCAATTCAATGCACTGTTATTATACCTTACCTTCTTCACAAAAATCTTGATTGTATTTTACAATATAGTATGATTTAATTAATTCAGTTTCTCACCTCTACTAGATAACGGTTCATTGACAGTATAATAATTCTAGTTCATTGGTTTTCAAATACCCTCAATACAAATTATGTTTTCTCTGTTCAATAACTAGGAAAACGCTCAGTTGGACGCGTTGTTGAGCGAGCACCGGTACGTGCAACACGACCCGAGTAAGACATTCCCATAATGTTACATACCAATAAGTCTTTAAGGTCTTAAACCGATTTAGCTGAAAATTTGAAAAATAGGAGAGAATGGATAAATCCACCGCCATCTAGAAGACCTTGACATCATTTCCTTGTTAAACTCTTTGGTTACAAATATACACTGCTTCCTCGATAGTGTTTTGATTACTTCTAGGTGGCAGTGCATAGTGACCTGAACCACCTGAAACCACGTGCGCCGTTGCCATGGTAACGGGACTTTGTTATAATGTAATTTCCGACTACACTACTTATCGGATCAAATAAAAATAACATATTCGTGATCGGACGGACATTCTAAATGATTTGGCCACCTCAGATTTTGTCTCCGTTAAAGTTTGAAAAAAAACTTTCAATTAACTTTAATGTAACTTTTTAACTTTTGAACGATTTTGCCACAAACTATACAGCAACCCGCCTAGGTGGTATGTACATGTGTGCAAAATTTCAGGTCGATCAGAGAAACGGTGCGACCTGTATCGAAGCAGTAACAGAAAAAAAAAACAAAAACAGACATTCGAGCCATAAGAGTCAAGTGGAGACGCTCGCTTCGCTCGCTCAATTATGTTTTTATTTATCTCTTTTGCATATTCCACAGAAAAACCATTAGTATTAGCATAAGTATTAGAACTCAAGAAGTAGTCAGTCATGTCATACCATCAACTTTTTAGGGCGCGACTAGCGGCCTTACAAGTTTTTTTCTATGTATATTAATTTGGTTACTTTTGTATTACATCCAACGTTTTCTGGAATTATTGTATTCTGTTGTTGGGTAATGCATAATTAAATAAATCAATAAATCCTTCAATTCTCCCCCGGTGCACTAGACTCGGTTCGCGCTCCCGACTTATCGCAGCCTATGGTCACTCCTGGTTTTATTACACTCCTGCATGCATGCGCCTGGCCGCCATGTTCTCTGGTGTTAACAGGAGTCGCCCGGCCGGTATGTTATGTTATTACGACGGTCTGCGAATGCGAATGCAGCCGCGTTGCGAATTTTTACGACGCATGAACAGCTGCAACGTTTCCTATTTAACGAGTCTATTTATAAACGTGGAATACATGATTTGTCGTCGGGTCGAGAGAAAATACCGATCTAATTTTAAAATGTGTGCAAAACCGATGGACGAGACTGTGGGTGATGTTTTAAACAGATCAGGCAGGCACTTTAGTTTGTCACTATTAGTTTACATGATGATAATCTTAAACTCGTATCCAACGATGTAAGGTTTAGTGGTATTCTTCATACTGATATATCTAGCCCTTTCAGACCCAACAGTAATTGGTCTAAATTTAATAATTTAGAGCAAAAATTCAAAGTACACATTTTTTCTAGGAGTTTTAGTGTTTTTAAATTTTTTGAATCGCGTTTTTCAGAAATTTTGTCTTTGGAATAAAAGCAAGTAAAATTTCAAATTCAAAATACATTTCTAAAACTAGATTTTTTCAGAATTTTTGAATTTTTTGTACATCAAATAATAGTAATAGTAGAGGTTTATCAAAGTTCCGGGAAAAAACGAATTTTGTGATTTTTTCCCATTTTTAACCTTTTTTGCAGATTTGTATTTTCAATCTTCTCTAAAAAATTCACTTTTTGTCCCATTGACATGGGGAAAAAGTGTATTTATTTTTTATTTAACAAAAAAGATGTAAACAAAATATGTACCCGGATTCAAATTTGAAAGTTTACCATCACAATTGTGAACACAGGGTTCGGAAGGGCTAGGGCACGACACTGTTTTATGCCGAGTTGTCGGGCTCAATGTTTCTTCATTTTCATCCTGCATCTGCCTCTCCACCAATTTACCCCCTCTCTCCTGTCCTCCCACATCTTCACTTATGTCACCTTAGTGTCACATGATTCACCTCGCTCTTTAACGTCTCCTTCATTCATCTCCCTCACAATATAGTTTCTTTTTTTTAAGTTTATCCCCCCAATATGATAGAAAAAACAAACATATAAAATGCTCAAGTTTTGCGATTCGTTTTCATATGGATCCTCTACTATTTTCACTCTAATAAAACAAATTTCATAGGACGTATTAATCTTGTTTATTCAAACGGAATTTTAGGATTTATTCAGATTTATGCCTTTTGTATCGGGTTGATTTGATGTTTGATGATTGGCTTTTATATTTCCTGAATCGTATGATATTTTATTATCTACTTGCTACATCAAAGAGTTTGTAAATAATGTAAATAAAAACAAAGCATACACATTTCGTTATTAATTTTATGGGTGAAGGAACCGAGTTCAACGTGTGAGGTTTGTTAGGTTTTCGACGAGACTTTGCAATCAGGAGTTTATAAAAACTTAAACTATAGTAATATTTAATTTAATTTTAAACTTAGAATGGAAATACACAACGCAAACAAATTCTAAAAAAATCCACAGAATGGTACAATACTAACGAGTAAAAAGCTAAAAAGAGTGCACTTCATTCAGAGTTTGAAGATGTTGTTTTGTTTGTTTTTAGTCCAGTTGCTTTTCCAACCGAATCAATTGTTGGCACGGCCCTTCTAGTCCGAAAATAAAAAGAGATATTCTGCATCCCCTAGGGAACAATCAAGTATGATTGTTCACGTGATAATCCCAGAGTTTCGGACGCAACCCAGGCTGCATGTGTGGATAACAAAGAGAAGCTACAACAACCCTAGAATTTATATTGTGCCATTAAACTGAAGCCATGGACAAACTCCAAAGGTCACCGAGACGATGTTTTTTATGTAGACACACGAGCTTGGGTAAGAACGGCGAGATTGAAAACGAAAGTTTATCCGACGTTAGCTGGAAGTTTAGTGAATTGAAGCAAGTCTAAGTTGGAACTTTCAGCCAGTTTGCAGGTACGCCCGTCAACTTGTATAAATCAAGAGTTGGACAGATACCTTATTTTCTCTGGAAAACTTTCCTGCTCTAGACTTGTTATTCAATGTGACTTCTAATCGTTGGTGCTCAGGTGGTGTCTTTTGATTTATAGATTGGATTGATTAAATTAAGGAATTATTTCTCAATTTAATCAATCGGAACACACTCGGACCCCTATACATACGTGTTATTGATTTTCATATACTTATCAAGGTAAGAGTGATATTTTTTTATTTTTTAAAATGAAACTAATGGCGTTTTCCATTGGCCGCACTCAGGTCGCACTAGTGCGCCCTAGTGCGCACTGGATTGCCACTTGTCTTTTCATTTGTTCAGTTTTGTAATGTTTTAGTGGAGGTTGACAACAATGACATCTATATGCACTCGCCGAGTGCATGCCAATGGAAAACGCCATAAGTCTCATGTCCACTGTTAATTTCTTCACGTCACAGAGTTTAGAATCTTCAATACTGCGTTAAATTAAAAACACAAAGAAAATGCGAAACACGTGTTTAGCAATGCAAAATGTTAATTTATGGCGGTAAATGTGATTCAATCATCTTTTTAGCGTTGAGATATTTTCGAAATTGTTAGTCCTCTTTGACACATGAACTTTTCAACGTTTTATAATTAAAAACTCTCAAATTTCCCAACTTTTTAATAAACGTGGCACTTAATCAACTACCAAAATGTGGAGTGTGAATAATTAATTCATCAGGGGTTGGGTACGGTTAATAAAAAAATGTCGTGGTAACCTGCAATGCATGCCCTTATTCAGGTGTCTAGCTAGATATATTGGAGTAAGTAGAATTGTGTTGAGATGTCCGAGGGCTATTTAAGAGGACTCAATCCCCTGCATTCACATTAACGACTGAGGAAAACCATGGAAAACAAATTCAGTCACGATATCCGGTCTCAATGGGATGTGAACCCGGGACCTCCCGAATCATTCGCGCCAACACTGTGGTGTGGTACGCTTGTTTCTGTGTTGATGCTGAAGATTATAACAGGCCGACTGCGGCATAATACGTCAAACGACGCTGGAAACTGTAGGCTAGTCTCGGGGGACAAGTTTCCCTGCTTTCCCCTGCGGAACAATAAGGTTAAATTAAAGATATGGGGGTTTAAATTTGCCCTTGGGAAAAACAAATATTTTTTTAATGATTTCCCATGAAATAATATATGATAATGGTTTTTATTCTCTTTGGTTCTACTTTTTGGGGTTTGGGTTTTGGTGGGGTTTAGAAAGGGGGGAAGCGTGGGCTTTCCCAAAAATTTTGAACGAAGTATGAAGAAAATTGTATCATTTAAAAAAAATGTTTGCGTTGAAAAACAAATGTGTTAAGTATTTTTTAAGGTATAGAAAGCATCACAGATACATTGGCTAAAAATTTCGTATTTCAAAACTACATTGTTTTAACAACAATAAGCCCAAAAAAACTTCATTTTTAAAAATTTTTTCTCTCCATTTTTTATTTTTTATCCCCAATTTTACATTTGCTGTCACAAAAAGCATTGGCAAAAACGAACAACCAGAAAACTAAATTTTTGGAAGAAAAGACCACACATTTTTTTACATTCGCAAAGGGGCCCGGGTCACTGTTTCCCGGGTTTGATACATTGTGACGTTTTTCATGTAAGTATAGACGTCTTGCATAGTGTGGGGGGTTTGAGTTCGAGTATTTTTGGGAAATAGTTTTCACTGTCAGTGCCCATCCCAGTTATTTTTCCATTTAGCAAAAATGGGTTTAGTGGGCTGCTGTCGCGAGTTTTACTAGTCGGGGCTGGGGGGTTTAGTACCCCTCCCGGCGCCATTTGGGCCCCCACGACGCCCTTCCAAATATTTTTTCGAAAAAATTAATTTTACATTTTTCTCTCTCTCTCTCCCCCCTTTCCCCCCTTTCCCTCTTTTTTCCCTCCTCCCCCTTTCTGGAACTTTCTCCCCTTTTGGGGTTTCCCATTTTATTTCGAAATTATTCCCCCCCTTTGGGTTGACTTTTTGGAATTTGGTTTTTTTTCCGTTTTGGCCATTTAAACCGGTTTTTTAAGAAAAGGGGTTGGGTTAAAAAAAAGGAAAAATTTTTTGGGGACCCTTGGTATTTTCCCTTTTTTAATTTTTAAAATTTTTTTGGGGTTATTTTTAACCTTTTTAAGGGGGTTTAAAAGGGAAAGGAAAAATTCTCGTGGTTTCCAATTGGGGGCCCTGGTCCCCCCCTTTAAGTTTTTCTTTATTTCCGTTTTTAGTTGGGTTTTAAATTTTGATAAAAGGGGCAAATTTTAAAAAGGCCCAAAAACGTTTTGGAAGAAAAACCCCGGGAAAAATTTTCGGTTTTTGAAGGTAAAAAATAAAAAAAAAAACCCCCATAAAAAAATCAAATTCCTTTCATTTGGGGAAAATTTCCCTAAAAAATTAAAATTAGGTTAAAAAAAATTAAAATAAAAAAACGAAAACAAAAAAAATTGGTCCAAAAACGTTTTAAAATTTAACAAATTCCTTTAAAATTTTTTCGGATTTTTGTTTAAATTAAAAAAAAATTTTTTTTTAAAAAAAGCACTTTTAAACCCAAAAAATAAAACAACAATTTTTTTCCAATTTTGAAAATTTCCTACCCCCCAAAAAAAAAAAAAGAAAAAAAAAAAAAAAAAAAAAACAAAAAAAAAAAAAAAAAAAAAAAAAAAAAAAAAAAAAAAAAAAAAAAAAAAAAAAAAAAAAAAAAAAAAAAAAAAAAAAAAATCTAAATTTTTAAATTGGGGTATCTCTTTTTTCTTCGCGTGATTTTTCCCCGAGGTTTATTTTTTACACGTAGGTTTCCCCCTCCCCAGTTAAAAAAATAGACGGGGCTGATGGTTTAGATCTCCGTTTCCCTCTGGGGAAAAAAAATTTTTAAGAGATTTAAAACTTAATTTTAAGTCGGCCTCCCTATTTGCCGACGCTAAAAATACTAACAAAATCCCCTTTTTCATTTAAAGGGGCTAGGGGGGAAAAGTTGTGAGGGTGGGGGGTTTGGGAGAAATTTGGGGGTGGTTTCCTGGGAATATTAATTTTTCATTTTGCATTTTTAAATTTTCTTTAATTTTTTTGGGGAAGGGGATTTTTTTTCCCCAAAACCCTTAACTAGTAAATTGGGAAACTTTTCGTTTTCTTAACAAATAAAAAAATTTTCAAATTTATTTTATTTAAAAACAAATTTAGCTGAGAAAAAAAAGGGGATTTTTTTCGTATTTTAAAATTTAGCTTGAATTTTTCTTTTTTTTCCATTGTCACTGAATTTGATTTTTGCAAACATGTTATAAATTTATGAGGCACTTTTTTTAGAAAATTTTGTTTCCCTAAAAAAAGGGGTATTAAAACACCAGGGTATAGTTAGTTTTTGACGAACTTGGGGGTTTGATTGAGAAATTAAAGGGTTTATTAATTTTTAGTATGTTTTTTTTCACATTCGTTTAATTTTTTCACAGGTTTTAAAAGGGACATGAACTTCACAAAAACCAATATTTTTTTTACGAAACTTTCTGACTTAACCCACGGGTACCCTATAGCTTATTTAAAAATTTTAATTTTTAAAGCATGATCATGTTTGAACTAAAACCGAGGAGGCTTTTTAAAAAATCTTTATAAAATTTTCGTTTTTCCCCTTTACTTTTTGTCGTTTGGGGGTTGTCAAATTTAAAAAATATTTTTTCATGAAAACCCAAATTTTTTTTTTAAAATATAAAATTTTGTTTTAAAAATTTTAAATATTCACTTGATCTTCCCCTCATTTTTAATGTTGAAACCATCTTTTACGAGAAAAAATTTTAGAAATTTAAGCATTAAAAAAAGGGTAGGGAAAAATTTAAATTTTAAATTTTTTTTTAAATAATTTATGGGTATGTCCCATTATTTTCGCGCTTTAAAAATTTTTTTTTAGATGTACCCTTTATTTGCCCGGGGGAAGTTAGCCCGACATTAGTTGAAGCTTAAAATTTTCCAATATTTTAGTTTTTTCCCTTTAAATGTTTTTTGCAGAATTCCTACTTCCATGGGACTTTTTGGAACTTTTTATGGGGTCTAAACCAAATCATTTTACGTGAACTAGAAAACGTAGCTTATATAAAGTTTTAATTCCTCAAAATTCTATTCCGAACACCCACCCAAATTTTGGGCCGAATCCGAATTCTTGTGTACACTCATCTCTTTAAATTTTAAAAAAAAGGGTTTGGATTCTCCAAAAATGTAAATTTTCCAAAAATATTTTCTTAAATTTTAATTCTATTCTAAGTTTGAAAGTCCATTTTTAGTTGAAGGACGACAATTCTCCCGTGTAGTTAGTACGGGTTTCCCGCATTCCGGACTGTAATTACTTAACCCCTTTGCAAGAGTTCGCGCGAAAAACTAACTTCATCCCTTTGGGTTTTCGGTGAAGCAAAAAATTAAATGTAACCTTTTTACGGGTAAACTTCAAAAACCCTTGCCAACGATTTTCTAAGTAGATTTTCCCCGTTATTTTATTTGGCCCGCCACGAGTTTTAAATGCAGGTTTGTAAGTGTTCGTGTGAGGTTAGTTGCCTTAAAAAAGTTTTAAATATAACACCCGTTTAGATTGCTGAGTGAAGAAAGTTGGGACAGCTTTTTTTTTAGGCAAATTGCTTTTTCGCTGGGGGCCCGGACTGACACCACGGGGGTTTAAAAATTTTGAACTGTTTCAAGAATGTGGAAATATAGGGCTTCCCGTAACCTTTCCCAAAAAATTTTTTTTTAAAAATTTAATTTTAAAAAAAAAAATTTTTTTTCACAAAATTTTGATTTTGTTAAAAACTCCAAAAAAAAACAAATTTTCCTTGTTTTTTACGGGGCGGGAAAAAAGGGTCCCAAATTTCATTACCATGTAGGGTGTCCAATTTCCATTTTAGGGCTTTATTGCAACTTTTAAAAGTTTAATATGCTTCGGATGCTTTTTAGCCTAGCGAAAAATTTATTTGCTAGAGCCAAATTTTGTCCTTTACCCTTTTTAAGTGATTCGTCAAATTAGCGGAAATTTATTTAAAACACAAAGGTTTTTCTTTTTAGACAACAACATTTTTTTTAGTTTCTATTTCATTTAATGTATTTAATTTATTACATTTCACTTTTTTACTCTGCTATTTAAAATTTTTATGTTGCGGGAATATTTTGGTTTTTTAAAAAACACATAGTTGTTGAAATTTTTTTAAACACCCATTTTAAATTTCTTTAAATTAAAAAAAAAAACTTTCTTAATACATTTTTTTTTTTTTTTATAATTGGATAGACAATAGAAATTATTTATTACATTTTTAAAGGGAGTTTTTTTAAAATAAAAAAAAAAATACTACATAAAAAAATTACACTGTTAAAAACTTCTGGGAAGGGGGAAATTTGGGCTTTAATTTTTTAATCGTGTTTGTTCTGTACAGAAAATTTTATTTATTTATCTCTCCCCGGGTGAATGTTCTTTTTTTTTATCGTCGATTTTTTCCCTTTCAAACTTCTTTTCATGGCTACGTTTGTTTCTCCAAAAGCGTTGATCGCCCGTGTTTTTATTTTCATGTCCGCGACTGTAGACAAATTCCCCCGGGGACTTGCTATTTATTAAAAGAGGTTTTTGATTTTGTTTTTGCTTTTTAAAAAAGGGGGAACTGTACTCATAATAAAGAACCCGTGTTTTTTTTGGGGCGAAGAAATTAAAAACCTTTATTTTTAAAAGGGAATCGGAACAAACTTTCAACGGTGACTCTGCTTTGGGACTTTGTGCGCGATTTTTTTTTGGGACGCGGGATAAAATGTTTTGGGTTTGCTCAGCGTGGGGATCCTGGCTTCAAAAAAGAGAGAACAAACAGACATTCAAGATATTTTGCTGGGGTGAAACTGCAACGATTTGATTAAATTTAAATTTCCCGAATCACTTTTATTCATAATATTTTGGAATGACACTACAGTTTTTCAGTGATGGAATATTTAACTAAAGCTACAAAAATAAAAAAAAATGCTATCGTAAATTTTTTCGTTTGATAAAAATATATATCCCCTCCATTTGATTCTTGCTTTAATTTTTGTTGAAAATTTTGCTATTATTAAAAAAAATTTTATAAAAGTATTAATATTATTTTTAAATTTTTTTAAAACCCCTTTGTTTTAAAACAGCAGGCCTTATGTTTTTTTTAAACCCTTTAAATTTTCCCTTTCATCTCTAAGAAAGGGAACTTGAAGATAAGGGTTACGTAAAAATTGGGAAAGGGATGATAAATTTCTCAAAGCACAAATTCCCATATGGGTTTCGCCTAAAATTCCCAATCTAAAAAATTTATTCTTCCAAGTCGACTACAAATCCCTTATAAAAAAAGGGGAATTGTGAAAAAAATTAAAAATAAAATTTTTTGGGGTAAATTAGTTCAAACTGTCTATGTTAGGCCCTAAAAAATTTGTTGTTTTTGGTCAGATTATAATAAATTTTTCCTCCACCAGAGCCTGAACAGTTGCGATTTGACGATTTAAACAAGTTGTTTTTGTATTTTTTGAAAAGTTTTGCCCCCAAATTCCCAATTAACCCCTTCGTTTAGTTTATTTTCCCCCCCTAAACCAAAGTTAGGAAAATGCTGTTTGGGATTCGGCGGGGCTATAGTTCCCAAACGCACGAGTAGAAGCGCATAAAACCCACCATTATTACATTAATGGCTTTAATTTAAGCAAACATTAATAATTATTAACGCTCAAGGTTTTTTATAAGAGCCCCTCGCCCAAAAGTTTTAATCACATCTGATCCCCCAAAACGAAAAAGTGTGTGCGCAAAATATTTAAAAATTTAATTATTTAGAGTGTGTTCCTTTTTTGCACCCATAAAACAAAAGTTTAGTAAAAAGCTTTTTTCAGGGGTTAAAATTAATTGGACTTTCTTTTGCATTGAAAATAAAAAACCCCTGAAAACCCAAAAGCTCTAAAATCTGTATTTTGTGGGTGTATTACTAAAAGCTCAAAAAAATAACACATGGTTTAAAAAAGAAAGAGATTTTTTGAAGTTTGAATTAAAATTTATTAAAGTTTTAAATTTTGTATAATTTTAAAACAATAGAAATTTTTACAGTTTTTTTACAAGGATATTCCCCCCTTAAAAAGTGTATTTTAACAAACCAAAATAAATTAAAACCCAAAAAAAATTAAAATAATTTATAGCCGGAAATTGGGGGACCCCAGTTTAAACCCGGTTTTGGGGTTTAAAATGTTTTTTTTTCTGGATTTTTTAAAAAATTTTCAACAATTCCATCCATGGGGGTGTTCCTGACCCAAACCAAAAACACAAAATAATATAACGAAATCAGTAATTTTTATAAAAACATACATTTTAAAAAAAAATTTAAAAAATACATTGTGAACAAGAAAAATTTCGTGTCCCATGGGGATGGTTTTGTAAAGCGTCTTGAATGAGAAAAAACCCTTTTTTTTTTTTTAAATTTTTTTTATTTAAAAGAAAATGGGAATTTAATTATTCATTTCATATGTTTTTTAATTATTAAAATCCCTAAATACCAACTCAATTGGGGGATGAGTAGTGATTTTGGGAAAACCCTGGATCTTTCATTTTTGACACAAATGACAGTTTTTCTGTTGGGTTTATATCTGGGACTCAACAATTTTTCGTCCCAAATTTTAAAAATCAAGGTACTCATTTTGGGGTTTGAGCTTTGGCAATTAAACCGGGGGTTCTTTAGTTTGAATCCCCGTCGGGGCCCAAAATTTTACGAAAAATTTCCATTTAAATTTAAATAAAAATTTTCCTTGTGCAGGGGTTTTTCGCTTTTAAAAAAAAAAAAAAAAAAAAAAAGCATGAAATCATATGTTTATTAGTAAAATTAGTAAAGTCCTAATTTATGGTTTTGGGCCTGTACCCCGCGCACGCATATTATAAAGGTTTAAAGATGCGTTAATAATGGGACATGGGCTGCACCCTTTTGTGGTTTGTCGAGTGGCTATAAGGTTTTTGTGTTAGGGTTTTCCCTTTTTGTGTGTATAATTTATTGTTATGTGGACAAAACCGTAAATCACAAGATTTGCACATACTGAAATGCATACTGCTAGCTGTTATTAAGGGGGATACGAAAAGGTTTTGAAACCCTTTTTTATAACGATATTTTAAACAGATTTTAAAATTTTGTGCTTTTAAATTTAAAAAATATAAACGTATGTTTGTGTATGTATATTGCAAGGTGTGTCACATCTAATAAATCAAGTTAAATAAATTTTAATAAATTTTTTTTTTCAAAAAAAAACATTTAAGTTTCAAAAAGATTACAGAATTTTTTCCAAAAAACCGGAAAAAACGGACCCCTTTTCCTGGGCATAACCGATGAAAATTCACTGGTATTTTTAAATATTAATTTTTTGTTTGGGGATTTAAACAATTTGTAAAAGGTCCCCGTTAAAAAAAATTTTTTTTAAGTTTCGTTGATAAATTCCCAGCTCGGGGCGGGATTTTTCCGTCGAAATCTAGCCTGGCGGATTTCTTCACCACTGACCCGGGAAACGAGTCTCCCACATAAGAAAAAAAAAAGCAAGATTTATGAATGTTTTCATTCGCTAAGTCTTATTTATTTTTTTTAAAATAAAGTGGAAAATTTTCCCAAATCGTGGTGAAATTTTATCAAAGTTGCTTGTAAAAAAAAAGCTACCACGTTCAAAGAGTATAAACCCATCCCAGCTCTAAGTCTCCATTTATTTATGTTATATCACACTTTGAGATAATGACTGAGTTTTTAAATGAATGGGCGGGTTCCCTTTGTTAAAATGAGCTGTGAAAAAAATTTTTTTTTCTTTTTTTGGAAAAAAAACTTGATAACATCCTGGGTTTTGTGTATATGGTTTCGGGGTGGTTGATGACAGGAGGCTTCTACTTTGGGAACAATAAACCCCGGAGTGGGCCCTAGATAATACAAACTTTGGGCCCTGCCCTTTTTTTTAAAAACTGCAAAGGGGGCCCAGACGCTAAATCTCCTATTCTTCCCACCGATTTCTATTTTGCGTGGCCCATTGAAAACTTCATGAAAAGGGTAAAATGGTACAAAGGGGGGAAAAAAGATTTGGGATCACAATGGACTTCTATAGATAAACCATATACCCTACATACCATACCATAATATCGTACTCTGTACAAACATATTGGGATATCAATGGGACCGTGGGGGAGACTGATTGCGGGGCCCTTTTTTTTCCCTTTCATGATGGCTTCCAAAATTTCCACGGTCCCCCCCCGCCATACGATATTTTTGCGCCCTTTGCTTTGTTATGTCCCTTGGATTTGGGTTATCCCCCTTCGCAGAGAATCCCCTCCGAAAAGGGCCCTGGAAAAGACCCCCGGTGGAGGGTACTTGTAGAGTTTCTCTAGTCAAGCTATTTCCCCCGGTTCTACTTTTCCCCTGGGCATTGAAATACAGATCACCGCAAACGACCCCCATTTTTACACGGGTGGTTTTATTGGTAAACCCATTTTGTAAAAAAGTAGATTTTTAAATTTGGGTTTTTTTCAGTACGAAATTTAATATGATTCAATTAACAAAACCCTTTTAAAGGGTTTCATATTCAAGTAAATGTTTTTAAAAAAGTTTTTTTTTCAATATTTTAACGGTTTTTTTTTAAAAATTTTAAAATTTTTTTAATGACCAATCAAATTCAAAATTTCCTTTTGCAAAACGTTTATCATTTTTTAATGAAGTTTTTTTTTTCCAAATATTTGGAAAAAATTTTTTGTTTTTTGTTTCCCTAAATAAGTTTCATTTTTTCAATTTTATTTCATTTGTCAAACTTTGTTGCACACCCTAGCAATGGGGGCAGCGCCCTTTTAATGACCCCCCCAGCAGTCGCCATTTTTATTGTGTAATTATTTTTTTTTTGCGTGGCATATTTTTACCGAACATGGTTTTTTAAAAGTAATATTTGAGGTAAAAATCATCCACCTAAAAATTTTTGTGTTTCCCCTCGTTTCCCTCGAGTCTTTATAAAATATTATACCCCAAACTGTCCTGCCACAGTAAATTTCGCCTTCCGTCACCGAAGTTGAGATTATTGGGACTAGGTCAAAAAGAAAAAACTATAACCCGGTTTTTGGTTTTCCTTTTGTGAATCTAATTTAAGTTCTGTTTCTTTTTGGAACTTAGTTGTCAAAATACCACTGGGCCCCTTTTAGATAAATAAAAATTTTTTTCGTCCCTTTTAGGCAAATAGGGAGAGCCTAGTTTTTAGAGGGTTTAATAGAGACCTGATAGATGCAAGCATTGAGTTCTTTTAGGGGTTTAATTTTTTTAATTTAAAAACCCCCTTTTTGAAAAGTTAAAAAATTTTGGGATTTCACCCGGACAAAACATGTTTTGGGTCGAAAAGTAATTTTAAATTTTTTTTGACTGTATTAAAACGAACGATTTGACCCTTGAATGCAATTATCCTTTATTTCTCAAAAACACAACAGTGTTTTAAAATTATAATTTAAGATTTCAGAGGTTACATGTTTTTTGCTTTTAAAAAAAAATCATTTTTTTTCAAAATTTTTTTTTAAAGACACAAACGTAAAACCCTTTTTTTTAGTATTTTTAGCTATATCTTCAAAATCTTTCAAAACCAAAAAATTTTGAATTTCTATCTCTCATGGTTTTTGTAAATCTTTCTTATAACCCTTCAAAGTCTAGATTTGGGCCCCTTTTTCATAAATAATAGTTTTTTATCCCGAAAAGAATAATAATAAGGGTGTTTACCGTGAAAAGATTTTGTGAAGGGGGTTCCCCTTACCCCTCCCCCCCAACCCCCCAATAAAACATCCCCCCGGAACCCACCCCCACCCTAAAAATACATGTACAAATCCGCGAAACTCGGAGTTAAAAATAGGTTTTTTATCCCCCAGTAGTATACTGTAGGGGTTTTTTTCTTTTTTTAAATTTTTCCCCTGTTACGATTTTGGTGAAAGGAGAGAGGGGAACCTCATATACTTGAGATGATTTGCCTACGTTTTGCCGTAAGGGTTTTAGGGACACTCAAGGGGAGGACGTTGGGTATCATTTATGAAAACGTGTCAAATTTTTTCCACTCCCAAAAAATTGCTATTTAACGGAATGGTTTTCAGTCAGTAGAAACTCAATTACACTTTGAATTACATTTCTCGTTTTTTCAATTATTTTCTTTTTCGGTTTTAAAAACCGTTGGGCTTGGTCCCTTTTTTCATATAAAATTGTGTCGAATATTAAATTTGTTAAACTAAGAATCCGTCATTTTTCCCGGTGGGGCATTTAAAATTTTTAAAACCCTGGGGATAGATTTTTTTGGGTTTTCTTTTATTTTAGTCTTTCCCCTCGTATCAAAATAGAAAAATCCAAAGTTTTTTTTTTTTTTTTTACCAAAGCTCAATTTATTAATTTTTTTTACCGTTTTTAAATTTTAATTTTTTCTGTCCCATTTTTTAAATTATCGCTGCTAATTAAGCCCTTTTATGATATGTGATTTATTTTTAAAACCCGGTAAAAATCAAACAGTACAGTTCGCAGGGCAGAAATTTGAACAAGGAGATTATCCCCTTATTTTTCCCCCTACCGAAAGTTGAAATTAAATTTTTCATGAAAACCCGCCCCGGGTGAAATTTCATGCCCCCTTTTTCAGGGTGTCTAAAGAGCTATTTTTTTAGTCAGGAAAATTTTGAAGGGAAGGGCTGTAGGCTTTTTTTAAAAGGACTCATCCCTTTCATTTGAAAATAACGACTGAAAAAAAACCTTTAAAAAATTTTCAGTCAGGAAAATTTCCCGTGGCGGGGTTCGAAACCCGAAAACCCCACGCTTTACGGTTTGATTTAGAAACAATAAGAAGTTAGAAAAATTTTTTTTTTAATCATTTTTGTGTTTTTGGCTAAAATGCTCACCTGTCAAACCCCGACAGCCATGTTTTTAAAAAAAATTTTGGGCTACAATCACTCCCACATAATTTAACATACAAAATGACCCTTCCCAATGGCTTCTAATTGTCACGCCAGTGGGGCCAAAGCTGGGGATCTAGCCCTACTACAGGTTTTTAAAAAAATCATTGACTACGCCTTTTTCTCCATAGCAACATAATTATTCTGAAAAATTTTGAAGAAAAAAAA
This sequence comes from Sweltsa coloradensis, assembly GCA_024449915.1. Classification (NCBI taxonomy): domain Eukaryota; kingdom Metazoa; phylum Arthropoda; class Insecta; order Plecoptera; family Chloroperlidae; genus Sweltsa; species Sweltsa coloradensis. Next base: position 36,020 of record JAMZAV010000654.1, read on the forward strand.
AATGAAATTTTTTCCCAGTTTTGAAAAATACATCAAATAACGAACTAATTTGCTTTTTTTTTCCACTACCTACTTTTATGACGAAATGCCCCGGGGATTTCGGGTGAGTGAGTGTCCTTTAACCCTTAAACCCCTTTTATTGTCGTCGCGTGATTGCCCTGGTCGCAGCGGTAATTGGGCCCAGTTACGCACAGCCTTTTGGGTTTAATTTGCTTCCTTCGGCTGACTGGGAAAAAACCCGGGGGGGTGGGAAAGGGGGGCCCTTTCGCGGGTCTATCCCCCCCGAGACCCAAAATGCAGGGGGAAAATGTGTGGCTAACCCAGATAATGTGACGGGGGCTTTGTTTTTTAAAACTTTCTTTATTTGGGAATAAAGCACCATGTTTTAAACACCCTTTCCCGGGCCGTCTGTGCGTGTGCCCGTTTTACGATACGACCTGGATTTAATTTACACGCTATTTCGTTTGGGGCATTGCCCTTTTTCCCTTCTGCAGAAAATTTTTTTGGGGACCCTGAGAGTTAAGGGGTTGAGGCCCAGCACCGAAAAAGTTTTGGAAATTTACGTGCCCGGCCCCCTCCACCATTAATGGGTTGGATCAAACGTTTTTGGAAAAAATAACGATATATCATATTGCTATCACCATAGGGGTTTAAAAAAAAATAAATTTAAATTTAAATTTAAAGCAGCGTTTGGGGGAAAAAGTTCTGAAGGTCTTGGAAAAGTTAAAATTGTTTTTGAACGTCTATGGCATAGTAATCGCACCCATGGTTTCAATGCCCCGCCCCCGTAACTCATTCACTCTCGCATCGCAAACTATGTTTTGTTTCCCCAGGCAGGGGGGGTTTGGGTTAAATGATGCATTTTGGGGCACCCCACGAAAGCTCTACCCCTCTCGCATCGCAGGGTAGGTTTTTTTTACAGCAGGCGTGTGTCTAGTTAGTGATGCGAGCACCGCCAAACCCAAACTTACCCCTCTCGCAATTTGCAGCTAGTTTTTTTTACAGCAGGCGTGTGGCTATTTTTTGTGATGCAGTGGTGGGACCGGGCCCCCCGAAGCTCCACACTCTCCATCGCGCTAGGTTTTGTTTACAGCAGGCAGTGTGTTAGTTTTTGTGATTCGATGCACCGCCACCGTAAACTCCACTCTCGCATCGGGGAGCTAGGTTTTTTTTTACAGCAAAGGGAGTGTTTTCTAGTTTAGTGATGCCGTGGTGCACCGCCACCGTTTAAACTCCACACTTCGCATCCCCTAGGTTTTGTTTTCAGCGGAGTGGTCTAGTTTTTTGATGCGAGCCTGAAATAGAGACCGCACAAATTTAAAAGAGCCCCGTTTAAATGGTTCACGATAACTCTCCCTTTCTGTTATTTTTCCATGCTATGTAATGGTTTATGCGGTCGAACCTAACCTCCCCTCCCCCCCTTGCTGTTATTCTTCCCGCTATTTTTATGGGGGGCTGCGGTAGGCACATACACGTGTGCGGTCGGACTTAACCCGATTTATCACGGTAGCTAACCGAGGAAAGGGGCTATTTAAACTCGTTATAAGTTCACTTTTACCCTTTACTTTTTGTGGTTTCGTCGTCAAAGTAATACAATATATTTCATGCAAACAATAATTTTTATACATTATTGTTTTAAGAATTTAATATTCACTTGATCTTACCCCCATTTTTAATGTTGAAACCATCTTTTACGAGAAACAATTAGTATTTAAGCATTAAAGAAAGGCATGGCAAAATTATGTTAATTTTTGTTAATAAGTATGGGTATGTACATTATGTTCGCGCGTGAAAATGTTTTTAGATGTATCCTTTAGTTGACCTTGGAAGTTAGTCGACATCTAGTTGTAAGACTTATAATTTCCAATATTTTAGTTATTTCCTAAATGTATTTTGCAGAATTCCGTACTTCCATAGACATTTTGACTTTTGTATAGGGCTCTAAACCAAATCATGCTTACGTGAACTAGTAACGTAGCTTATATAAAGATTTAATTCCTCTAAATTCTATTCCGAACTTACACCATCCAATTGCCGAATCCGAATCTCTTGTGTACACTCGTCTCATTAATTTCACCAAAAGTTTGGATTCTCGCGAAATGTAAACTTCCAGAATAGTTCTTCAATTAATTCTATTCTAAGATTGAAAGTCACAGTTTAGTTGAAGGACGACAATTCTCCTCGTGTAGTTAGTACAGTTTCGCATTCCGGACTGTAATTACTTAACACCTGCAAGAGTTCGCGCGAGAAACTAACGTCATGCATTGTTTCGGTGAAGCTAAAATTAATGTAACCTTTTTACCGGGTAAACTTGGGACACTTGCCAACGATTTTCTAAGTAGATCTACCGTTTATTTTATTTGGACGCACACGAGTATTAATGCAGTGTTTGTAAGTGTTCGTGTGAGGTTATGTTGACTTGAAAACTATTAATAGAACATCCGATAGAAGTTGCTGAGTGAAGAGAGTATAGGACATGCGTTTTAGGCAAATTGCTGTTCGCTCGGCCGACTGACACCACAGGTGTTTGAAATTTTGAACATATGTCAAGAATGTGGAAATATAGGGCTCTGCAGTAACACATTTCCAAATTTTGTTTTAAAATAATTTATAAAAAATAAATTAGTTTTCACGAATTTTGATTTTGTTAAAAACTCCAAAATTGACTATTTCATGATTTTTTTCTGGCTGAGACAAAATTGTGCAAATCTATTACCATGTAGGGCTGTCCAATGTCCATGTATGCTTTATTGACAACTTTTCAAAGTTTAATATGCTTCGGATGCTTCTTAGCCTAGCGAATAGTTATTTGCTAGAGCCAAATGTGTCCTTTACCCTCTTAAGATGATTCGTCAAATTAGCGGCAATTAGTTAACACAAATGTTTTTCTATAGACAACAACATTTTATTAGTTTCTATTTCATTTAATGTATTTAATTTATTACATTTCACATTTTTACTCTGCTATTTGAATCTTATGTTGTCAGAATAGTTGTATTTTACACATTGTTGTTGAAATATTTTAACAATTTTGATTTCACTAATTACAAAAACGTTCTTAACTAAAGTTTGTTTATTATAATTGGATAGACGATAGATAATATTTATTACATTGTTAAAGAGTGTTTAAAACCAAATAAAAATACTACATAGAACAATACACTGTTGAAACTTTCTCGAAGTGGGTAAGTGCGTTAAAGTGTTTACTGTGTATTGTTCTGTGCAGTAATTTTAATTTTATCTCTCTCTGGTTAATAAGTCCTGTTTTTTATCGTCGAGTTTTTCCGTTCTAACTTCTTTTCACTGCTACGTTTGTTTCTTCTTAGCGTTGATCGTCCGTGTTTTATTTTTCATGTCCGCGACTGTAGACAAATTCCGCTCGACTTGCTATTTATTCAAGAGGTTCTTTGACTTTGATTTGCTATTTAAAAGTGGAACTGTCACTCATAATAAAGAACCGTGTTTTCTACTTGGGCGAAGAAATTAGCAACTCTTTATTTTTCAAAGGGAATCGGAACAAACTTTCAGACGGTGACTCTGCGTTGACTTTGTGCGCGACTATTTTAAGACGCGGGGTAATATAATGTCTCGGTGCTCAGCGTGGGATCCTTGCTTCAAACAAGAGAGAACTAACAGACATTCAAGAGTATATTGCTGGGGTGCAAACTGCAACAGATTTTCGATTGAATTCACATTAACGAATCACTCTATTATTCATAATTATTTTGGAATGACACTACAGCTTTTCAGTGATGGAATATTTAACTAAAGCATACAAAAATAAATAAAAATGCTATCGTAAACTTTTCGTTTGATAATAAATATATATACCTCCATTTGTCTTCTTGCATAATTTTGTTTACACTTGCTATTATTAAAACAAAATTATACAAGTATTAATATTATTTTTCAATTTTCTTGAATCACTGGTTTAAACAGCAGGCATTATGTTAATTTAAACCTGCAATTTCCTCATCTCTAAGAAAGGTGAACTTGAAGATAATGGTACAGTGAAATTCGGAAGATGATAAATATCTCAAAGCACAAATTGCCCCATAGGTTCTGCCTCAATTCAATCTAATAACTTATTCTTACAATGTCGACTACTAATACTTATAAATAAGATTGTGAAAATAATTAAAATGTAATTTTCTAATCAATTAGTTCTAACTGTCTATGTTAGGTCTGAAAAGTGTTGTAATTTGGTCAGATTATAATAGAAGTTTCTCCACCAGAGCCTGAACAGTTGCGAGTTGACGAGTTAAACAAGTTGTTGTTGTAGTTATTGTAAGCTTTGAACCTCAATTAACTCCTTCGTATCTAGTTTAGTTTCACCCGTGAACAAAGTTAGGAAAATGCTGCTTGGATTCGGCGTTGCTATAGTTCCAACGCACGAGCTAGAAGCGCATAAAACCCACCATTATTACATTAATGGCATTAATTTAAGCGAACATTAATAATTTTTAAACGCTCAAGGTGTTTATAAGAGTCTCGTCCAAAGTTTTAAATCACATCTGATCCGACCAAAACGAACAAAAGTAGTGTGCGCATTAATATAAAATTTCCCAATTATTTAGAGTGTGTTCCTGTTTGCACCTATAAAACAAAGAGTTTAGTAGCTAAGCTTGTTCAGAGTTAAAATTAATCTGGACATTTCTATGCATTGAAAATAAAAGCTCTGAAATCTAAAAGCTCTAAACTCTGTATTCTCGTGGGTGTATTACTAAAAGCTCAAATAAAAACACATGGTAAAACAGAAAGAGATTGTTTGAAGTTTGAATTAAAATTTATTAATGTTTTACATTTTGTATAATTTTAAAACAATAAAATGTGTTACAGTTTGTTTACAAGGATATTCCCCATTATATAGTGTATCTAACAAACAACTAAATAAACCTAAAAATATTAAATAATTCATACCCGGGAAATGGGAGCCCCGAGTTTAAATCCCGGTTGGGTTAAAGTGTTTATTTTCTGGATTTTATAAAGTTATCAACAATTCCATCCATGGAGTTTTTCCTGACCAACCAAATCACAAAATAATATAACGAGAATCAGTAATTTGATAAAAACATACATTTAAAAAATAATTTACAATACATTGTGAACAAGAAATTACGTGTCTATGTGATGGTGTGTAAGCAGTCTTGAAAGAGAAAATCCTTTTATCTTTTTAATTATTAAATGAATAAATGAATGAATTATATTCAGTGCATATGTTTATTAATTATTAATATCATACTACCCAAATCTCATGGGAGATGAGTAGTGATTGGAAACCATGTGATCTTTCAGTTATGACAGCAATATGACAGTTTTATGTTGGATTTATATCATGGCACTCAACAATCTTATCGAACAACTTAATAATCAAGGTGGCTCATTTGGTTAGAGCTTTGGCACATTAAACCGAGGTTCTCAGTTCGAATCCCAGTCGGGGCAAACTTTTACGACAATTTCCATGAATTTAAACTATGTCCTTGTGCGGGGTTTTACGCTTAAAAAGCATGAAATCATATGTTTATTAGAAAAGTTAGTAAAGTCCTAATTTAGGGTTTGGCCTGTACCCAGCGCACTGCATATTATAGGGTTTAACGATGCGATTAATAATGCACATGACTGCACTACCAGTATGTGGTTTGATCGAGTGGCTATAAGGATTCTGCTGTTAGTTTCCTTATTGTGTGTATATTTTAAATTGTTATGTGTGAAAAAACCTGTAAATCACAAGATTTGCACATACTGAAATGCATACTGCTAGCTGCTAGTCTAAGGCAAATACGAAATGGTATTTGAACCTTATTTACTAACGATATGTATCAGATTAAATTGTGTGTTTGTAAATTATAAAATATAAACGTATGTTTGTGTATGTATATTGCAATGTGTGTCACACTCTAATAAATCAAGTTAAATAAATTTTGAATAAATTTTTTGCAGAAAACACATTTAAGTTTCAAAATGATTACAGTAATTTTTCCAAAAATCCGGAAATTTCGGATTTCCTGACATAACCGATGAAAATTCACTGGTATTATAAATATATAATTTTTTGTTGGCGATTCAAGAAATTTGTAACGGCCCCAGTTAAAAAAGTTTTTTTTAAGTTTCGTTGAAAATTCCTAGCTGGGTTTCGGTATTTCTCCGTCGACTCTAGCCGTGGCGGATTGCTTCACCACTGCACCCGCAAACGAGTCTCCGACAAAAGAAAAAAAAGCAAGATTTATGAATGTTTTTCATTCGCTAAGTCTTATTTATTATTTCTAAACAAATGTGAATATTCCAAAGTCGTGCGTGATTGTATCAAAGTTGCTTGAAAAAAAACAGCTACCACGTTCAACAGAGTATATCTATCCCAGCTCTAAGTCTCACATTTATTTATTGTTATATCACACTTTGAGATAATGCACTGAGTATTAATGAATGACGTGTTCGTTAGTTAAAATGAGCTGTGACATATTTATTTATATTTTTTTGGCAAAAATAACTTGATAACATCCTGGGTTTTGTGTATATGTGCGTGGGTGGTTGATGACAGAGAGGCTGCTACAGTTGGTAACACTAACCACTGATGTGGCCATAGATAATATGCATAAGCTTTGCCATAGCCTTTTCTTTAATCAATGCAAAGCGCTAGACGCTCAGTCTCCTATTCTTCCCACCGAGTGCTATAGCGTGCCGATTTGAAGCTATCATGAAAAGGGATAATATGGTACAAAGGGGGAAAAAGATTTGGTATCACAATGGATCACCACTCTATAGATAATACCATATACCGTACATACCATACCATAATATCGTATCTCTGTACCATACATATGGTATATCAATGGGACCGTGGGGTAGACTGATTGTCGGCCATTGTTTTTTCCCTTTCATGATGGCTTCCAATTGCCACGCTCCCCACCGCCATACTGATATTCTAGCGCTTAGCTTATATGTTATGTCATTGGATTTGGCTTATCCGCTTCGCAGAGAATCCCATTCAGAAGGCCGTGGAATCGATCCTCAGTGGAGGCTACTTGTAGACTTTCTCTAGTCAAGCTATTTCCGCGGTTCTACTTTTCCTCTGACATTGAATTGAATACAGATCACCGCACAACGACTCCATTCTACACGGCTGAGTTTCATTGCTAAACACATTTCGTAAAATGTAGATTTAAATTGGATTTGTCAGTACGAAATTTAATATGATTCAATTAACAGATCGTTTGAATGGGTTTCATATTCAATGTAAATGTTTGTAAAAATGTTTTTTGTCAATATTTTAACGTTATTTTTTAAAAGTTAATATTTTTTTAATGATCCAATCAAGTTCAAATTCCTTTAGCAAAACGTGATCATTTTTTAATGAGAGTTATCTTCCAAATATTGGAAAAATATTGTTATGTCCATAAATAACGTGTTCATATCAATTTATTTCATTCGTCATCATTCGTTGCACACCCCAGCAATGGCGGCAGCGCCCTATAATGACCACCCAGCAGTCGCCATTTTTATTAGTGTAATTATTTTTTGTGCTGTGGCATATTTCACCGAATCATGGTTTTAAATGTAATATTTGAGGTAAAAAGTCATCCACCATAAAATTGTGTGTTTCCCCTCGTTACCCTCGAGTCTTCATAAGTATTATACAATCTGTCCTGCCACAAATAAGTTTCGCCTTCCGTCACCGAAGTTGAGATATATTGCACTAGGTCAAAAAGAACAACTATAACTGGTTTTGGTTTCCTTTCGTGAATCTAATTGTAAGTTCTGTATTCGTTTTTGGAACTTAGTTGTCAAAATACCACTGCCCTTTCAGATAAATAAAAGTTTGGTTCGTCCCTTGTAGGCACTAGGCAGAGCCTAGTTCTTAGAGTGGGTTTAATAGAGACCTGATAGATAGCAAGCATTGAGTTCTTTCAGGATAATTTTTCAATTTAACCCGTTTTTGAAGAGTTAAAATTCTGGCATTACACCATGGACATACATGTTTTGATCGAAATGTAATTTTTAATTTCTTTTGACTGTATTAAATCGAACGATTTGACATTGAATGCAATTATCTCATTTCTCAATAACACAACACGTGTTTTAAAATTACTAATTTAAGATTTCAAGGTTACATGTTTTTGCTTTTAAAAAACTCTATTTTATATCAAATTTTATTTTAAAGACACAAACGTAAACCTTCTTTTTAGTATTTTTAGCTATATCTTCAACTCTTTCAAAACCAAAATTTTCGAATTTCTATCTCGTCATGGTTCTGTACTCTTTCTTATAACCCATTCAAAGTCTAGATTGGCCCTTTTGCATAAATAAAAGTTTCTTATCCCGAAAAGAATAATAATAAGGGTGTCTTACCGTGATGATTTAGTGAAGGAGGATTCCACTTACCCCCCCTCCACCCCTCAATAAAACATCCCCAGGACACCCACCCCCACCCTAAAAATACATGTACATATCCGCGAATCTCGGAGTTAATATAGGTTTATTTTATACCCTCAGTAGTATACTGTAGGCTTGTTTTTTTTTTTAAATTTCACATGTTACGATTTTGGTGAAAAGGAGAGAGAGAACCTCATATACTTGAGATGATTGCCTACGTTTCGCCGTAAGGGTGTAGGGACACTCAAGGGGAGGACGTTGGGTATCATTTATGAAGCGTGTCAAGTTTTTCCTACTCATATAATTGCTATTTAACGGGAATGGTTGCAGTCAGTAGAAACTCAATTACACTTTGAATTACATTTCGTCGTTTTACAATTATTTTCTTTACGGTTTAATAACCGTTGACTTGGTCATTTTTTCATATCAACTTGTGTCTGAAAATTATTCGTTAAACTAAGAATCCGTTTATCCCGTGTGGGGCATTTAAATTTTAAACCATGGCATAGATTTTTTGGTTGTCTTCTAGTTTTAGTCTCCTCTCGTATCAATATAGAAATATCACGTTTTTTTTTTTTTTTTCACCAACGCTCAATTTATTATTTTTGTACCGTCTGTAATTGTATTTTTCTGTCCCATTTTGTAAATTATCGCTGCTAATTAAGCCTTTGATGATATGTGATGATTAAAAACCCGGGGATAACATCATCAGTACAGTTCGCAGGACAGAAATTTGAACAAGGAGATTATACACTATATTTTTCCCCCTACCGAAAGTTGATACATTAAATTTCTCATGAAAACCTGCCCCGGGTGAATTGCATGCCTTCTTCAGATGTCTAACGAGCTATATTTTAGTCAGGAAAATTGTGAAGGGAAGTCTGTAGGCTTTTTTAAGAGGACTCATCCCTTGCATTTGAACTAACGACTGAAGAAAACCTTAAATAATATTTTAGTCAGGATTGCCCGTGGCGGGATTCGAAACCTGAAAACCCCACGCTTTACGTTCGATCAGAAACAATAAGAAGTTAGAATTTTGTAATCATTTAGTGTTATTGGCTAATATGCTCACCTGTCAAACCCGACAGCCATGTTGAAAAATATTTTGGGCTACAATCACTCCCACATAAATTTAACATACAAACTGACCGATTCAAGTGGCTTCTAATTGTCACGCCAGTGACCAATGCCGGGGATCTAGCCTACTACAGGTGTTAATATCATTGACTACGCCTGTCTCCATAGCAACATAATTATTCTGAAAAGTTAGAAGAAAAAAATGAAGATTCTTTCCCAGTTTTTAGAACATACATCACTAACGAACTAATTTGCTTTTTTTTCCACTACCTACTTGATGACGAAATGTCTCGGCATGCGGCGTGAGTGAGTGTCCTTGAACCATTAAACCCTTTGATTGTCGTCTGCGGTGATTGCCGTGGTCGCAGTCGGTAATTGACGAGTTACGCACAGCCTTCTGATAATTCGCTTCCTCACGGTCTGACTGGAAACTACCGGGGCGGTGGCAAGGGGGCCATTTCGCGGGTCTATCTCCCCGAGACCAACATGCAGGGAAGATGTGTGCTAACCGAGATAATGTGACGGTCTTTGTTTTAAATCTTGCTTTATTAGGGAGTAAAGCACCATGTTTTAAACACCTTTCGGTCCGTCCCGTGCGTGTGTCACGTTTTACGATACGACCTGGATTTCAGATTTACACGCATATTTCGTTTGACATTGCCCTTCTCCCTTCTGCAGAATATTTTATGGGACACTGGGATTCAAGGGGGCTAGGCTAGCATCCCGAGGAGCTGGAACATTTATGTGTCCGGCACTACCATCATTAATGAAGGTTGGATCAAGCGTAGAACAATAACGATATATCATATTGCTATCACCATAGGGTTAAAACTTAAATAAATTAAATTTAAATTTAAAGCAGCGTTTAGGGAAACGTCCTGAATGGTCTTGGAATAGTTACGATTGTTATTGAACGTCTATGGCATAGTAATCGCACCCATGGTTGCAATGCACCGCCACCGTAAGCTCCACACTCTCGCATCGCAGCTAGGTTTTGTTTACAGCAGGCAGTGTGTCTAGTTTAGTGATGCGAGGCGTGAAACTAGAGACCGCACAATTAAATGAGCCTGTTTAGTGGTTCACGATAACTCTCCCTTGCTGTTATTCTTCCATGCTATGTAATGGTCATGCGGTCGAACCTAACCTCACTCGCCCTTGCTGTTATTCTTCCTGCTATGTTATGGTCATGCGGTAGGCACATACACGTGTGCGGTCGGACTTAACCTCACTCTCCCTTGCCGTGTGAATTGTTAACTGGGTTTGTGCTGAAATATTAGTTGGTGGGGCAGTGTTAACCCCTAGTGTGAGGGTCGTGCGGTTTATTAAAAGAGTTTCTCTTATTGTATGAGCGTAAAGAGTGGACTGAAGACTTAAGTTTCAGATTCACTACCATGAAAAAAATAGCTCAGGTGTTTTTATTTTTTTATTTTTGTGTTTGTTCGCTCTCTACCGGACAAACGAGTACTACGATCTTGATAAAATTTTCTAGGGAGCTTCGAAATATTTTATTTTAAACCTGCCGTTTTTTAAATGCATATAATTTCAGAAATATTTATGACGAAAATCGATTTTGAAAGATTTGATTTTAAATGTGGGATTGCGGAAGGAGATAGACTAAATACGCTCATCCATCAACGTGTATATAAGTGAAGGTTGTTAACGTGCGATTATTAAGAGTAAAGATGAGAGAGAGTAAAAACCGAACAAATTAGTTGATTACATTGTGACAGTCAAAATTTAAATCCAAAAAATGAACTATTTGAATTGGATGAAGTAGAACTAGAAAATTAATGTGACAGTTGAACAAAAATTATGATTTTTTAATAAGGCTTTAAAAGTAAAAAGTAGTTAACTTACAAATCCAAATTAACTTTGACCCACACACAATCAAGACAAACGTATTTAGTCAACTGGATCCTCTTTCTCATCAGCTGACTGGACAAAGGAGTGAACTGGCTGGAGCTTGGTTTTATTTGTACTAATGGTCATACTAACCCGTTTCATTAATAATTTGAAATGACTGCGAAATGGCGCGTATATTAAATATTAAAATGGTGACCTTTAAATTTTAATAAACCTTCCACAAATCATGTACGTAAACATATGTTTAGAATATAATATCTTGCTCTATAAATCTCAATGTCTGTATTGGCAAGAGACTGGGACCCAAAATTTTGCTTTATACCTTAACAATTTTAAATTCGTGGTTATTTAAAAGAATTTCAGATTTTTTCAAGATTTCTTGCCTTGATTTTTTAGGAATAAAATAATGATTTTGGATTCCAAATTGACATCAAATTTGAAGAAAATACAAAAATTTATTTTATTTTCAAAAATAAGAGTTTATTTCTAATTTTTCATTTCTTCATTTCTTTTTACATGTACAGATTGAATCTACTACAGGCTAATAAAATATCCGGGACATCCCGAAATTTGTGTATTTTTGTGTTTTTATACACAATTTGATTTTTGAACCATAATTAAAATCCTTTTAAACATTAGAATGTAATAAGGCAAAATTCTACCAATTTCGAACAAAACAAAGCAGCTTTTTACCCGGGTTAAAAGTATGATAAATTGTCTGATTTAATTGTGTAGATATTGAAAAGTGGTGGTAAATATGTATTCAACTGGCCTATAAAGGGTTTAAGCCGTGTTCCACAGCACAAAGCGTGTATACTCCACTACAAACAATCCATCAACGCTACGACCACATTGTGCATGCCACTCAATCACTTATCGTTTATAATTAAATTTCTACTGTAATTAATTGTTCAATTAGGAGGTAATGTACGAATCATTACACATTACAATCTAACGGTACTGATTCAGCTCAGTTCGAATACAAAGGTTTACTGCAGTTACATATAAACTATTGCACGTGTGCAGGTTTCATAAGTGATGTAGACACGTGTCGTGTACATAGGCTGCTAATAGTTTGTCAAGAAATAGTTGTACTGTTTGTGGATCTTGGACTTGAATTGTTCCCTTTGAAAGAAAAAGAATTGAGTAAATGTAAAACAAATTGGATTAGTTAAATTTTGTCAATACTCATTGTCGTTCGAGTAGGATCGTCCAATCAGTTTTTAAAATTTTTATTATTTTATTTTTTCGTTTTATCTCAGTTTAATTAAACTCTTGTTTCTTTTACTTGTTTTTATTTTATTTCTCTATTAATTTTGCTTCATTTCAGTTTAGGTAACTTAGTTTTGTTTCATTTCCTTGCACATTTTTAGGCTGCTAAAAGAGTTTGTCAAGAAAATAGTTGTACTGTTTGTGGATCTTGGACTTGAATTGTTCCTTTGAAAGAAAAAGAATTGAGTAAATGTAAAACAAATTGGATTAGTTAAATTTTGTCAATACTCATTGTCGTTCGAGTAGGATCGTCCAATCAGTTTTTAAATTTGTTATTACTTTATTTTTTCGTTTTATCTCAGTTTAATTAAACTCTTGTTTCTTTTACTTGTTTTTATTTTATTTCTCTATTAATTTTGCTTCATTTCAGTTTAGGTAACTTAGTTTTGTTTCATTTCCTTGCACATTTTTGACGCTGTTGTCATAAATAAAATAAGTTTAATAAATGTTCAAAAACACTTTGTTACCTTGAGCTTGAGTTAGTCACCGACTCACTGCTTCTATTTTCTCTAATGATTTATAGTAATTTATTTCTTGACGAAAGTCAATAACCAATATTCAAATAAACTTAACGCTTGATAATCTTTCATTATAATCGAACTGTGTGCAACTTTGAGTCATTTTAGAAAATAACTAGAAATGTGAGTTCCCTTTATTTTATTTTCAAACTCGTGACTACGAGCGATGATTGGGATTTGTACAACAGTCGTCGTTGTCCGTTGTGTTTGACACCTGCCAGTCCATCTTCTGTTCAGTTTCAGCACAGTTTTCTTCTCCAAGAGTTTCAATACAACTTGTCCAGTTTCCGCTCAGATCACATCCTTTAGGTTGACAATATCCGGTTCCACGTAGCTTCAATAACCGCCGTGCGCTACGGGCGGCCGAGTGTGCTGTGGACATGTGTGTGGACAAGATAATCCATACTTACTTACATACTTACTCGGGGGGATAAATCTTTTCGGGACGAAAATAAAACTTTTACCTGCGGAAAAGTACATTTAAAAAAATTATAATAATGATCTATGTACTCATTTCCAACAATGTCGGGTTGACGAGTGGTACAATTTTGTATCGATGTTTCCGGGCTCAGCGTTTCTTCATCGTCATCATCATCGTCATCTTCATCTTCATCCTGCATCTGCTTCTCTACCATTTTCCCCCTATCTTTTCTGTCCTCCCACAGCTTCACTTCCACTTCCTAGTTCCACGATTCACCTCGCTCTTCAACGTCTCCTTCGATCAATCCTTCCCATATTTATAGTAATAAAAATAATAATACAAGTTTGTATTTAGTGTCTATCCACTGGTCCCTCAATGGGCATCTAATTGTCCCTGGACTGGTTTCCCACGAAAAATGATCATTTTTGCATTTTATGTCGATTAAACCGGGAATGTAAGGATATGCATGTGTATAAAGTTTACTCAATCTATACAAACTATATAAACTATTTGTTGTTTATGTATGTGTCGTCTGCTCTACTTTGCCACCCCTGGCGCAGACAGTCCGAGAGAGAGGGAGAGAGAGAGAGGGAGAGAGAGAGAGAGAGAGAGAACATTATCAAGTACTACCCCGTTCTCAATACATGGGAAACTATTACAGTTCCGGAGATTGGTTCCGTCTCCCCCACCCCCCTTCACAATCTGATCCAGGGCAGTCCTACGGGAACCAATCGTCCCAACACAAGAAGACTCGACTCACTATTCTGTTTGGGTCAGCTAATCCAAGGCAAGGAGCCAATTCCTTCGCTCTTCGATGTACACACTCTTCTTCTTCTTCTCCTTCCTAGATAACCTAGTGTTGACTTACACCAATCCTCACTTGTTGAGCGGCTTAGTGGTGGCCAAACTGTTGCCGACATTCATACGATAGAGGTGGACAGATTAACAAACAATAAAAACGTTCGTCTGAATTTTTTTTAACGATATCAACATTTGGGTCCAAAGTAAAAAATGTAGAAACTCTACACGATTGAATAACTTACGAAAAATTTAGCTCATTAAAATAAACTTTTAGCCAAATCGTATTATGAAGTATTAAAAAACGCAACCGTTTTTTACTCATTAAAATTTTTAAAATAACATTTGAAGCGTGCTAGATGTAATTTGGTATACTTTTTTATATCACTCATTTTCTGTTTGTTGTTTTCTATTTCACAAAGATCTTGTTTCTCCGGTTTGTATGTACTAGTGTTTCGCGGGGATCCTGAATACCAAAATGGACTACCGTTCTCACTTGACTATCGTTTTCTGTATTGTTATTATTTATTATTGTTTATGTTAATTCCCACATTGATCTATGCGTTTATATAATTAATTGTCTTATTATACGGAATACGTGACTGGCCTTCAAGCTAACCATGGGAAATATGTCGTAATAAAACACAACGGATAAATGTTGGAAGACTGAAATAGTAAAGATTATTTTAATTCGGTTTTTAGACCTAATGGAAAGTTGCCAAGCGTCTAGAGAATGCCTGCTGTTTCATTCATGCGTTCATTTTCATATGAATTTAGAATTCGTGTTTCATTTATTTATTTATTTCCTTGTGACTAAGTGGATACCTCTTGGGAAATCTACGGCCGGCTTTCTAGACAATGCTACGTTGTAGTCAGATAACCAGCCAGAATACTTGCTTTAAACATTGCGTGGTTATTATGTAAGAAAAGAGCCTTGGTTGTGGGACATATTTAATAACAGTTTAATATCGTTATAAAGTAAAAAATATCACCAATAAGAGCAATTAGGGCTTTAGCCCTTTCAGACCCATTGCCCATGATCATGTACATTAACTTTCTAAATTTATATCCGTGTAAAAGAGTTTTATTCAAGTTGATCACAATTTTTTTCGCGCATAAAAAATAAATACATTTTTTTCATCTTGATTGTACGGAAAGTGCCTTTTTAGAAAAGATTGAAAATACACATCTGCAAAAAGGCTAAAAAATGTAAAAAATTGGTTTTTCCCGGGAAAGTAATTATTGGTATATTTTGAGATACCAAAAATGGTAAATATGCACAAAAAATTCAGAAAAAATCTTGTTGTAGGAATGTACATCAAATTTACATCTTTATACCTAAAATGAAGCTTTGATTCAAAATCCAAAATTTCTCAAAATTCCTTGAAAAATAGTAATTTGAAATAATTGCTTAAAATAACTTTAGACCAATTTAATTCGGTACTGAAAGGATTAAGAGAAAGTGAATCCAGTTAGAGGCATGATAACTCACTTTGTAGAGCATCGGAACCTAAATCCAAAGGACCCGGGTTCGTTTGGCACTCACTTAAAGGGGCTATTACCCTCAAAATATTTTTTTTTTACCGCATAATCTATACACTTCAATAACAGTTTAAAAATTATATCTTGTAACTGTGATTTTACACGAATTTTTTTAATTTTCTTAAACCTGAAAATTGGCGTTTTGGGAAATTTCTTGAATAGGCTTTAACCTGATTATTTTTTGTTCCACATAGATACTAGAGCATCACACCAATCTAAAATGGCCCTTTATAGCATCGTGTTTTGAAACTGTGCACAGATAATCACTCAAACACGCAAAAATATGCCTTCCAAAATCACACTATCTTGGTAATTTTGACCGAACCACTTGACCAAATTACAAAACAAATTATAGCGGACTTACAGAAAAGGCTACCGAGTACGTCAATAATATCCAATATTTGTTTGAATCAAATCCTCCCAAGGTCACGGGAATAAAGTTCGTCCCTATGTTATTTCTTATGGAAGATTTTTGCCGATGGGACCTAACTCGAAAAATATCAAGTTTGACCATTTTTTTCCGGGTCCCAATAACGGGACCCAATAATTTTTCTGTTACTTTCTAAATTCATTACTAGTTGGCCTGAAAAAAATATTTAGTTAGTTTAGCTGGTGAATGCCCATTAACCATTAAGCCCTACGATACTTTTTCTAAGTTTTTTATTTCAAGTCTTCTTTAATTTGGTTCAGGCCTACTGATGAATGTCCACTTACTTCTAGGGTTCGAACCAACGTATTCCTGATTTAGACCCCCCTTCCCTTCCCTGCCCTACATTTATCTGCACATTTGTTTTATCCTATTTTAAACACAAGCTTTAAAGAAACTTAATGCCCCCTTTGTTGTAAACGAAGCTTTATGTGCAAACTTTTATCCACCGCCGCCATTACGTAGAATAGCCCTCCTGAAAAAAGGGCTTTAAAGCCACCGGTTGTTGGGGTATTCATCTGTCTGTAAGGAGGATCCCTAACAAATTCCAAGTACTTTATTCCGATTCCCCATTTACTCTACGGTAGATTAAGCAACAAACGATCTCGTTTTTATACGCGAGTATATACAAGACATTAATTTTGTTGCGCATAGTTGGTGTAGAAAAAAGATTTGGAGTGGTTACCAACCTAACAAGATTTTAATCTTGTTGTAAGCCAGACGACATGTACTCTGTATGTACTTGCACACTTTCTTTAAAGAACTTACAGGAACTTCTCTGTTTTTATTCTTACTTCAACTTTAGTTGTAGAGTAACATTTTGTTATGGCGGTGAGAAGTCGTTTGTGCAAAGCAAACGAAAAGAGGATGTAAATGGAAACATTTGTCATTTGTTGGAGCTTGGTACGTAATAAAGTTGATACCTCTCTTCATTTATGTGTGCGGCAATGAGAATGCATGGTATAACTTAGGTTCCTCCGCCAGATGTGAGTAGCTTAGCGGTTGATTACAAAACCTTTGAACTAGAAATAATAATAATAATAATAATAATAATAATAATAATAATAATAATAATAATAATAATAATAATAATAATAATAATAATAATAATAATAATAATAATAATAATAATAAAAATTATAAAAATAATAATAATAATAATAATAATAATAATAATAATAATAATAATTTTTTGTAGGATGCCCGCTGTAGGGTATACACATCAGATTTAACCGGTGTGACCCTGACTATAACTATAGGTATATTGCGGATAGTACAATTGTGAAGGGATATCCGAGGGCTATTTAAGAGGACTCAATCCCTTGCATTCGCATTTACGACTGAAGAAAATCTCGGATAATCCTTTAGTAGGATTGCCGGTCTCGACGGGATTCGAACACGGGACCTCCCGAATCAGAGTCGAGTACTTAGTGCTCGAGCCAAGTACTGTAACTCGCATCAGCTTCCTCAATAGCTAAATAATATACAGTTTCTTCTAAAAACTGTAACTTTTATGATCCACTTCCAACCGTTAAATGAATAGCCACTTCAAAACATCTTCTGTTTGGTATTAACCATAAAATCATATCCCCTCTCTTCTAACACAATCGTCAAAGACAATATGTTGTCGTAATGGAACTATATCGCCGTGAAAATAGCTGGTTGTACGAACCAACCTGCTCAGCTAGTGAAGAAATGTGGGGTACTCTCTTACCGAAAGTGTTTCCCATTTTCTTTCCTCTATCCTTGGGTTTTATGAAACATAATTTTCCCCAGTTGAAATATGGAGTAGACTACGGTGGGAAAGAGAAAAGAAACTGTGCTTTTCCTTTGATTTATGGTAGATAATCTTACCCTGAGCCTTGCAAGCTCACGCTATGGGGCCCACACGACATGGTTGTTCCTACCGGTTCTATATGATATCGCAATATTATTATTACGTCAACAGAATAATTCGATACAGTCGAATTAATTTATGTGTATTTTCTAAAAGTTTAATTTTTAAGGTAGCGTCCCGTATTTTTGTGTAAAACATGCGCTTACATTACATTTTATGCGTTCTTTTTTTATGGAGCTGTTAAAATGGTTGTAAATATGAAGGCGAGAAAAAGGCCGAACGGCGTCTTTTGAAAAGATGGTCGTTCGGGAAATGTTCAACGTCCATACATTTCGAATGTGTTTTGGCAGAATTCGTCAGAAATGGAAATGATAGTGTCGGTTGAATGGCAGTTGGTTTTATAAGTTGAAGCGGTTATGTGTATAAGACTACAAGGTATGAATATGCGATTGTCAAATACTGATGGATTATTTTTCTTTCAATTTTGTTAATGAATTTTATCCTTGGGTATTTTAAAGGTTATAATTATAATAATTTAAAAAATATATATATATTGTGGGGAATCAAGGATGAACTATGAACAATACAATTGGGGAGCTTAAATTGGGCTAAAAGCTAAAATATAAATGTCTTATATATATATATAGTTAAGCGAGCGAAGCGAGCGTTTCAATTTGACTCTGCCGGAAAAAATAGTCACTGGTTTTGTTTGTGTTTTTTTTTTTGTATGTCTCGCCATAACGTTCGAACGGAGGCTCGGATCGAGTTGAAATTTTGACCATCCGCAAGCTTCGTTCCCGATTGAATGCCATTAGTTTTGTGTCAAAATCGTTCAAAAAGTTAAAAAGTTACATTAAAGTTAATCGAAAGTTTTTTTTTCAAACTAAACGGCGACAAAATCTGAGGTGGCCAAATCATTTAGAATGTCCGTCCGGTCATGAATATGTTAATTTTATTTTGATCCGATAAGTAGTGTAGATGGAAATTACATTATAACAAAAGTAACGTTACCATGGCAACGAAAAGTCGCACGAGGTTCGCACTATGCACTGCCACCTAGAAGTAATCAAAATACTTTCGAGGAAGCAGTGTATTATTTGTTACCAAATAGTTCAAATAGTTTTCCCAAAGAAATGATGTCAAGGTCCTCTAGATGGCGGTGGATTTTATCCGCAAAGTAAAGGTTTACCCAAATAGGCCTACCTTGCCAATATAAATAATATTGGAAACATGGCCCCGTTGACAGTGAACGTCGCAAATTTTAAAATTTTAAAAAACTGCAATGTGGGCCTAGCTATAGCACGTGCTCGCTTATCAACGCGTCCAACTGAGCGTTTCCTAGTATCTAATTTAAACTGAGCTATGCAGCCACCAATTTAAAACTGTCTAATTTTTTGTCTGTTTTGTACATTGTAAATAACGTGTGTAAAGCAGATTGCACTACCTATTAGACTACATACGCAGTTTTAAATTGGTGGCTTCATAGCTCAGTTAGTAAGCGCATAGCCCGGACAGCTAAGGTCCCGGGTTCGATCCCCGGTGTAGTCACTTTTTTTAATTTCTGTCTAAAGTACTAACATATATATATATATATATATATATATATATATATATATATATATATATATATAAGTACTAACAATATATTTATGCATCACTTTTCTGTCTGTCCGTTCATCTGTGTGTGTTATGTCTCACGATTACAACCGAACATGACGTCCGATGGACAAACATTTTTTTGTTGACATTGCTCTAAAAATACAAAAGTTTGTCAATGGTCGTGGGGGCCAGGGAGCGGTGCTAGCACCACCAGAAAGTTTGAAGATGTTTGTACTCGCCACCTCCACCATATGTTAAGACTGATTCTTTAAGCTTCGCTCCCTAATTTAGGTACTCCCGACCCGTGGTGTCTTTAATATGCTGCCATTCTATATCTTCGTCGCTGTATAAATATCTGACTTGTTACCAATAATTACCACTGGTTTTGTTCATGTAGAGTACGTATTTGTTTGTTATCAAGAAGGGGGTGGGGGGTGCTATGTGATGTGTGCATTGTGCAATACTAGAACTAATATCGATACCTTCCCCCCTCCCCCGCCCCCCATTCACACTCTCGACATTACCAAAACGAATAAAATAAAACTGATATGTATGTATTATAGGAATCCAGATAAATTCATATACGGAAGAATAAATTAATCTTTTCAACTCTATCCAGAAGTTTCTCATATCGAACAATGAAATGTGTGTCATTCAACACAAAAAGCATACAATTCCAATGTGAAACTACAATTGCACAGATTTTGTTGCTCTTTCTAGAACATTATGAGCCTTTTCTTTGTTATTATTTCTCTTCAATGGAAATGTACAACTTTGTAATTATTTTATGAGCTGTGTTCTCTACTGTGGGCTATAGTTCGACTCTTGATATCGTATGCCCTGAATTAAATTTATTTATTTATTTATTTATTTATTAAGTAGCTATTCTATTAAGTTACAAGCACTAATTTATTACAAAGGGGGACAAAAATTAAACTAAGTTCATAAAACAATACAGTGACGCTTTTCGAGATATTTGGTGATAGATGAATATAATAACATAACGATTTTACTCGAAACAGAATCAATTAACATTTCATTAAATTCAACTTACATTATAACCGTATAAAATACTTATTCGGGAGTCCTAAAGATTGGACAAAATTTACAGATTCTTCACCATATATGGCGACACTGTGTGTATTGAAAATCTACTGTGGTTGGTTCAGTTCATGGTTCGCAAAGTTTCTTAACCATGGTCAATTAGTAGGCCTAAATTACAAAGACTGTATATTAAAGGGGTTAAATCTAAACTATACACATCAACATGAACTAAACTTGATTTATGGGACAGATGCAAAAAGCAATTTTTTTGTCCAAGCTGTATTTCTTGGTATTCAACCAGTGTTGTATCCCTGCGGTTGTTTGATATGCTAATTGTGGTCATGTAGGCTTGGTTACTAATTTTTCATCTAGCACACATAGACTGCATTTACCATTACCACGAACAGCGCAGTCTTATGACACATTTATCACCATCAGTAAGTTATCTTCTGTCTGTAACATGATAGTGTTGTCGTTATTTAAATTTTTACACTATTTTCTTCTTCTTTCTATTTTTATTGATTATTTAATTACAATTAATGTATAACTGAGACTTTAAATTAATTTTCTCGCTGATACTGTATAAAGTCTGTCTTTTATTAAACTATAATTGTTTTGTTTTGCTTATTACCTTGAATGGATGCTATTATATTTTTGATACATAACAACAATTTGCGTATGATGTCACTGTACCATTAAGTTTAAAGTTTATTTATGTTAAGCCGACGAAAAAATTATGTAAATGTTTGCCACGATAGTGGAACAAAAATATAATTTTTGTCTCTAAGATGTTAATTAATTGTCATGAATTTATCTTCTTTTGAGAAGTTATCAACGATGAAAGGACATAGAAAAAGAAACCGACTCAGACATTACTTTTTCTATCTCTATCGTGATTTCTTTCTTTCTTTGGAATATGACACTGACTGAAACGTGAACAAATTACAGCGAGACTCGTTCCCTGTTTTTCTTTAAGAAATCAGCCCTTGCCAATCAATCAATCAATCAATCCAATCAATCAATCGAAACTTACTCAACCGGACCGTTCGAGAAATAGCCCAAATCACCGACCCGCTGACCCAATCGCGTCTGACCCATTGTGTTCGTAAACTTGTCTCGGCGAACTACTGGTCGTGAGCCAAACAATCTAAAAGATCGATCCGTGGCTAGTTTATTCGGAGCCCGTTGGAAACGAGCGCATTTAACATGTTGACAGTGCAAGTAGCTGTTGACAAGTGCGCTATCTCGACATTGTCATGCAAGGCTTACTTTAACGTTAATCTCGAATGTCTAGGTGTAGTTCATATAAAACGTGCATTCGAATTATTTAAACCATATCATATTTTCAGTTACTTTTTGAAATTTCGTCTTTTACCAAAGAATTTGTGAATGGAAAATTAATAGCCCGATAAAATTTACTTCATGAATTTAAAACTGATAACATTATTAAAACTACGTTCAAGTTATGATAATGGTTACGAAAACCTGTCGATAATGTTGGTATGCCATTGCTTAACTTCACATTATAAATATGTTAAAATTAGCAATTTTTTTTATTCTCAGACCTTTTAAACGCAAAATGTAACAAAAACAATGAAATAAACTTGTAGTTTTTAATTGAATTAACAATGGTTTTGATTTTCCTCATAATCATTCGGTAGTTATAACAAAATCATACCAACTGACCTTGAAAACTATTTCTTTATTTAACGGCTATCCGATTCAGTTATACAATTGATTTGCAAAGAAAGTCAATAATAAAGAATTACATATAACACATAAAATATGTGATAGT
Organism: Sweltsa coloradensis; assembly: GCA_024449915.1. Lineage (NCBI taxonomy): Eukaryota > Metazoa > Arthropoda > Insecta > Plecoptera > Chloroperlidae > Sweltsa > Sweltsa coloradensis. The sequence goes on from JAMZAV010000654.1 coordinate 58,583, forward strand.
GACTAATCATAAATGAATACATAAATAAATATTAATCAACGTGAAAATAAGACACATTTTCCCTCATTGCACCATTACTAGAAAACACCATTTGTTACGCAATCAAACTTTAATAACTGTTGTTACATAAGAAAACGTATTATTTAACAGGTGAGCAAATGGAATTGTAAGAATGTGAGTGGCCCCCATGATCGCCCACACCCGCGAGAGGTTAGACTAAAACCACCTTGAACCTAGCAGCCAAGTCTCAATAAACCTGCATCAAGCCCAACCAACCAACCGGACCTAACAAACTCACTGACTGACTGACCAGCAGAGTTAATGAAAAGATCAATACACTTCTGCTTGTCCTTGGTGCAGCACTAGCAGTCACTGTCTCATACATGTGTGTGGGTCTGGGTACTCGGGACGTGGGTGGAGGGACCGCTCTAGGCTAGCGGTGGTTCCACTGTCTAGTGCTTTAATAAAGTGCTACAACATTTTGATTATTTAAATACCACTCTAATTTGATTATATGACTGTAGCAAATTTTTAGTTTAGTTGTAATGGAGGGAATCCGGCATATCTTCAATGGGGCCAAACCCTCCCGCCGCTACTCGCTAAAATGTTAGACTTTTGTCATAGTTTCTAATTCGTTTATAAACAACATTTTAGCTATAAAGTATTTTTAATTTCGAAAAATTTTAATAAGCACGTACATTTTCATCATAATAGAATTTAACTCTCAAGTGCAATCTTTTGAATGTAGCAAGTTGTGTTTCGTTGCTTTGAGCATCGAGTTTACATTGAAGTTATTCCAACATTATTCAGACTTTTAAAAAAATAAACCGTTTGTATACTCAAAGTTATATTAAATGTACACTTTTAAAATGAACTGAGCTCAGTACTGAAGTGATTTTGAATAGAACAAAGATTGGAGCTAAATTAAATGTGCTTTGGAAACACAACAAAGCGCGTACGTGTATATTAAATTGAATACAGCTATAACATTCATACAAATGTTATGAATGAGTTCAAAATATATATGCACCAAGATATACGTTGACTATTTGTCTTGGGTATTGTACTCGATCTCTTTCACACTGGAATAGTGTACTCTCAGCATTGAATAGCAATTGCAACGTATCCTTTTCTATAAAAAACTTCGAGATTTCATAAATAAATACATACAGAGGCGTATACTTGCAATTCACAGCGTTTCTATTATAAGAACTTCATGACGATAGCACATGAACTGAACAAATATGTTTTGTAAATATTTATTTCTCTCTAAATTCAATTTGCAACCGTGTTTTGTACGTTTGATGCTGACCTAGTTTTAGTTCACAGAATAAAACTTTGTTTTTATTGTATATTTTCTGTGAATAGAGTGGATTTGACGAGATGTAATATTAAAATGTAAAATAACTCTAGTAAATATGTGGGGGTTTTGCTTTTTGTCAACTGATGAATGAATTTAATAAAACTTGGTACATGTAACGTTCTTCAAAGTCAATCGTCGATTTGACTAAACTTAAGCTAAAATATGTTGCTGAGTATTGCTTACATCATTCGCCTCTTTGCACCGTGAATTTAATGAGATGTACTAGAAATCAAACTATAATTGGATCGACTTGAGAAATAAATATCGCAAAAAGGTTTTGTATTTTATGGAAAAGCATAGGATGACAACGAATGTAGTGAAATCCTCAGTTTTCACTATACCGATGTAGTATGAAAAGCAAAGCTAGTTCTTTTTTTGTTGCTGCTTGTTCGGTCTCTACCGGGCAAACTGATATTGTATTTACATTTTATACCTCAACCCATCTAAAGGACCAGTTGCCCATATATGCAGAGTTCCACGAAATTAATTAAATGAGAATCGGTTTATGATTATGAAGAAATGTATTCAACCAATAAATGACTGATGAATTTGATTTTCAATTGCGTTTAATTAATTATTTCCTTGGAAATGTATGTTATTTCATATTATTGACTACTATTTGGTTGTGTATAGTATTTCCACGAAAACTATACTTAGGCCCCACTGGTAAATCTTTGATTATTACTGACATGACGTTGAAATTTTTTAAAGAAAGAAGAGAGCATTCGAGAGAAATTGTGATTACTTTTTGAAGTCTTGCTTTTTCTAAACTATTACAATTCAAAACAAGCTAACTAGCAAAATAGGAAGCGAAGCTATTTAATAAGCAGATTGTCGAAAAAGAAAATTGAACGCCTTGGTGGAGGTGCCGGGTTTCGGTTTATACCCTTAAAAATGTTAGCCCCGCCCTCTTGATCTCAAGCGTTTTGTATTATCCTTGTTGAAGGGCAATGTAAACAGCAATTTTAAATATTTGCATTATTATTAATTGTACAACATTTGAACATGTAGCATATAGAAATAAATGCAAAGCATTTGTCCCATAGTACGTGAGTGTACCTGTCACCCTTTAATAAAATATAATAACAATATAATACAATATCCAAGTTAAATACACTATCAAATACAACATTAATAAGAAATATTATAAAAATCGCTGTAACAACTGTAACTAAACAATACCACAATTAACAAAACAGAACTCGCCTCCCCTACTATTAAATATTCGGTTTGTTTTAATGCATGTGAAAGTGCAGTCATAAGAAGGTGGATCTATTTACAGAAGGAGAAAGACGGAGGGACATATAAGTGATAGGTGATTCGTATATATTTGAGTTTAAGAAATAAGAAAATATCACCTTACATTGATTGAACCGCCGTATAATACATTTCACTAGGTTAGCTGGTTCCTTCACCGCCTGGGTTAGAAAGTTCGATTCTATTCATGTAACCTCTATTAGGTTGTCTTTCCCATTCTGCCCATGCATTCTCATTCTCGTATCATCATTAATATTATTGCTATTGTGATTACTTGTATTATGTGGTTTCAATATTGATCCTATTCATTGACGAAAGCAACTCACACACTATAATTTATGATTGCCTTGATTGATATTCACGTTTTCTCGACTTGACGTTTCGCCGTCATCTGTGGCAGGCATAATCGAAATACTGACTTCTCGATAATACATCACCTGAAGGGGTTTGTGTTAGAGGCTTCTCTTTAGCGTTATATTGATATTATCTCAGCTGTGATTTCCAATCCAAATATTATTATTATAAACAAAGCCGATTTGTGTTTAAATAATCTGTTATCCAATCAATTATCATAGTAGGCCTATGTATTGCTATTACATTACACAGAGTAATTTGCATGTTCCTTAAAGTCTCCATAAAATCATTTCTAGGATATGCTGAAAACTAAATTCTTTTTATTTAGAGTTCACCCACTTAGTCACAGTCCCTCAGAACTGATTTTCAGGGTGGACTTGAATTTAAAAGTGTACCAAGCTGATTCTGTCGGCGCCGACGCCATCGACGCGTAAACAATGGCCAACCAGAGACGGGCATTTAAAATAGGAATCATAGGAAGTAAAATATAATAGAACAATATTACAACACTTATATACAATTGTATTAGGGCCTCTTACATAGTGTCTTAAATAGTGGGTAGACTCTAAATATGAATTTATTTATTTTATGAGTGGGTGACCGCTCTGCCGTTAAGCGCACGTATACCACTGGTTAGAGCATATGGAGGGTTCGAGAGCTAGTGTAACGGCTTCGTTCTCTTCGACGTCTGCTCAACAGTCCGGGTTAGTGGAGGAACCTATATGACTGTCAAGGTTACACCGTCCTTGCGGATGGGCCTTTGGTACTTTTCGAAAGGAGTAGGCTACGTGCCGGTACCGGGTTTCCCCTCCTCCCTTCTGTTCATACTTCAACTCTCATCTATCACCACTCATCGTCTCGAATAGCCAAAGTGCATTAATATGAGACGTTATGCAATAATCAATCAATCAATTTATTTACAATATATTATCACAGATTCTTTTATTGTATAATATGCTTTTTATTAGAAAAGTTTTCTTTTTATGGTAAAATCATAAAAAATGTTTCGTTTGAGAGTGTAATTTTGGGAGTATTGAAACACAACATGCTCATTTACCTCCTTGTCAACCCACACTAAAGTTTTATGTTTGATTCAGGCGACAAACACTAAACAGTTCCATTGTGTGTTATTATGACCGCCAAGTTTGGAATGATCCACTCACAGTTTGACGTAGCCTCGCGCCGGGTGGTGGTGAATAAATCTACCGCACTTTGTGTGTCACAGCTGACGACAGGCTATTAACATGACACATGCCTTGTTTGACATGCTCAAGTAACGTTATACTTATAATAATTACCCTACCCCCTTCACTAAACGGTGGATACCGTAACGGATGTATGTAATTACACTCTCTCCATCGATGTATAAATATAGGTCTACTCTGTACTTGTGTACTCAGTTTACGCACTGCAATTGACTACATAGGTATCATGAAGCTTTACTTAACCATAATCCTATAACAATATTATACTTCTGAGTTTGTTAATACTCAACTATTGTTTTTAGTTCATTTACAAGAAACTAGAGCTTAGATGATAATGAATAGATAGTTTTCAAGCAAATTAATTAATTAATTATTATTCAATTGTCATTGGTACATTGTATTCATTGGTAATATCACAAGACTATAGGCCATACTTAAAAAAATGTGTATGATATAATTTTTGTTCGACGTTGTTACTTGATTTTTTTACTGAATTTTGTAACTAAGTGCAGGCGATAGTAGAAAACATTCATTCATATTTAATATATGTTAATGTTTTCTGATTTCTTAATTAATTTAAATATAATAGAGCGGTGACTGTTTTAACATACTTCTAATCTAATTGTTAGTTCACTACATTTGATATCGTTACACCATCGTTGATTGTTTAAGATATGTTTCCTATCACAAAATTGTAATATAAACATTTAAACATTATTACAAGAATAACCTTTTAGTTTTTTTTTAAAAAGGAGAAATGATAATTGTAATGGTATTGTAATATAAAGATAAAAACAAAACATCTCACATTGAAACCAACGTAATATTTACAAAATTTCATTGTTGAAATTAAACTACTACAAAACTACACCCGGAAGGGTAACCGAATTTAAGAGGTTGAATGTGAGCATGGTATTTATATAACGGTCATTACGTAGTTCCCTGGAAAGAAGGGACGGAAGACCCAGAGAATAGTGGTCTCGTCTCTATACTTACCCGACCGCAAATGTCGTCTGGATAACATACGCCCGTGAACAACAATACATTTAATTCGAGTTATTAAATTGATTTCAATTAAATAACACCAATGTCCCGCATCCGAGCCTATCCAACTGATGCCCGTGGAAGAATGAGTTAGGGAAGTTCTCAGTGTGGGACCCAGGCTCGCATTATAGAACTCTTGTTTAATAATGGTTTTCAATTAGGGTTTCCGGGACTTTGAGCGGTCGACTTGCCGCAAATAAATAGTTGGGCTACCTAAGACTATCAATAATTGCAAATGGTAGTCTTCTGGTTGATTTCATCGTGCAGCTCAATAATCACAACAAAATTAACATTTTTACTCCAACTTTTACAGCAATTTCCATCCAACATACAATAATTGTCCATAAGTATGTTTATTTAACGTTTATCCAAAGAAGGACAATGATTAAAACTACGCGAATAGTCTGCCAAATCCCCATGTAGCATATAGCCCTTAGATACAGATTATGTGTGATAAGTAAAAGTAAATAAATAAATAAATAAATAAATAATAAAATACATTCATAACTACACAATTATGTAAATGTTTGAATTAACCATGGTAAATATAATCTCAACATTGCAATTTAGTAAGAGTTGTACTGTGTCCCAGCTTAATTCGGAAGTGTATTGGTACTGATAGATCATAGAGACGGAAGTCCCATAAGTTCAATCTACTATGTCCTACTCAGATATAAGATTTTGTTGAAAGAACGATGTATTTCTGATTTTTTGTCCATTCTGTTCACAAACTTTAAATTTTTAAAAGTTTATTATTTCATAACTTGTTATATTTCCGCCATATCAGTACTCTTTGTGTGTACCAACTGATAGACAAAGCCCCTACTGTTGATTGTTGGTTTCCCGGCCGATGCCCTCGGAGGCTTTATGCCAAGACGTGAGTGGGACAACGACAATGACGGCAATTAATAATAAACGACGCAAACTATACCATACCCGGTGTTCGAACCCACGCACTCTTGTTCACGAGTTCACGAGTTTTGAACCCGTCTCTCTTCCAACGAGGGCGTCTTATATGGTCTCAAGCTCTAGATGGGCCGCGTTGTGATGGTCAGGATTGATCAGTTTCGTAATATCCAACTGTTGTAATGTTGTTGGCTCGTGGTAATAATTTTACGCCTTGTTGTTGTCTTTGCTTTATTACTTTCTCATAGAAAGTGGAAGGGATCCAGGGTTACCACCTGCACTCATTCAGGTGACTTCCTCGGGTTTTGGTGTGAGGATGATTGCCCAAAATCTATGTGATTGGAAATATCCAGACAAATTTGCATTTTTGTCCGAGAAAAATCTGAAAATCCTTCAGTTAGGATTGCAGGAGACTGCAGGTATATCGTCCTGAAGGACTATATAATTCTTGAGCAATGTTTATTGGTTGTTGCAAGTTTTCACAGTTTTCGCAACTATTCTTAGTATCGTTAACCGACAGTGTTGCATGACTCTGATTCGGGACGTCTTGGGTTCAAATCCTGTCGGACCGGCAATCCTGACTGAAGGTTTTTCCGAGGTTTCCCTCAGTCGTTAATGCGAATGCAAGGGATTGAGTCCTCTTAAACAGCCCTCGGACATTCCTTCATAATTGCCCTAACCGCAACATACCTAGTTGAAGAGGGGCATGAATTGCACCCGGGCGCTTTCCACGAAAAATTATTTAGTATGGTTTTCTTTATTAAAAAATACAAAAAAAATCGTAAATTCGAAAATGACTTCGTCCGATGACTTGAATTTGGTGTCCGTTGGCAGATTATCATTCCTGCCAACGTAAGCATGTCAGCTGATCTTGTGTTTCGGAAGCCGATAGTGCAGCTATGTGGTAACGTACACCGAAGACGCTCAAAGATTGCATGCCCAAAATGTTTTTTTTTATATTTCAGGAGCAGGTATTTCAGGCGACTCTCACCCGACGATGCGCATTATTTACGTTCCCGAAATAATTTTGTACTAATCGGATGATATTCTTGCATTTCAGGAGCCGGTCTCACCGTGTGTCAGGCGACTCACACGTGTTGCACAGCGGAAATGGAAGCGAACCTGAATCTGCTCGTGCGCAAAGACTTCCAGGCTCTTCTGCATCACAACTCGAGGACACTGCAAGGGTTGTTGCAGACGACGGCTGCCAAGCTGCAAGGTAAGAGGAGAGATTGAAACTTAACGCGGCATTTGAAACTGGAGAAGAATTGGAAAAGGAGTTAAACGGAGTTGGTGTGGTTTTCATATTAAAAATGTTAACAATTTAGTATACCCCTTTCTTGGTAAACACTGTTCGTCAGCATTAAAGCAATTTATTGAGGTCAAACAATCGTTTTTCTCAAATAGAAATTTTCGCTTACTTTTACTGTATTTGATTTTAAGTGTAAACGAAAACGTATATGAATTACTCCATTTATAGATGGGGTAACATATGAATTTTTATTCGGTGGCTTTTTATAATTTTTCTATGAATAGAAGAATACACTACTTTTGTTGTATTAAATACTTTGATTTGATTTGGAACAATATAACGCACAAAGATGGCCGTTATATTATTTTAAATTAAGAGTCAAATCTATTTTACTTCTCTGTAAATTCTACCAATTCTAAAAAGGAGAATGATTCTAGATTATTTACGCCTATCTTCCCCGTATCAATTTCTCAAATCGTATAAGTATAATCATTATAATACCAAAATATTAACAATAATATTGTACTTAAACTCATATATTACATTGGAATGATAATCCGTGATATTATTGTTACTGCTACAGTAACCACATCCAGAATTGCTAGATAAACATTGAATAAAATAGCCAGATTATTAATTGTAAGCTTTCTTGGCGTGATGCGATGTGTATACGGTATATACGAGCTACCGGGTGTATACTCTTGATAATAATATCGCGGTTACTTCTCCAACTCCCAACCTCAAGTTCATTGCACATATTAGCACCGGCTGCATCAGCTTGTGTTCATTATACCCACACCTCTTGTCTAGAGTAACATAACATACTCCATAAGATATACCCCACGGCTTTGCGCCGACCAGAAGCTTTAGCGCATTATCATTAGTGGCTTTCATGAGTTTACCGTTCCGACGAAACTAAACTGCGTTTAGCTAACGAACCGTTTAGCGAACAAGATGGATCTTGACTTGTAAGAGGATAATCTACCCGTCCCGTCATGAGGATAGGACTACGTCGCGTGCGTGTGGTGTAACGTATCATCTAGCACGTTGTGTATATACTTAGCAGAGAGAAAGAAAAAGAAGAAGAGATTTATATGCGTACGGTGTTGTTTGTTTGACTTAATGTTTCTTGTTTATGTAATGGAGGGTAATCGGGAGGATGATTGATGGGGTTTGGCCTGAGTAGTGGCTTGTGTTTTTTTGGTATTCGAGGTATGATATGATATGTGGGAACCGACCCTTAGGGTGACAAACTAAATTGATAGGCAACAGGCAAAAACAGACAACAATGTGTAAAAAGTTTCATTTTATGACTTTATAGACGTATGCGTAACCTAGGAATACTACGTTACAAATTATTTACTACTATTGTTTTAAATTTTGACATCTGATGATGTAAAAGAGTTTTTATGACCATTTGTTTGCACGGGATATCAAACTTTTTTTTTTCAAATTCATAACACAATTTTTTTGGTTACTTGACTAAAATGTGGCTAAATTTGCAAATTTTTGTCCATTTTTTAAATGTTCAGAATTTTATACCCCCCAATAAAATGTCAACACATAAATTTCGAAAATATTCACCGTAAGAGTCAGTTCTCCTTTCCGGCTCATATATGGTTAAATACAATGAGGAGTTTTAAAACCATTATTCTCGTCGATTCGAACATGTTGCCAAAATATTATAGTTTACAGTTTATTTTTGTGATAACTCAACTCATTTGATCAAGCTTATGCCTACCCTTAATATACAAAGTCGTGTGTGTAAAAAAATTAAACTCGTCCAACTTAGGCTGCACAAACATAACGTGGGCTGTGGGGGAAGGGAGGTAGGAAGCTGGAAATTAACTAAGGATGCCCGGTAACGATGTGGGATATAAGAGAGTGTTTGTAGTTTACTCCATAATATAGAATCAATTCTATTTTCTATTTTTTTTTTATTAATATTTATTACTATATATTTATTATTTGTATGACACAAATTTATTATTTTAAGTCATATCAAGCTAAACAAAACGCAACTGTACTGTATAGCATAATTACGAGAAAATTGAATGTAGGTCTGAGGATTAAACTTACACATGGCTTTATACGTTTTAATTTAATGTTGAACTACCGGTACTTCGATATATTGTTGGTTCATTCACCAAACTCGACTATCGAGAAAACAATTGGTTGTTTAACAAATCCATATAACCCGGTCCAATGCAGCTTATTCATTGCTGTAATACGGGAACCAACGTAACTTCGCTAAACCTGTGACTTTCCCCTTTAAAACACATATTTCACCTACAAACATAGTATCCCAACTTTTCCATGATGTTGTTTTAATAAGTTAGTCTCGTGAGGACCATTGAAGATAACCACGATTTATATTATAATATCCTCTGCAATAGTGTTCTGCCGAGCATCTGGGAGCAAGGTTATTTCAGAAGCTAATTCACTCTATAACTTAGAGCAAGCCTTCACTGGACAAACGCAAGTCCTACCTGCATGGTCGTTATTCATATTCCGTGTCTCTCTTTCTTTGGCGAGACTAACCCAACCAAAGAGACGATGCCTTTTTATTTTTCTATAATATTATGTCCATCGAACTTTCGGACACGCCATAACACCCACAGCGGTCCAATTTGTTCATTTATGTATAATGTATAGTCGCGATAATAACAAAGTAGTATCACAAGTAAAATGACAATTATTTGAAATTTTACTGTTCTAACTCTTTTTAACATAAACTGATAAAAAGAGTAATTTATTTTAATGTTGAAGTTCGTATAGACTGCTGCAAAATAGTAATTCTTCCCTTTTTAGGGTGACGATGTTATAACTGCGAAATCTCCAATTTGTCTTTAATTACAATTTTCAATTCAATATATCTTTTTATTCAAATTTTGAATCTTGACTAATACAATAAATACATATTTAATACAATAACGTTTTATTCCTTGTTAAGTCACATCTCAAGTATATTTTAGACTTACTTAGGTTTTTTGTGTGAACCACAAAAATTTTCAAAGATGTACGAATTTCCTTCACCTTTACTAAATTTTACCCTTAAAGGCGTATGCTCACTAAATGTAAATACAGCTAGAAATTGATGCTGTAAGTGTAAACCTCATGTAGGCTTATTACATAAATGTAATTTGATCCTTATGCTAATACATCCACTATTATGTCTATATAAGATTACTTTAACCACTCGACTTTTGTAATCGAACACTATAAACTTCGCTTCTGCCACCTAATCCAAGTAGGTACCTGGTTCTAGTGGCTGAGTATTTCTTCGGCGATGCTAATGCTTTATCTATTCAAACAACAGCCTCTCGGTTGATGATTGTGTCTAGCTGAGCTAGCTACCTTGCCAAGAATGTGATCCGATCCACCTACAGTTCAGTTCCTCAAAAGGACGAGCTGGACAAAGCCAGTTTGATGGTTGTTTATTAAGTGTTTTTGATTCGTATCTAGTGTGAAATGGATTCGACTTGAGTTGTGGTGAGACACCTGCCTTAGCTTTAGGTAGCAACATCTAGATTGACTTTGAGATTAAGTAGGGTATGTTTGATAATTGGCAATTATACGCTATTATTGTGGACAATTCGCGATATTTATTATCGTTAATTAGTAAGTCGTTGTGGCCTTATACAAAGACTAACTGCATAACATTATATGAAGCTATAGCTTATTCTCTAATTTAATTTGATGCTTATTTTAGACACTTTATAATTTCACACACATTTTATTCATCATGTCAAATGAATTCATTTACAACTTAGCAGAATGCTATCAGAATTAAATTAAATAGCTTCAAAGGAAGACTAGAACTGCATACCATTAAAGAAGCTGTAACTTAAATTGTCTAATTTTCTTTAAGACATTGTCATTTAAACACATTTTATTCGTCTATGTTCAAAGTGTAATTCAATTTATGACTTCTGTAATTATATCAGAATTAAAGTTAGATCGTCCTTATAAATTATGTTTCTTTAGCTGGACTATTTGATCTACAATCCAACCAAACCAAACACGTTGTCTTGGATATAAATATTTACCCAGCATATTATGTATAACTCGATCCAACACATGCAAACTTTAGTAAATATTAAAAGATACGTTCGTACTTTCTTTAATAAGTAGTCATCACTCATTACTATCAATTGTAAATATATTTCTATCAACTTGGATCTTAAATTAAAACTCGAATTTGAATTTTTCATTTTGAGGATGGTACAAATCCAATTGGCAAAATCTGGTTTTAAAAACAAGGTAAGTTCTTCGTGTTTTGGCGTTCAATATCGTGTATGGGCACTAGTTTCTTTACAGCTATTGATTACCAGCTGGTCACATGTTTTAGGTAGGTTAAGGTCATACAGTTTAGTCTATTGATTTAACTGTTAATTTTTTATTTGTAAGTGACATTACGCTACAATTTTACTGACTAGATAAAGTGCGATTATATTTTGTGTATACATGCACTTAGAAAGAATTTGACAAAAAGAAAATTGCCCAATTTTAGAGGGAGAGAGAGAAAGAGAGAGAGAGAGAGAGAGAGAGAGAGAGAGAGAGAGGTTACGAGAGAGAGAAAGAGAGAGAGAGAGAGAGAGAGAGAGAGAGAGAGAGAGGTTACTCTGAACAGTGTAAAGCAGTTATTGACATTCCGCGAAGTCGTCCATTAGATGAAATAACATTTCGCCTTCTCATTCAAAACTACGTCATCTACGTTTTCATCGTGTGATTCCATTTCGTTACATTTTAAATTACGCCTCCTGAAGTCACACTCGAGTTAATTACGCCGAGCTCGGGAATTGTGCCTACCATCATATCTTCGCCCGTACAAGATACGACGCCTCTCCTAAGTCGCTCGACGCTAAGTGCATTACCGAGAATTCAAATTAGAAATCATGTAGAAAGTCATTTCTATAGGGACTATTTATCTTCGCCCCGATATTGTCGAAACCCTAGGCTTGTTACTTGTACAAACTTCATTTAACTCTTTATAATTTGTTCAATCAAAAGAATTCAAAAATATAAAAATAAAATAAATACTTCTCTATTTAGAGTGTACCCACTAAGTCACATGCCGATTTGAAGTAGACCTCCCTATCGGCGCAAATATCATCAAGGAGCAAGTGGCCAATCAGTGATCGGTATTTGAGGTAGGAAAAATTGGTTGGGCACGATTTATATTGCGGATGAAAAGACATAAATAAATAAATACATAAAATGTTTATTATGCGCTTCGTTGCTAGGACGGCTCAAATATTACTGTTTACTCATAACCTAATGTTTATGGATCTGAAGTTAAAAATCTCCTGTCTAAAGCGGAATTCGAACCTAATACCTTCTGCATTGAACTCATAGACTCTGAACACTGGACTTATACGAGCCACACAAAGTATAAATCTATAATAGATCTCGTATTTCTCACAATGATGGAATTAACTTATCTCGATACAGAAAATAAACTATCCGATCCTTTATTTTATAGTGTGTAATAAAAAGTGAAGAGGACAAAGTCTGAAGTATACAACCGAAACTACAAACTTTCGAAATTCCTCACCCTTATTTGTCTTGTCTGCGTCCCAACTTGATGTGCAATGTTCCGTGATGTTCATTATATCTCCTAGTCTGATGAATATTTAACTTCCCGCCTTGGATTAGTAATGAGGTCGTAATTGCGATTCACAAGGCAATGTACAACGTCTTGTATATTATGCTCGGGGAATGTTAAAGGCCCTAACACGACACACACCAGATGTTAATGAAACTTTAGCAGACTGGATGGAATAAGTTTCCGTGTAAGAAGTGTGTACGTGTTATTACACGCGATGTTCTCCGGCTAAAACGAGTTAAGGTTTAGTTTTAGTGTTTTCTCATAAACCTAAAAAACACGAAAACATTGATGTACTTGAAAATGATTGATTAAAAAAGCATTGTTGGCACTTTACGTCAATCTTAATTAATTTTATTACAATACATGATATACATATAAAATTAGTCAATAAATAATTCTATAAAATTCGATTCAACTTACAACATAAATTATAGGCTACCAAAAAAACAACGAAACAATTGTTCATTTTTGTAATGATATATGAGATTACTAATTGAAAATAAAGTATTATAAAGAAAATGTATTCGAAATTAAAACATATAATAAAACTATATAACAGTAAACCCAAAGTCAAGCTGAGATTTTCGCAATGGTTTGAAATCTTCCATCACAACATATTTCGCCGACTGTCTCAGAATGAATTTCTCATCTTTTATATATTTGTCCGTTGTTAAAAAAGTAAAGTCTGCTTGAAGCAGTATTGGAAAAATTGACAACAGAACCATTGATAATTCACTGATGTTTATTTTCAAACCACTCTCAACAAATCAAACGTATCTTGTATTCTAAACTTGACTGCTATTTGTTTATAATGTGTACACATTGTTCGTTTGCATTCATCTGTTGACTCAAAGCATTTCTACCGTCTGTCAAAATCACGTGATTTAGCGTTTTTTTTTTCTTTTTACATGCGAGCTCGTATCAGAATGTCGCATTTATGTTTTCATATTTTCAAAATACGCCACAAACAGACGTCATGAATGTAATATAAAAGAGTGTTAATAACACATGTTTAAAGCTTTCATTTTAAATTGATGTAGATAGAAATACATTTCAAAAAATGTAATTTCCTCTTGCTTTATACAAAGTCTAATTTCTATTGTCGAACAAAGGGTTTGAGTTTTAATGCGTCCACTGAAATATAAGAGAAGGCAATTTTTTCACTGTTGAAATAAATGTAAATGATTGTAATAATAACCCTGGAAGCTCTCAAACTCATCTACCCTCTCTCTCTCTCTGATGTCGGTACTTTTACAATTCTCCATCTGTATGCAACGACGACTTATAATTAAAAAAACATGAAAAGTATTCTTTCAGTGGCAACTTCCTTCCGTAAATTTCTTTTCGAGCGTCTGATAAAATTGAATTACGCGTATTCCCTGGAGTAGAATGTCTTCATCGACCACTCCTAATGGGATATATGACTCTTAACATTATGGAAGAAGCAACCATATTTTAGAAGCAACCGTAACGAAAGATATGCCTTGTTTAAGCAATGCGGCATTGTTTTTTTGTGAACGTGGAATCTTAAAGGAACACTACCATTATCTTAGCGTTGTAAAAAAAAACAAAGTATGTAATTATTCAAATAAACTCCATATTTTTAAATGATAAATGAATTTTCTATCATTTTATAAAAAAAGTCTTTACGAGAGTGCTTATCGGTATCAAGGACATACTTCGATATTTTCTGAATAGTTGATACTCAGAAATAGAAAAGTTCATGGACTTCTTCTACTACAATGGGTTTTATAACATTTTTGCAAAAAAAAGTTTTAAACTAGTCTACGACTCATTAAAATGGGCTATAAAGCAAAACTACCCTCGACTATAATTGGAGGTGTAATAATATGAAATAAAAATATTCATGTTTTGATTTTAATGAGGAAAACTAACATGAAAAAGTTCAGTGAAAGAACATTCTGTACACGGTATTGTGGAGCTCGAGTAATAACATTATAGTGAAACTATCGTTATTTCGTTATATGAAATAATGATGATACACAAATAACACAAGAAACATATGAAAATGTAAAACTTACTTTATCCGAATTCGTTTCAGTAGAGAATGGTCTCGTTTTAGAAGTTTTAAGTTTTTCTTTAAATAACTATTTGAGAACCAGATTCTTTAAACGAATCCGAGTTCATAAATTTCTGCGAGATCCCGATATAAATGTATGCAAGTACGTATGTATATCAAGAATCGCCAAAATATAAATTGTAGAGTGAATTATATTACCACCTTTAAGAAAACAGTTCATAGTGTGGAAAACACCTTTATTATATAATACGTTTAGGCCTACAATTTTTATACCGGTTGCAATGAAATAAAATATTTCTGGTAAAAATTAAGGATTATATAAAATAATGTCGCAAAAATTGTACAAAAATTGTCGAAAAAAAAATATCGATAACGACTATGTAATAAAAAAAAATAATACAAAAATACTAAAATACAAAAATATAATAAATAACGACCCATGGCCACTTCACTGTATTATTCAAAACGTTACGTAGTGTCTTGTCGACTCGTCTTCTTTCATCCCCTATTCACTTTTATATACACGAATGCCTCGAATCATCTCTATATTGGTTATAGAACGTAAGAATATTCTTCGTTTGAAAACACATCCACGCACTTATCAACATTCAACTTGATACGGTCGGTGCTTCAACCCCATGTGTCCGGGGCTGCAATGTGCTCACCGACAGAAGCAGCTGTGACTGCCGGCAGCAAGAGAGGGGGTGGAATTAAAATGCTAACTGCCGCAAGCCGGCGGCGCGTACAATGCGATATACACGCAGCACCCAGGGTGGGCCCGGTATATTTTTAATATAACCAAGGGAAGATATTATTTCTACGTTGGCGTATAGTGAAGGGGTTGTAACGTGAAAAAGCGGAACGTATTATTACGTGTATATTCATAATGATACGCACATGATTCGCACTCGGACAAAAGTCATTATAGACACATGGTCCAGCAGAGGGAATGAATATGTTCTTGAAATTCACATCCCCTCTTTAAAATGTGTATTCATTTTCTAAAACACACTAAAAATAAGTGATCTTTAATATATTTATTTGAGTTACAAGTTTCTACAAAATGTTTTTTTATATTTAAAAAAAGTTAGTTTCTCAACTACAAATTTAGTGAAGTTTACTAATTAAGATGGCTGTAATACAAATACATGCACATAATTTTGAGATATCTTTTTTTTATATTAACCCTATCCTGCTCAACATTCTTTTGTTTTTATTAAATAAATCTGCAAATGAAAAATGAGTTTCAAAAAATTGTTTAACAACGCGCATTTCAAAATTGATTGAAAGAGAAAAGGTTTTGTAAAATAACGTCGAAAACAAAAGTGACAAACTGTGTTGCAATTTTTTTTAAAACTTTTTTTCCAAATAAATCGATTGTTTCGCATAAATCGCGAAAGTGTGTCCAATTAAAATGACCCCTGTAACTGTCACATTTGTTGCTTACGACGAGAACGTGATTTATTAAAATATTTCTGGTGTTAATATATTAAAAATGTGTCATATAGTGGTAAATGATTATCTGATTATATCATTCTCACCACATTGACCGACCTACATGAGTGGTGGGGGTGGTGGGGGTATTCCCAGTCCACCAGACTCTAATTCCGACTGTCACGGATTATTCGATTAGCGCCCCCGGCAATCTTGACTAATGGTCTCCCTCACTGCAGTTATACGATCTAGTCCAGGAAGTAGCTATAGCCCTAGGACATTCCTTTACAACTATCTCTAACTAGAGGTATTGAACGTGTAACTAACTACCCCTTGAAGAGGATCATGGTATATTATAGTTCTAGTTACTCACATTCACATCGACACTTACACTCACACTCACACTCACACCACACTCACACTCACACTCACACTCACACTCACACTCACACTCACACTCACACTCACACTCACACTCACACTCACACTCACACTCACTCTTACTTGTGGGGTACAACCCTGATATTGACAAATAATACGTAATAATGAATGTAGACTGGTGTGGTTGGTGTACCGTGTATTTAGATGAGTTTCGTTTATCGATTTTTGTTTTTATATTATGTTTTATAGGAAAATGTTGTATTTGTATTATATTATTTGTGTATGAAAAAGAGCAGATTAAGTCTAACAATTCTATGTACTATATTGTTTTGGTGGAGGTGCCGGGTTCGAATGTATTCCTTGTGAGTGAAGCTAGCCTCCTCTCCTCCGACCCAAAGGGTCACCAAACACTTTCTGTGTCATCCTTGTAGAAAAGGCAATGTCAACCAGAAACACGCACGCCAATCGCAGGTCATGTTCGGTTTTTATCGTTGAACACGCACAGACGACAAACAGAATTATATGTGTTTTAAAGGTTTTCTGAATTGGGTCTCTGGTTGGCCATTGTTCGCTCGTCGATGGCGTCGGTGCCGACATTTTTTTTACAAAGTCAAAGGACAATACAAAGTATGGCATACAAATATAATTCTAACAATGATAATACAAATAATAAACAATTTACTTATTCAACATTAACAACTGGAATTATAAGCAATTTTGTAATGAAATGGAAGGAAAAGGATGAAAAATTTAAAAAAAGTGTTGTCATGAAAGTATATTGTAAAATTAACATTAAGAAATTCTCGGGGTTTTGCGATGCTTGATCCGCTTTTCAAATTACATCCCCCACTGATAGAGTGGGTAGACTCTAAATACGAATGTATATACTAATTGTATTTATTTACGTGATGCATATAGGAGCGCTACGCTCCCTACAAGTATTCGCCCTGTTGATACCCTGGTCGCACAAACAGGAGACAGCCTCGTAAACAACACGCGTGCACGAGCGTGCTCGCGTGTCCCCCGAGACTCGCGTGCTCAGGTTGGCGACCCCCGGTCTACCACGACGCTATCAGTATTCATATAACAACCAATTAATAGACTTGTTGAGGTGTTTATATTTAGAGATATCCTTGTAATAAGCAGCTTTTTCTATCCTTTACATGTAGAATAACTCATATTCTAATTGTTGATTCGAATACCTACATGAAAAGCTTTATTACCATAGTATAAACGTAATCGCATATAGTTGAAGAGTTGAACGCCTTCTATTGTATCAAATGCATAATATTGAAATCTGACTCATATTTTTGCTGCAACTGATTTGCAAAGGATAAACCACAAACTAGATTTAAAAGTTTGTTTTTTATATAATTCCACTTACGGTATCCAGTCTCCCATCAACATGCATATTATATATGAAACAACCAATTGGTACGCTTGTCCTGGTGTTAATATTAGAAATATCCTCGCGTCGGTGCCATATTGTAAATAAATAAAATAAAATAAATCCATATTGTTGTCTGCCACACATTTTTACTGTAACTCCTATACAAAGGATAAACTAAAAATATTAGACCTTGCTACCATACAAAACTTTGTATGACTGTAAGCTTATACATAAATGTAAATATAAAATGTAAATGTATAATAATCAGCTTTTTCTATCCTTTGCTGTAAAATAACTTATTGAGCGAGCGTAGCGAGCGTCTCCACTTGACTCTTATGGCTCGAATGTCTGTTTTTTTTTTCTGTTACTGCTTCGATACAGGTCGCACCGTTTCTCTTATCGTCCTGAAATTTTGCACACATGTACATACCACCTAGGCGGGTTGCTGTATAGTTTTGTGGCAAAATCGTTCAAAAAGTTAAAAAGTTACATTAAAGTAAATCGAAAGTTTTTTTTCCAAACTAAACGGCGACAAATCTGAGGTGGCCAAATCATCCGTCCGATCACGAATATGTTATTTTTATTTTATCCGATAAGTAGTGTAGATGGAAATTACATTAAAACAAAGTCCCGTTACCATGGCAACGGAAAGTCGCACAGCTTTTTTGGCTCATGATAGCGGTCAAACGGAGGCTCGGATCGAGTTGAAATTTTGACCATCCGCAAGTTTCATTCCCGATTGAATGCCATTAGTTTTGTGGCAAAATCGTTCAAAAAGTTATAAAGTTACATTAAAGTTAATCTAAAGTTTTTTTTTTAAAAACTAAACGGCGACAAAATCTGAGGTAGCCAAATAATTTAGAATGTCCGTCCGGTCACGAATATGTTAATTTTATTTTGATCCGATAAGTAGTGTAGATAGAAATTACATTTAAAAAAAAGTAACGTTACCATGGCAACGAAAAGTCGCACAAGAATTCTGGTCACTATGTACTGCCACCTAGAAGAAATCAAGAGTAAAATAGTTTTCCCAAAGAAATGATTCAAGGTCCTCTAGATGGCCGTGGATTTTATCCATTCTCTCCTATTTTACAAAATTTCAGCTAAATCGGTCAAGACCTTAAAGACTTATTGGTAGGTAACATTATAGGAATGTCGTTCTCGGGTCGTGTTGCACGTACCGGTGCTCGCTCAACAACGCGTCCAACTGAGCGTTTTCCTAGTATTCTAATTGTTGATTCGAATACCTACATGAAATGCTTTATTAACATAGTATAAAACATAAGTGCATAGCTTTGAGTTGAACCCATTGCTATTGTACCAAATCTATTTTGTTGTCTGCCACATATTTTTACTGCTACTCCTATACAAAGGATAAACTAGAAGATTTTATTAGAGTATATTTATTTACCATATTACCATATTGTGAACAAAATGTTTAAGATCATACCATTAAAATAAGGGAAGGAAAAACACTTTGATTTTAAAAATTAATTTCTTGAGACTGATTTGATTGAATCGAAAAAATAAATTCCTAATAATGTAAATTGAGATTATTTAATGACATTGGAAATATAGTTTTAAAGATTTTGCAGGTTGAAACAGTGCAAATAATACAACAAAATAAATTGTATTTAAAAATGCAAAGTTTAACCGTTTGATTTATGCCGAAATTAATGAAATCAGTCCTGTGAAATAACATTGATAATCAACAGGTGACGGTAGAGTCATTCAGTCTGTTGTATCTGCCTGGCTGATTGCATGGGATTAGTGGGAGTATTATGTTGTGTACAGTCGCGCTCACGAGATATCAAGCACCATGTTGTGATTGATTGATCGGGGGAAACTGGAGGAGTGTTTTGTTTGAGGAAGGGGCGGTGAAGTATCCACTATCTTTGCGACTGACGTAGGTACAGTAATAGGACTCTCTCTCCTGCTTCTATAAAGGCGCTTCGACTTGAAGTTTTAGTTTTTTTTGGCTAGTCTTTAATCTAGGACTACATACATTCTCTTTTGCATCTGTAAAGCTGTAATAGCAAATCATTAAGGTTTAGTATGTTCTATTTTTGTGTTCTTTTGTTAGTCAGTAACAGAAATAGTAATATAACAGAAATATCAGTTCATTATTTTAATTAAGCATAACAAGTAGGCCTTTTTTGTTTATGTATAATTTAATTTGAACTTTCTTTGCAATATTTTTTGTTTACTTTTATATAGGATTGTCTCAACAATTAGATTTAATTATGTTTGTAGATGCACTAAAAGCAGTTTGGATGAAAGATAAGGTTAACTAGCTTTAATCCTGCCTTAATAAAGACCTAAATCAATAAATAAATAAATCTTTAATCTTTAATCTATAGGACTATACATACATTAAGCCCCATAACAACACTAGCCCATTTTTATTTACATTTTTCTTCTTTATTATTTTTGAAAAGCGTCCACAACATTGGTCACAATACTTTACACAATTAATTTTTACCATTTCACAAAAATCTTACTTTTCTTCTCAAAATTAAATGTCGAATTTCTGAATCTATTATCAACTTCTTACATAAATACTCAGGTGCAAGGTCACCAAAAATTCTATGAAGAAATTAGAAAACATAAGATGCGAATTTATACAATCTGATATCTTGGTGTATGAATACACTCTAGAGCGAATATCGCATGAGCTGTTATCGCGATCAGGATCCGCGCATCGCATCCCCCATCCAGTCATGTCCAGCCAGCCCGACCACATTTTCTACATTCCAACACAACTTTTTACACAGCCTGTACCTCTAAAAGGTAGAGCAATAGAAACAGGTAGGTTTATTTATACACATAAAATAAATATGAAAAAGAAAAACAAAAGTTACAAAACAAAAAGCGATCTGAGCATGCAACCAACCACAGGCTACCGCCCACCGGACTGAAATGCAATGATGTTGAGAGATTCCGGGCATAGCTGGTCTTCTTCTCGTTATATTTCTGAGAGGTAGGATGTTCTTCTCACCCCCACCCCCACCCCCACCCCCGCCCCTACCCCGCCTCGGATTCCTCTCTCTGCACCCACACAAGCCGCCGACAGGTGTATATAAAACATACAGACCTTTCATTATACCCCCATAATAGATTCATTTTAAATACTAACATGTGTAGTATTTGTTACTAGGCTTGTTGGATGAGCGTAATTGGTGCATTGAACTGCCATGTGTTATGCGGATTTTCCGTTGTTCTGTGAAAAAATCATTACTAAGTTGAAGATTTTTTAAATATTAAATTAAATTAAATTAAATTAAATAAAATAAAATTTTTAATTTTTTTATTAATCGTAATTTTAAAAAAGGAAAAATCGTAATATTGAAATTTTCATAAGAAATAATTATTCGATTGCACACAAATTTTACACGAATATATAAATTCATAAAATTAGGGTTCTGTGAAAAAAAAATACAATAGGATAAAGCATGTAAGTATTATAAGCCGAAGAAATTTTAAAAATCGAAATAAGTCGTAAAATTGCGATTTTCGTAAAAAATAGTTTTTTGATAACGCTCAAATTTCACATGAATATATCAATTCATTAAATTAAGGTTCTGTGAAAAAATAATTTCAATCGGGCAAAGCATGTAGGTGTTGTAAGTCGAAGAAATCTTTAACTAATCGAAAAAATCGTAAAATTGGTTATTTATGAGAAATAATATTTCGATTGTGCTCAAAAACGTGGCAGTTCTAAGTTCAGAGATTCAAAGACCTTCATAAAATTTCATCGCAATCGGAGTATCGGTTTAGCCGAAATCGTGTGGACAAACACACGAAAAAAAAAACGAAAGAAAAAAAAAACGAAAGAAAAAAAACATTATGGATTTTTTTCTCCAGTGTAGTGAAATGGAATCTTCGCTTCACTCGCTACGCTCATCCAACAAGGTATGTTTTAATTAATGTTAAATTTAAATTTTAGGTACTTCATCGTTGTGTGGTAACAATTTACGTGCAATTAAAGCCCCCACAGGGGATAACATAAACATTTTGTAATTTTTTTATATTTTATAAAAACGATTTACAATGAACAATAAGATTACATATTTGCACACACAATTTTTATTTATACACGCACGGTACGGGAAATTCACAAAATGGGGAGTGAAGCTACATAATCAACAGTTTGTCAAAGAAAGCACAAATATAATCTCTGTGAGGATTGAATTCCTTGGTGGAGGTGCCGAGTACGGAAATATTTCCCTTTCAAAATACAAGACCAACTCCTTTCATCCCAAGGGTAAAACAAATTTTGGACGAGTAATGTCAACAACTAAAATACGTAATGTCACTAGGAGGCCACGTCCGATTTTTATCGTGATACGTGACGTGACACAGGTGGATGGACAGAAAAGTAAAGCATATTTTTTGGTATATTTATCTTAATTATTTATTTATTCATTTATTTATTTATTGGATGAGCGAAGCGAAGACTTCAATTTCACTGACGCCCAAAAAATTTATCTCGGGTGTTTTTTTTTTGTTTTTTTGTTTGTTTGTTTTTTGTCTGTTTGTTAACTCTCTACCAGAAAAACGGCATATCCGATCTTGATGAAAATTGGAGGGGACCTTCGAAATCTCTGAACTTAGAGGTGTATTGTTTTTGGGTACAATCGAAGAAATATTTCTCATGAATATCGTACTTTTACGATTTTTTTCGATTTTTAGTGCGATATTTTCGTGACATTTGGGCCAATTCTGACCAAACGGGTGGGGCTACAATGTTCATATTATACATGGACATTAAGGTTATGGTGATGTAGTACCTTTTGAAATAAAAAGTTGAAAAAGTTAGCCAGAATCCATAGAAATAAAGCTTTTAATATAAGTTTTTTACGGTAAATAATAACATTTGACAAGTAACAATAGAAACTTGACAACAATCAGCTACAATGCGTAGGCAGCAAAACAAAGCACTTGCAAAAGTAAAGATATCCCACGCAAACTAAAAAGTTAAAAAAGCTCATCCATCAACGCGACTAAAAAACGTTTGCGAAGCTTCCTAGTTTATTTATTTAACGTCTATCCTATTCAGTAAAAAAATCTTTACCTTTTACCACAATGAATTGCCAGAATGGCTCCATCAGTTAAAATCTACATATTTTGTCCCCCAATATCATATTAAAAGTTTGAGTCAATTTCCGAAGCAAAACTCTTCGGCAGCTAAGACTCGAAACTCCACTGTCACCACAGAACCGTCACTACGCGTACACTGCTTCACGAACCGTACAGAATTATGTAAACCTACGTATTTTGGGACGTCACTACACCATGTATACGGCATCAGTCAAGGTATTCGTAAGTAATAAAGCTATAAGTCTAGCTTTCGCGTTGTTCCCACCAAAAGTTGTAAACCGCTTTGGCAAACCACCCTCTCCAGAGGTGTGAGAAATTAGTTAGTGTGACTTAATCTTAGTGATGAGATCTATAGTCGCTTTGTTTTCGTCACAAGTTTTGCGTTAAAATTGTTTTTGAAGGAAAACGTGTCGATTGAACTAAATGAAGAAATATCTAACCCTACAAAAGAACGTGGGTTATAAACACACCTATAAGCTACATATTATTTCACTAAGATTGGTAAATTCTGCAAACCAAAATGAAATGCGAATAAGTCTTTGAATACATATAATGTGCAAACAAATGCAATCACAGAGCCCCGAAATCGTGATAAAAAATAATCGAAAATTACATAAACTGTGTTATCAATTAACACCCTGTGTTTATCGCCATGTCAAATTACACTTTATTAGGATTTTTTTAAAATGAATTTTCTGGCCTTTTGGCGAGAAGGCCATTGTAGGGCACAATTCCCTCTTTAATTGTAGTAAATCTTATTTATAGCCTTATAGTGTACGATGTAAGCGTTTGCAAATAACATTTGTATATCTACTCAATCTTCTAATAAACGTTTAACTTACAAATTCGATTGACAAAATTCAACATTTGAACTGCAAATCAAATTGATGGTTTTCTCAAAGAGTATAGAGAATTCTTCACATTTCACTTCATCCGCTTTTAGAATGTAACGATTTTTAAAGACATGACACTATAAAGAAGAAGAATCCGTTGAATCTGTTGCGCGATGATCATAACACAGCGATGACACGTATGGGCGGTGAGTGGCTCAGTGGGCGGAATAATGGGTGATTGTGGGGGGGGGGGGGGGACTTCTTACAACACCGGGACTCGAGATATTAAGTGATCGGGAGACTTTGTCATTCAGCGTATTCTTATTATCATAACTCAACTTTCCAAGAAGATAATTGAGGACATTACATCAGTTAGTTGTAATCAACCTGCTTCTATGAAATTATCACACTATTTATAATACCCTTTTCATTTATTATATAACCGTTGTCACTTTACATTATTTATAGTGAAAAATATATCACAAAACGAAATAAATTAAAGTAACAATGTACATTAAACATGAAGCTGAATGATGAGATGAGCAAAAAACAATTGAACATGAAAATAGTATGATACTGGATGATAGGGTTTGAGAAATGTGTTTGATACGAAAGTTTTGAAGTAACAATTATTATTCTTTTGTAGGAAACCTGTCTAAAATTGTACCCCTATAGGCAGGTGCCACTAGCTATTGTGTGGCCGTCGTTATATCAGCTGTTGTAATCAAATACACAAGGGCTTTTTATATAGGAATCAAACCTTTAGCATACATCGTTTGATCGAGGTAAATAGCAAAACGTTTCAGTTGCCGTTGACGAGAATCGATCCTCCAGCCTCCTGAATTAGCTCACGTACAACGTTTATCGTTAACGACAATGTTCCACGCCTTACGGAATAAATAATCGTGAAGGAGTTTCTTTTTGTCATTGTTGTTGTGACGGAAAGAACCAAACCCCGACCTTCTTGTTATTTTAATCACCTCCTGTATGTTCCTTGCTCTCTCTCTCTCTGCGTATTTCCCTATCAGGTTCTCTCTTCAACACACTCACTATATTTTTCACTTTCATATTTCCTTCTCTCTCTCTCTCTCTCTCTCTCTCTCTCTCTCTCTCTCTCTCTCTCTCTCTCTCTCTGACTCATAACACGAACAGCCATTTAACTTGCTAAATGAAATGAACCGCAATGAGAGGAAGACAGCGATGGGTTTGATTGACGCTCCGCTCCGTCCTACATAATTTGCCTGCATTAAAAAAACTCGCGTGATCACTGGAATTTGGTATTCTCCAAGGTTCAATGCTCAGGCCTGTAATCTTCTTCTATTGTCAGTGACATTTTTAATCTCCGTCAGCTGTGCAGACTTCTAAGAAACTTGACAGTTGGCATGACGATAAAACAAGTGAAGGTCGTTGAGGTCTATATGGTCGAGTGTCAAACCAATGACTTGAATGCGTAAGGAGACTACTTTCCGCCAAGATACTGGAGCATGTTCGTCAATGCTGTTGTAGCACTCGCAGAGCTACGTACCCACTTAAAAAAAAAAAAAAAAAATGCATTGTTGTTGTAATATTACTATTTCAAATATTTACTTAACTGTAGTTCATTGTTGTGTCTGCATCTATGTAATTAGATTTATTTAGTTGTCCTCCTTTGTAAATCCTGTGAATAGATTGCGTTAAATAAATAAATGAAATAAATAAACTATAAAAAAAAAGTTTATTTACAACAGTTGCAGTTTTAGCGTAATAATTAGTAATATATCATATTTAGTTAAAAATTTAAGAGTGGCCTCTTGCCATTAAAAAAATGTGGGGTAAGGCATTTTCTTCTGCTTTTGAGCATCCAATTGGCATGAATAGCTTTGCATGATCAAAAATCAAGGATAATAATATGTTTATTCTACTCTTCTACATTAGGTAATTTAGATCGTTTATCGTTGGTTAAACCGACATTTGTTTAATTACTATTTTTTAAATCCCAAAACTCCACAATCAATTTTGTTTCGTTTGACGATTTGAAATATTTCGGTGTTGTAAACAAGAATGAAAAATACTAAGTATTGATTTGGAACTTCCAGGACTATTAGAGTCAGACTCGAGCTATGTAATTACACTAGTGAGTATCCACAAAGTATCTTATTACAAATCTAACTCTCAATCAACTATATTGCAACTGAATGTTTGCCATCAAGCCTGTCCTTACATGTGATTTATGCGTTGTAAAACATTCGGTTCGTCAGGACAGCAGTGTAAACTGTAAAACATTGTCTTGGTCGCTAAAACATTTAGCTAGAACCGCGAGATATCCAGTATACGGTCAAGTGAATGGCTGGTGGCGTGATCGTTTGCTATTGGCAAAGGTTTTAACGGTATTGGACGGCCGACGTTGCTCGTCTAAATGAACAAATGGACATTGCTGAGTGTTAATAAAGATCCATCTTATCGGAGAATGAGTTGCCTGGAAGACAGACTGGATGGATTCAACACTGTGCATTATTGTCTGAGAAACATTCTTGCGGCAAATAATTCTTGAAGACTATAATGTAAGGTATGAAAACTAACACAAGTGAAGATTCGCGTTTGGTGGTTTCTTCCGCGAAAGTTTGATTTTTCCCTGATTTGCTGTTTCTGATTTTTGGCAAACCCCATATTCGGGATCGTCTAATAAATTTTCGTTTCGTTTTCTTTTTTCCCTTTGTTTTCTATCCTTTTTACTATTTTTCACTGTTTTATATTTGTAACATTTATTTATTTCATTTTATATCCATTTACAATTTGTTACTAAAATTATTGTGTTATTAATATTTTGTTGTTGTCATGCTACTATTTCAAACTTTATTAAACTATAATTCATTGTTGTGTTTGCACTTATGTAATTATGATTTATTTAGTTGTCCTCCTTTATAAATCAGTTTGCAACTGAATAGGATAGACGTTAAATAAACAAATAAATTGAAGAATTTCTCAAATTAAAACAGGGAGCGAAGCTACTTAGTTAATAGATCGTCGAAATTGAAATCAAAAATCAAATTTTACCCATTCGATGATATTTTTGGTGGAGGTGCCGGGTCGTTAAATTTTCTAACTTTCTAGAAGGCTAGCTATACTTCCCCCTTATCAACAGGGTAGCCAAGAACATTGTGTATCATCCTTGTTGAAGGGCAATACCAACAAAAAGCCGCATGTGAATCGGAGGTCATGTTCGGTTTTTATCGTGACGCGTGATACACGCACAGACGGACGGACAGAAAAATTACACCAAAATTATCTAGTTAGCACTACTCTAAAAGTTACAAAAATTTACATGCTAGTTTTTTTAAATGTCATTCTGCACAACTTTTCACATTCGCAACTGTTACAACCGCATTTAAAATTTTTAATAATTTCTACCATAGGTATCTAAAATTTGTTTGTCAGAATTTTATAATCTCAGGAATAAAGCGTACCTTTCTAGCCTACTATAGGCTTCATCTTTCCGACTTCACACATTATACCACCACACATAAAATTTGCTTTGCCTTTGCTTCTTAAAATTATCATTAATGACTTTGGAGCCGTCCTAGCAAACATTCACATAATACATTGTAAGGTTTTACAAATTAGCCTTGTGGATTCTGGCGTGCACTGTCTGCGAGTGAAATCGTGTCCAGCTTGATTGATCGTGTGGTCTCCTGTTGGTCATGTTCGCTTGTACACATATGATACACACATGATAACGCTGTCTTTTAATTTCCTTGAAGCTTAAGTGGGAGAATCTAGAATATTTAGGCCTGTATTCGGAGGGTTTGTAAATACCTAAAGCCCACGTATTCATTGAAATTCATTGAACATAGTTAAATAATACCTTCAATATGACTTTGGAGCCGTCCTAGCAAACATTCACATAATACATTGTAAGGTTGTTACAAATTAGCCTTGTGGATTCTGGCGTGCACTGTCTGCGAGTGAAATCGTGTCCAGCTTGATTGATCGGTGTGGTCTCCTGTTGGTCATTGTTCGCTTGTCGATGGTGTAGGCGCCTGCAAAGTTGACTCGGTATCTTCTCTAAAATACGAATTTATTTATTTTATTTTATTTTATTAATTTATATCTAGATGTGGATACAACATGAGTGTATGGGTACGAAACACCCTCACCCCAGTCTGGTGAAGATAACGGGACCGGGGAAAGAGGAAAGGGAAAATCAAACTTTCCTCTTTCTGTCATCTTTGTCATCTTCAAACTTACTTCCCTCCGTGCATCATATAGGCTATATCTTCTCAATATGTTGGTATTGAAATTGTTTCACAGTCTCTTGGGAACAGCATAAACTTTTTCCTCCAGCTATTCGGGATACTGCTCCTGCTCAACAGTTGATATCGCAACCAATATCTACCACCATTCAATACTCAACCCCACCCTAGAATAGAAAAGTAGTTCTTATGTGCTTATTTCAATAGGTTAGTATATTATGTCTCGCGCTAAATATGTATTTAGAATCAAATTCTTTTTAAACACGCTCCCACAACATCTTTAAAAAGTGTATATTTCTTATTTGTTTACTTTATATATTCGTAATGAAGCAAATAACAAATTATTCTTTTTCGGTTTACAAATTATAGTTTCATTGCCGACTTTTCAACTAGATTACACCGTATTTGTCATATAAATAATTATGACTGTGCTTGAAAGCAAATCAAAACAATTGATATCACATTTTATAACATTTTACCTCTTCAATTGAATTTATCTTTCTATTCATATCGATAATCTCTAGCAAGTTACCATCTCGACGACCGAGTTCAAACCCCGACCGAATTAGATTTTTTTAATTTCTGGGTTGCATAAATATATATTTCACCTTTTTCGGGTCAGATAATTGGTTAATTGTTTAGAAGACGGTGAAACTGTTCACTTTAGAAAAAAACATTGGTAGACGTATGACAGGGTAATTGGATGAGCGAAGCAAAGACTTCAATTTCACCGCCCCCCGCCACCCCCAAAACAAATTAGCTCGGGTGTTTTTTTTTGTTTTCTTTGTTTTCTGTCTGTTTGTTCGCGCTCTACCGGCCAAACAACATGCGATCTTCATGAAAATTGGAGGGGACCATCGAAATCTCTGAACTTCGATCTGTCCGTTTTGAATAGTAGAAATATTTCTCATGCATGTCGTACTTTTACGATTTTGTTCGATTTTTAATGCGATATTTTCGTGATATTTGAGCCGATTCTGACTAAACTGGGCTACAATGTTCATATTTCACATGGACATTAAGATGGTCATGTATTGTCTTTTGAAAGAAAAAGTTGAAAAAGTTAGCCAGAATCCGTAGAATAAAGGATTTAATATGAGTTTCTTTAGGTATATAACATTAAGTAACAATAGAAACTTGACAATAATCACCTACAATGCATTCAAAAAGCACTTGCAAAAGTAAAGAGATCCCACGCAAACTAAAACTTACAAAAAAGCTCATCTATCAACGCGACTAAAAAAGCGTTTGCGAAGTGGCCTAGTATATACACACACATTTTAAAAAAAATCTGTTACAAAATTCAAATTTTTCTTTTTTATGGGGGTTTAGTAAAGTGTGTGTGTATTCACACCCATCTCGGTTCTCTCCCTACAAGTGTTTAAAGTGTCTCGAGGTACAGGTGTGCGCATAATAAAGCCACCACCTGCTATCCCTCACGGCGTGGGTGACCTGTTGCCGTCTGTGAAGGTGTCTGTACCTCCGAGGTATTCCGGTGATTAATAAAAGCGCAAAAGGGGCGTCAACCTAATACGAGCAGAGAGGAAGAAGATTACAGCATCGCGCAATTCCGCTACTACTCTTGAGGTAAACATTTGTCTTAATTCACGGCGACCTTCTTCCTCGTTGCCAATTATGTTTTAAGTTGATGTATGTTACTACGAGTTTCTTCTGGGTGGACAACTTGAATTTCATTTTATTCAGTTGTATTTTGAAATAGTCAACATCATTTGCAAGAAAAAATCCAATTTTTATACATCAACATTAATGAAAATAGTATTTTAACACAATATATTAAATTATTATTTTCAACAGATGCTCATAATAATCAAAATAAATTAAAATAACATAAATAATAATAACATAAATGTAGCTCCTTCAAATAATACATGAAAACAATGATTTGTTTCGACAAGTTGGAAAATTTCCCTAAAAAAATTATAATTATTTGTGAGACCCATCTCCCTAAAATGTTATGTAATTGTTAAAGACGTTCAAATTATTAATTCATAAGGTAATCCATGTATGTGCCTTCTTACATTTCTTCGATACATATCAAGAACACTTTTAATATGAGTACATTTTCAAAAAAATTGTAAAAAAAAGTTGTTAGTTGTGTTACAGAGTTGTGGTAAGTGCGTGTGCGTGTGCGTGTGCGTGTGCGTGTGCGTGTGCGTGTGCGTGTGCGTGTGCGTGTGCGTGTGAACAACGAACAGTAGAGGGAATATACCTCACCAGAGAAGAACGTAGTGAGACAAAGTGACACGAGATTAGTCTTTGCCTGCATCAGACTGCATTGCTGGGATGATGCTATAAACTTAGAATATACAGGGATAGACAAAGTGTGAGACATTCCTGGCTTGGTTTTAGTCATACTTTAAATAGCTGGGAACATAACGTCTGTAGTAGCTGTTATCTGTCAGGTAATTACATGCTATAATTAATATTTAGTTTCGAAAGTCGTTTGTATTTCCTATTGTCTACTAAAGAATATTTTAATTTCGGGCGTCCTTCCCCAGCCCATCCTCGGGAATCCGCTCGTCTGACGATGTATTGGAAGCAGCAGCCGAAACATATGATTTCTGTAAACTCAGAAGAGAACAAACAATTTGCAATGTCTCTCAACAATTGACTTGTATTCTCTTTTAGTGCCCATTGGTATTTTTTTTAAAGGACCAGTCAGAACAGTGTGTTGATTGGTAATTACCATGGTAATACAATATAATAATACCTTATAAAAATAAAGTTCAAAACATACAATGAAGTAGGCGAGTTATACTTGTCTGTGACGAAAAACACAATGTCCAAAAAAGTTTAACATTTCGTTTTTCAGCATGTTCTGGAGACGTAACTGTCATTGACTTCGCAATACTTGAGATATTACATCACCTACTTTTGTCCACCCTTTGCCTCTAGTTCCCCACCTTGGTAACCCCTGTCACCACAGGTGAAGGGGGAGAGGGTGTATACTCTGAGAAGTACGGGCGGGCCGCTCGGAGATGCCCGTGGGAAAAAACCGACACGTACGTTCCTCTGCGTCCGCAGACCGCATACCGGGGATCGAACCCCGGGCCGGCATTCTTAGAGATTCGCAGACATGGGTAATTGTCGCTGATATCTTCACTAGAGTGGAATTTATTTCTTTATGTGTTTACAGTCAACGACTTGGCATGACTTGATCTAGATGAGGTTAAGTTGGTTTCTGCTAGGACAGGAATTAATCTAGTGACCACTCTAAGAATTGAAATCAAATCTTGTTCGACTGATTCGTTATGTTCGTCACCAATCGAGAGTTTTGAATAATAATTATTTTAAAATAAAAGACTAAGTTTTACAATTTTCTGAATTTGGTCACCAGTACTCTACGTTGTTCTAAACTTTTCAAATTTGTCATGGAAGCAACGGTTTCGAAGTCAATGATGTGGTTCTTTCTTTCGCAAATATTGATAATATTATGTTATTAACTATTGGATAGAAAGTCCAGAAATGTGCATGTATTTGTGCTTGGCATTTGTCAAATATAGCCATTTCTGCAGCCATAGATGAATCTAATTTATGCACGAAGCGGTGCACAGATCAAGTTAATAATCATTGTTTTGTAAGAGAGTAGTTTTTCTTCTTTAAAAAAAAAATACGTATCTTCATGTTTTTGTCATGCGCTAAACGACGGCAACTACTACAGAACAGAAGGCGTGTGAAACGTTAGCTCATTCAGACCATTATTAATTCCACAGAATTTTTAATTATTTAATTATTTATATTTATTATAGGACCAATTTTGGGAAATTTTGGATTTTGAATAAAATCGACGTTTTATGTTCAAATGATTATTGTAAGTGAATTTCTTAAAATAGCTTTTTGACCGTTTTTTGCAGATTTCTATTTTCAATCCGAGAGAATCAAAATGAGATAAAAAAAACATGTGAATTTGAATTCCACAATAAAAATTTTGGCCAAACTAAAAAGACTTATTCAAATTTAAAAAAATCTAAATTGGTATGTCCATTATAA
This sequence comes from Sweltsa coloradensis, assembly GCA_024449915.1. NCBI lineage: Eukaryota > Metazoa > Arthropoda > Insecta > Plecoptera > Chloroperlidae > Sweltsa > Sweltsa coloradensis. Next base: position 90,994 of record JAMZAV010000654.1, read on the forward strand.
TGAACGCTGGTGTGACTAGTTAGGATTGCCTGTGACGGGAATCACCCCAGCTTGATAGTCCAATAAGTCACCTCTCTCGCGGCCCTGAGCTATTCTAAGCTCACCGAAACTAGGTTTATTTCATGGCGGGATAATGTCGCCTCTAAATCATCGTCGCTCTTATAAAGCTATGTCCCTAAGCGTGACCGAAATGCGAATGTGTGTCGCCCGCAAAGCAAAAACTTGTGGGATTAAATGTAATTCAGGATCAATTTCCCAAATCCTGCACGATCGTTCCAAGCCCTCGACCCTCCCCCCCCCCCCCGACATCTGAGGGGTAGCCACCCCGTCCCAAGGAGCCGGAATTATGCAGGAAATAGATGAACATCGTACCCTAGTTGTCATATTAAGTCGCCAGCTAAGGTTACGGAAAGCAATCTGTGACCATTTCCATCTTCCATGTAAGTTTTACACGCGTCTTACAAGAAAATCAGACACGTTTGACACTGCAGATATTTATTTTTGCAGTTATATCAGAATTCAGAAGCAAATACCGCAGTATAACTGACAGACAAGGCCGGCTACAATTTTTTTAGTTCATCGACAATTTTTTAGTTAATAATTTAAAATTTCTATGATTTAGATGGACAGAATTAACACTGGCTTTGATTGTATGTATTGTAAAATATACTCTTTCAACATTTTTTGCAGGAGTTTTCTTTTCATTTTTTCCTGTTATCTTTTTCATTAATTTTGGAGTATCTCTACATTTAAGTCTATTGTGTCTAACATTAATTTAAGGTAGAAAGTTAAGGGGTGTGTTCCTAGGTATTTCTTGTTTAATTTATTTTTATGTAATGTTTACAACTGTAAAATTAAAAAAAATGTTTGCTTAAAAATAACAGTTTCAACATTTGATGCATATAACTTTACTTTCTACCAGCACTTCGTTATAGAATTTTCCTTTTTGCGTTAAAAATAAACGAGCCTATGACCTCAAAACTCCTTGTTATGAACACTCTATCGTTTAAAATAATCCTTATAAATTTGTATATATATCAATACTCTTGTTTACAACGGGTCAGGGGGCGGCCAACCACCTGTTTTCTTGGGCGCACAGTTCCCTTCAATTTTTCGTCTTCCATTCTTCTTCTCTTATTTCGTCCTCTTGTTTCCTGTTTATCAATTTAAAAAGCTCTTTAAAACCCTGTTAAAATGGCCTCATGTGGGATTCGAACTCGGTCCCGTCACGTCCCTATAATTATGTGCGCGCACCAACAGGATTGTAAATGAGCTGTGATGTGAATCATATGGACTGGGGCGATATAACTACGCACTTAATGATGGTAATGTTGCTTCTAACCGGTACCTACCTGAGTCACCACACTCATCTCACCTCACCACCGGTCGTGTTCCAGGAAGATTCTGAACGATGCTCCCTCAGAGGTGAGATGTCACACTAGGTGGTCCAGGTTTTTTGTTGTCAACTTCATTTTCATACTCTAGGCCGCGTCGCGAACGATTTTTTTTAGTCGCGTTGATGGATGAGCTTTTTTTTGTAAATTTTTAGTTTACGTAGGACCACTTTTCCTTTGAAAGTGCTTTTTGAATGCATTGTAGGTGATTGTTGTCAAGTTTCTATTGTTACTTGTTAATTGTTATTATAAACCTAAAAAAAACTCATATTAAAACCTTTATTCTATGGATTTTGGCTAACTTTTTCAACTTTTTCTTTCAAAAAGCAATACATCACCATTACCTTAATGTCCATGTGAAATATGAACGTTGTAGCCCCACCGTTTGGTCAGAATCGGCCCAAATGCCACGAAAATATCGCACTAAAAATCGAAAAAAAATCGTAAAAGTACGATATTCATGAGAAATATTTCTTCGATTGTACCCAAAAACGTGGCAGGTCTAAGTTCAGAGATTTTGAAGGTCCCCTCCAATTTTCATCAAGATCGCATATGCCGTTTGCCCGGTAGAGTGCGAACAAACAGACAGAAAAAAAAACACAAAAAACATTGGAGCTAAATTTTTTGAGGGGTCAGTGAAATTGAAGTCTTCGCTTCGCTCATCCAATAACAACAAAAATTACAAGGTTCATTTTATTAAGGCTAGGTCACGCCTAACCTGTGAATCAATACAAGATTAAATTGACAGTTAATATTTAATACAATTCAGAAGTTAAAAAATCCACCTCGATCGGGGTTCGAACCCGAGTCCCCCACATTCCAGATAGGCGCCTTAGCCAACTAGACCACCGAGACGGGTTCGAACCCCGATCGATATTTTTTTCCACTTTTGAATTGTATTAAATATTAACAATTCCACCACAACACAACATACCAAATCGAGATCGGGATGTCCCGGATTCAAATCCCGTCGAGACCGACAATCCTGACTGAATGTTTTTTCCTAGGTTTTCGTCAGTCTGTGAATGCAAGGGATTGAGTCCTCTTATACAGACCTCGGACATCCCTACACAATTGTCTACCTAGTTTTGAAGAGGGGCATGCATTGCATCCATTGCACAATGAAGTAAAATCAATAAATAATATAAATCTATACAAAATACACAAATAAAGGTGAAAAACAAACATATGTCACAATTGACATACATAAAAGATGAACGATGGTGAGTGGTGAGTGATGATTGTAGCCGTCGGAGAATCGGTGCTCCGAAACGAGTCCACTTTTATGTTCATTTTTCATTTTTACGTTAGCACTTTAATTTTCCGTTTCCCGTACAAATTTATTTTTTCCCTTTAGAGCTTATATAGTGGGCTTTCAAACTTTTTGCATTCGCAACTAGGCATACACGTACGCAGACCTCTTATAGCAAATTTCAATCACGTCGTTTACGGTTTGGGGAGAATGAAAAACTAATTATAACACCATTTACAATTTTTGGTTACTTTTGCACAATACTTCATGTAAATGTTAGTGATGCATCGTAAGACAAACATTTTCAATAGACTGTAGTTATAATTATTTTTCCTTGGGAAAACTACCAATGTACAATTTCATATTCTTGACATGTGACTATTTATGTCTCTGGTAATGCACATAACTAATTCCCCCGAATATATAATATTATTTGTGGTTTATGGGTGTTGTGAAGGAATATCGAAATAATATTTGAGGGGCTCGATTCCAGCATGAGTCGGTCTTATTTAATGAAGGAAACCTTGGAGAAAACTTTCAGTCAGAATTGCCGGAGGCATGTATCAAACTGGCGACCTTTCAAATCACAGCCTCGCGCTTTACGCATGAGCCACATTAATGGGCGTTACATTTTATAAGTTGTTTACTTCATATTCCATTCTTCACACTTCATTTTCATTTTTACATTTCAATTCACTTAAGAGAGAACAGGACATATTTGGCAGTTGGCACATAACGATTCCCTCGGGCGGTAAGAATCCGACGTATCTGAAACTGACATAGCTATCAATAAAGCATACATGGACAGGCCTACAGTAGTAAATTTTCAATATTTTATGTTTATCAGCCAGGATCAATCCACGAATGTGGTCAATTTTAGACTTTTTAAGAACATCCAAATCATGAAAATAATGTTTTTAAACTTGAAAAATAATTTAATGGAAAAGAATTAAAGAAGAAACCAATACTGAAGAGCCCTATGTTTTCCGCTTTTTTGACAACTTCCCAAAATAGTAGACAACAGTGGTGTCAGTCGTGCGAGCGAACAGACATTTGTTTAAAATTCATGTCATATAGTCTCTTAATTTAATTTTGTTTTCCTAATTTATTGTCAATTGTACTATTGTTAAAATATGCCACGTTTAAAATATGTAAATTAACGTTGGTTGTTATTCTGTGTCGAAAGGCAACCTTATGGTGAAAATGCAATTTGTTTTGAAAAATAAATAAAGTTATACAACTGTGGGGATGATGTTGCTTAGATATAGAAACCACCACGTTCACTCAAGAAATACTCGCGTAGCTTGAAAATCTCTACTCGGTGAAGATTCTGGGTTATTATCCTGAGGCCAACGGTTGTTTTCCATCGCTTTAAGTGGCTGTAAGGAAACAACATCTCCGAGTTTCATACGTATTCTCGAGATATTTCTAAGAAATGTAATACGCATCTGAGGGATAAGAATTTCCTCGAATTTCCATCAGCAATATATATAACTTGGTTTGAAGCTTATACGAAATCTTCAAAATATTGTTGAAGCTAAGCAGGGATTTATGAATTGGCGTTTTCTAATATAAGAGAGAAAATGATTATAGAGTTATTATTCGAAGACATCGATTTATACTCGTTTGGTTTTATTTTCCGATTTTATTTTATTTTCTCTCATCTCATAAAGATCGATGCTATTATGTTCATCTCTTCCCTGGGATGGGTTGAGGCGACAACATCTCAGGCATACGCTATAGTTAATATTTAGATTTAGTATTGCAAATACATATGGTCGATACGTAAGCCTAGTATAGTCATGTCAATGTGTCTTTTACCCGTAAACTAACTTTACTTCAACTTCTTTTAGCCATGTGACCTCATAGGTCACGATTTACTGTTATTCTAATACGAGCTCTTTATACAGAATCTGTTTTTTATAAAAGCGCTCAAAAAAAGTTTTTATCTTTTGAGTGTTTGGACTTTGTCAAGAATTGCGTGTTAATCGTGTCAGGATATAGTTAATTGGTGTTTGAATTGAAGGATTGTCTTTGCGGTAAAGCTTATGCGTTTTGTAGATTAAATGATAGAAAAAAATGAAGGGATATTCCACCAAGGTGAGGTGTGCAGCCTCCTTACAAACATTTAAATTTTGTTTTTTAATCATAATTTTCCAGATAGGCCAAGGCCATTTTAGGTCGGTTGCAAACTAACTTACAAAACGATTTATAAATACATAACGTACATGTTTACTGAGTATATCCATACCAAATCATAGTTTTTGTAATAAATTGCATTTTGTGAGACGCTTATTCCACTCATGTCCAGTAATGACCCTTACAGTTACAGATGGCTTCTTTACATGGTTTGAATTACCCGTCCTGTGGTATATTATAACTTATGAAATATTAACCGACAGTATTGGCTCGAGCGCTATAAGCGTGAGATGCTGATTCGGGAGGTCCCGGGTTCGAATCCCGTCGTGACCGGAATCCTGACTAAAGGTTCTCTCCGAGGTTTTCTTCAGTCGTTAATGCGAAAGCCCTCGGACATCCCTTCACAACTGTCCTATCCGCACATACCTAGTTCACCGGAGAGGGGCATACATTGCCACCCTATGTCCCTCTATAAAATAAAATGAAATAAGAAATGTTAGTGCGATGTTGGATCCCCGATGCGCTACAGCGAACCACAGCCGTCTGTATTTGCACGATATGCTCGAGATGAGGGGCGGACAGTGTCACTTCCGAGTAGACCCGCTCGCAGCGCTACCGACGTCTCTACGGTCTCTCGTAGTTACGATGTAGGCTATCACGATCTGTTTTAAATATTCTATAATATGATATAACAATCAAGAAGATCAGCAAATGCGAGTGTTAAAACTATTTCGTAATTAAGTTAATTCAAATGTATATTGGAACTGGATTTTGTTGACATATTTTTGCATTTAACAAATATTTATTTATGTAGAGAGGATAGATCTAATTGATATGAAACGTTGCATGGTTTGTCAATGATAAACACATGTTTTTAGGGATCAAATCTCCCACATAATCGCAACCTTTCTGTCCGTTCGTCCTGTGCGTGTCACGATAAAAACAAAACCAGACGTCTGACGGACATGCGTTTCGTGTTGGTGTATTCTTCAACAAGGATGATAAAGATTGTTTTTGTTGACCCTAAGAGTAGGGGGGGGGAGGTGGCTAGTCCACCAGAAAGTTTGAAAATTCATGTGCTCCTCATCAGTATCACCACCATTCATAAATGTAAGATCATACAGGGTGCAATTCATGCCCCTCTTCAGGTGTCTAACTAGGTATGTTGCGGATAGGACAATTTGGTGAAGGGATGTCCGAAGGCTGTTTAAAAGGACTCAATCCCTTGCTAGGAAAACATCGAAAAAACCTTCAGTCAGGATTGCCAGTCTCTACGGGATTTGAACCCGGAACCCCCCGAATCAGAGTCAAATGCTTTACGCTCGAGCCAACATTGATAGTAAATGTAAAACCAATTCACGATTAATACTAATACACGACATTTTTCTTCGACGATCCGTCCAGTAACTATACCTTAGCTTCCACTTTTTACTTCACTTGCACTTGCATTATTTGATTGTATCTATATAATCCTACCTCGCTAACAAGCTCCTGAGCATAGTCATCATCACCTAGCTAAGAATACCCGCGTCTGCTGTGTGTTCACCTCCAAGGCGTCCAACTCGCGAGTACCGTACGCCAAGACGTCCCCGGTCAGAGGTCACGCGACGCGTGGGCGGTTGTATATCCTGTATGGAATTAGCATAAGGTTTGCCGGGTCGCTGCACAAGTTCACCCGAGTGCAAGGTTTATAACTTATTTTTAATTATGATCTGTGCGTTGTTAACACCTATACTAGCTGACTCACACAATGCTCGGACGCGCCCACCTTAATCTCACCTTTCACAACTATGTAATTATATTTAAATGCGATTTTTTTTGCTGTTTAGATACCACCCACCTTATTTACATTTTGCTTATAAATTATAATAAACAGTTTACCATGTGTTCTTTTAAACACAAGAAGTCAGCAAATAGCCACCAATCAAACCTTGAGAAATCATAGGCTACACTGTTTATTATTATTATTAATTCTTTATTGTCAACGGGGCAAGCCCCACGAGTGCAATACAATAAACATACATGATACATAATACAAAGTACAATTTAGAACAATAATACAGTAGATATATACAACAAGTAGTAGGATGTGTAGTTTGGGTATGAGTGTGTGTGTGTGTGTGTGTGTATGTGTGTGTGTGCGCGTGTGTTTTTGTGTGAGTGTGTGTGATTAAGTAATAGCCCTGATTTTCAGTTATAATAATAACATAATAACACATTACCTTATTTGTTAATTGGGTACTAAGTAAGGATAATTTTAATATGAATTGTTATTAATTATGAGCCATTCAACCAATATCAGAACTCCTATTCATAACATTGCATATAAAATGTAAAACAAATAAATACACTTTTTTGCTCATATAATATCCGTGAAATTAATTGAGCAAGCTTTAAAGAGCTATAGTTGAGTGAATGCGGAAAAGCTTACTGCTTTTTTTTTTTATCGAATTGAACTAGGTTTTTACATACTGAAGAGCTGACATGTATCAAGTGCTCGATTACAATGAAACATTTACATGAATTCTGGATATTTGCAAGGCTACGTTAGTTTAAATGAGGGAGCAAAGAATAATAGGAGACACAATGCCATCTACTTCTGGAACCCAGTTAGAAGAAACTTCTTTACTCCGTATAACGATGTCCATAGACCAAAAGCTCAAATAATTGATATTTTCTGTGATAATGGTAATCAATAATTACTACAAATTATAATTATTTTTTTATAACACTTTTTACCTCTATCTTAATTACATGTCTTTTATTAACATTGTTATTATGTTATTAACAATCACGGACACGGGACTACCTAAAATATGAATTGACGCTATACTGAATCAACAGATTGTCGAAGAAGTTAAACAAATAAAACCACAACAAATGTTATCCCTTTTGGTGGAGGTGCCGGGTTTAGAAATGTTTCACTTTTTAGTGGGGCTAACCCCGCTCTCCTAAGTCCTGACTACCACGGTCACCAAAAACATTTAGTATTATCCTTGTGAAAGGGCTATGTCAAATATAATGTTTGTCATTCGTGTCATGTACGATTATTAAAGTGAGACGTGACATTTAAAGTGAGGGATTACAGAAAAGTGATACATATAGTGATGCTTTGCTTTCTTACATGATACTCTATCAATATAGCACAATTCTTTGTTTATATAATATAAATAAATACATATATAAATACAAAAAAATAATAATAATAATAATAATAATAATAATAATAATAATAATAATAATATATAATAATAATATAATAATAAATAATATAATAATAATATAATAATAATAATAATAATAACAAATAAATAAATGAAAATAAAAAAATATATATTAATTAATTAATTTCAAATTAATAATGGAGAGGAGGTAACGTAGCCCCAGGAGGTCTCAGTGCATAGGGTAAATCCTAGTAAGTTAGGTAAGTGAATGGAAACCCCGAGATATCCCGAATCTAACAGCTCGCCTTCTTAACCTAGCCTACGTCACCACTGCGAACAAAGTTGTAAGTTGTTTAATCCTATCATGCCTTGACACGAAGGGGCCGGATTCACAAAGAATCTTAAATTGGATGGTATTAACCTTAAGACTACTGAATCGTGCCAAGTTGTGACTTGTAAGCTACAACAGAACCTGATCCTGATACAGACTTTTTGTCTTTTTCATTGACAGACTCGTACGTCTCTTCCTCGTGTTTATGAAGAATTAACAATGATAAATGACCTCCTTGAGTTATTGAGTTATTTATTAAAGCCGTTGGTCCCCTTAGTACTTTTCGAAAGGAGGCGGCTACGTGCCGGTACCGGGTTTCCCCTCCTCCCTTCTGTTCATACTTCATCCTTATCTATCACCATTCATCGTATCGAATAGCCAAAGTGCATTAATATGAGACGTAAAGCAATATCTAATCAAATCTCTGAAATTTGATCGCAAAGAACTTTTTATATTTGTATCCGCACTTGGTTGCAAAGACTTTAAAAAAAATCATTACGAGGCGTAAGTCCAGAAAGTAAAAAAAAAATGTTAATCCTAAACATGGATTTAAAATCGTAAAACCGTTTACCTTATGATTAAATAATTAATCTTCACGTTCTTATCGATTTAAAAGTTTAAAAACGAGAATGAAAAGTTTGCGTTGAAAAATCTACGGACAGGTGCAATAAATTTTCGAAGGTAGCAAAAATTGAGTAAATTATAGATATCACGATTTTCTTTCATCATTTTTGGTTTGAAAACCACGTTCTGGATCTCATAGATTGATTCTTTTATCAACGATTACGTAAAATATGATTAAAATGTTATTCACATTTTTGACACGAAAATGCATAAAGCTCCGCCCTAGCCTCGGCGACTCCTCTTTACAGCAATTCTGTATGGGCTCTACATCACCTAGTTATTTCGAGCTCAACCTAACCCTATACCGTACCCAACACTTTGAAATGGCGTGACTGCGATTCGATTGGCGTGATGGCTGACTATGTACTGACTGGTTATGAACAAACAAGGTCAATGCGGTAAACCTTTTTTTTCAAGATGCAAGTACTTTTCAATTACTCATTCGCAATGCAGTGCTTACTTTGTAGGGTTTCTGGTTGCGATGAAGTCTGCTGGTTATAGACAAATTACCCTCACACACGCACACAACTTTGATGTGCCAATCGAGGTGCGCGGGTGAATTGGCCAACCAGCGAGCTCCGAATACCGAAGACGGTTTTTTTTATTTATTATTTGTTCCACAGTCACGAAGATGGCAGAAAAGAGTAGAGTTCCAAACACCCTTGGTGACTTCCAACCTTATAACAATAAACGTATTAAACAAAGATAACAACAAGAAAATATATCATTAACAATTCTATCAAACATGGAAGATAAGGTTAAGAAATATACACTTCAGTATAAATTATATTATATTATTTTTTTCAAACAGATTAATCTTCAATTATATAATGACTCTTTGAGGGCTTCGCGGTTAAAGCACACTCGATGTGAGCCTTTTTCATATGCTTTTACTTTTCAACCAGAGTCAAACAATATGGTAATATCAACCAGCATATCAATCATTCCAGAAATTTACTTGGGAACGTTCCCTGCAAATGTCATCAAAGCAGTAGAAAGCGAATACACAAGACATACTCTAACGAAAAATAAATAAAAAATTTGTTGTATAAAAGTGAAATTTGTATGACATTTTTTTATGGATTTCATTATAAACATGTCAGGTCGAAGGTTTGACATTTCAAATGTTCCGTGAAAATTTCCTTAATATCAATCAAGCCGTTCGTCAGGTAGAGAACAAAAGACTCACCCTACTTCTAGATCCATGGAAATCGAATGTCTGCTACCTTCACTACGCTCGTCCGATTATTATTATTATAACTTATAAAACTATAAGGCCTACTATTATTATTGCCGTCCACGGTGGCACATACGATAAGGGCGCTAGTCCGAAGCGTATGGCTCTACGAGGACGTGGTTTCGAATCTCGCATAAGGCTTGGGTTTTTGTAATCGTCTTGCATCGTCATCTATCACCCACCACCCATCGTCTCGAATAGCCTTAGTGCATTAATAGAGACGTTAAGAGTCTGCAATAGTATAGTGATTTTTTTCTGGAACTCTTCCTGAAGCCAGTTTTTATCAGATTGTTATCAGACTTTGCATATAGCTTATGGTCATGTATACACAGTCTTCTATAGTGGCACAGTTTTTTTTAAACAATCACAAAAAAACTGAATAAATGAAATGTATTTTTAGGATTTAGGATTTTTATAAAATCATCAAAATTAATAAATTTCGGAATTTATTTGTGCGTGATGTTTCGTAATATTTTACTATAGAAGAGTGACCATATCCTTTCTTGACAGTAATGCAAAATTGCATTTCGATCGGATGACAACTGGAAGCAGGAATAGTTCCTAAAAATGTTTCAAATAGCTATAGTTGATTCTAAAGCAACAAAAAATATCATTAACATTACTATTATTATGTAATGAACAATTGTGTGTGTAGGAAACTCACATTATCACACTGACACCTCCATAGACCACACGCACACATACACGCACATCACACACACGCACACACGCACACACACACACCATCCAACCAACACATGAATCTCTGCATCTGTTTGATCTGCCTATCTAAAACACGCCACAACTTAAATATTTGCATTGAGATGTTTTACCCACTTTCTTTATTGACGCTGATTTCTTGGGTGGGTGGGTGGGTTGTATATATCTTTTTTACGCGGCAAAGTTCAAGGCTTGTGAGTTAAATGTCGCCCGGTCCTCCGTGCAAGAGTGACACAAGTCTCGTGTCACGTGACTGACTTATAGTGCAGTCGCTCCGGCCTGCCAGAGGATACATATTTTTTACACAGTTGGCAATGTCAAGTCCTTGGGACATGCACACAAGTGTGAATTGTTAATCATGATAAAATCCCTGTTTTTTTAAACATTGAATACAAGTTTTCTATGTTGTTTTTTTACTGTTTTCAACAGCATTGAACACGAAGTCTGATTGATTCTGATTTTAGTAGATATTTTATAGTTAAAACTATTCGTTATACTTTATTTATATATAAACCATTGTAGCATAAATATACAATTGACGTTATAACAATACCACGCTACTTCCAGCATTCAACTCCCCTTGATGGCGGTTTCGAGTATAAAAATATTTCAACTCTCCCTCCTCCCCCCCCCCTCCTCTAACCCTCATGGCCACCTAAAACATTCTGTATCATCCTTGTTGAAGGTAATGCCAACAAAAACCCGCATGTCAATCGAACTTCGTGTTCGGTTTTTATCATGAGACTGGACAGACGCTAACATGGACAGACTGACAGAAATGTGATGCGTGTAGGGCTACGCATCGCCTAAATAAACATTCTCTTTTCGCCGTGTTTAAATTATTTTTTGTTTTTTATAGTTTATTTTGACATAATCCGACAAGTTGTCAGGTTTAATTATTGTATCACAAAAAGCCATGTGTGCTCCATTTTAGAAAATTTCTCTAATACAACCATTTGAACCCTTTCTCATTTCGAAATTTTTATTTAATTTCACGTATTTGCGAAACGACCGAAAATCCTTTAAATCCCGTACTTTTCAAACCGTCTACTGTGAATACGCTGTAAGCTCATTCGTTTGGATGTGAAGGCCCGACTACGCATAAAACTGTAGTGAACCCACAAGCATTAGTGGATGAAACAGAAATTAATTATTTTAAAACTAATAACTCACCTCGAAAAATTTAAAATAAATAAATTCGTTTTCACAAGCCTCTAGGCGATGTGCGTAAGCTGGCTTTAATAGCCGGGATTATCCCCAACGGCTAACAATTTTGTGGACTAATAAATACATCGATTTTAGCTTAAAAATACTATTTATTTATTTGCGATATGTTTTCAATAACTCGATTCACTAAATTACTAAACGCTACTAAATTTTCTAGTCATGTATGTTATAGTTACTCATGATCTAACAATATATCTCGTTAGATCAGATATTTTTAGATCATGATAGCTACTTATCGCTTTGGTAAAATACTTGCTTTTTCACTAATGATCATTAAACTTATTTTTTAATTTTCGCTGTAAGTATATTATGTACTCGGCACATCTATGAACCCTAGATTACTACACTGTTCTCAATACTGTAATAAGACACACCCTTTATATTTAATAGTGAAAACATTGAAATATGATAACAGATTTTATTATATTTTTTCACAAAATGAAAAGTAAACTTTAAATTTACTGTAAAATGCATTTCTTATATTTTAATTATTGTAATTGTTAATTTTTAAAATTGCATGTCCACATATTTTTAAATAATTAATGAAAGAAATTACCTATCAGATTGCTGATAGTAAGAATAAGAGCTTGGCCCTATATGTGGAGTAAAGATTAAAACTATAGTGCAAAATGTGATCCGCAAAAATTTGCTTATGTAAAATTTGTAATGAGAATTTTAAAAATAACTGCTCCCGAGGGTCTTTACTATTTAATAAAAATTTAAATTTAAATTAATATTAATTTTTAATTATGTGACACGAGTTTCAAAGTGGCAAAAAATTACCCATTTTTTGGTAAAATTAGAGCATTTTTCCCCTTAAAAAAAAAAAAAAATACATTAAAAAAAATATTTGAAATATACATAGTTATAGCTAAAAATGTTTTTTTTCTGATTTTTTATTTTTTAAACCCAAAAGTAAACTTAAAGAAAAAATTTCTCCTAACCAAGATTCAAGTGTTCAAAAAAGAGCGGGAAAACTAAAAATTAATATATCATTTTTAAATTTTCAAAAAAAGTAATTACAAATTTTTTTACACAAAAACAAATCGTAATATGTCTAACTATGAATAAATATGATCCAAACTTAAAAATTTGGGCAATCTTAAAGCTTTTGTAATAAAAAATTCAAATAACGGGCCCCAAAGCTAAATTTAAGTATTTAACATTAATTATTAATTAACTTTAAATTTTTTAATTTAGTCCTAAATTTCAAAGTAAAGACAAATTTGTAGTGTTTTGGTATAAATTGAAAAAATTTTTTTACCACTTTAAGAAAAAAAAAACATTGAAAAAAATTTTGAAATATATACATGTTATAGTTAAATATGTTGATTTTGTGTTTTTTTGTTTTTAAAACCAAAAGATAAACTTTAAAGAAAAATTTTTTCAAACCCAATGAAATCACAGTGTTCAAAAAGAAGGTTACTAAAATTTTTGTTTTTTTTTAAATTTTTCAAAATAGTTTTTACAATATATTTTACACAAAATTAAAAATTTTCTTAAATTGAAAAGTTACAGAAAATGTTGTGTGACGAGAAAAATCATCTTTGATTTTTTTAAAATCAATCTTAAAGATTTTTAAAAAGAATTTCGAAAACCCATGGCCCAGGCTGTTTTTTGAGTTTTAAGCGTCAACTTCGCATTATATGTGAATCTAGACTAATCACACGCGGGGGATTTTTGCTTGCCAAAAGAATACTTTAATTTCGCTTACCCAAAGAAAAATAGCTCCGGGCTTGTTTGGGTTTTTGGGCAGTTGGGGACAAATACTTTTATTTGATACCAAAAAAATTTCAATTTTCTTCACTTTAATATTTTTTTTGAACCAATTAAATAATTTAAAGTAATTAATCAATTCATAGTTTTAAAACTCAAAAAATCAGCTGGAGCCCGTGATTTTCGAAATTTTATTTCAAAAAACTTTAAGTTGAATCAACAAGTAAATGAGCATTTTGCTCGTCCACACAAAAAACGGGGGGTTTTTTGTAACTTTTTAATTTAAAAAAATTTGTTAATTTTTGTAAAATCTATTTTAAAAACTATTATTTAAAATTGATCTCTTTAATTTTTAGTTCCCGCTCTTTTTTAGCACTTGTTATCATTGGTTAGAAGAAAATTTTACTTTAAAGTTTATCTTTTGGTTTTAAAAACTAAAAAAACACAAAATAACATATTTAACTATCATAAAAAAAAAATTTTTAATATTTTTTTTATGTTTTTTTTCTTAAAGTTGGGGAAATTTTTTTCATTTTATACCCAAAAATGACAAATTTCCTTCACTTTAATATTTTTTTGGGCCAATTAAGTAATTTATTTTATTAATCATTCTAGTTAAAAACTCAAAACCAGCCTGGGGCCAGTGATTTTTTGAAATTCTTATACAAAATCTTTAAGATTGATATAAACAAGTCAAAAGTGCATTTTGTAGTCACACAAATGTTTCTGTAACTTTTCAATTTAAAAAATTTTTAAATTTTGTAAAAATTTTTGTAATTACTATTATTTAAAAAGAAAAATGAAACAAAAAATTATAGTAACCAGTTCTTTTTTGAAACTGTGATATATTGGTTTTGAGAAATTTTACTTTTAAAATTGATCTTTTTGGTTTCAAAAAATAAAAAATCACAAATAAAATATTTAACTAAACTGTTTTATTTCAATATATATTTTTAAAGTATATTTTTCTAAAGTTGGGGAAAAAATTTTTTTCAATTGATACCAACACTACAATTTGTCTTCCTTTTAAAATTTTTGGACTAATTCCCAATTAATGTTATTAATTAATCAATTAAAAGTTTTAAAACTTAAAATTTGCTTGGAGCCAGTTATTTTCGATTCTCATTACAAAAGCTTTAAGATTGCTAAATTTTTAAGTTGGGATCATATTTTATACCTAGTTAGACATTTTACGCCATATTGTTATTTTTGTTAAATATTTGTAATTACTGTTTTTAAAAATGAAAAAGTATTAATTATAGTTACCCGCTCTTTTGGAACACTGTGATTCATTTGGGTTGGAGAAATTTTACTTTAACGTTTATCTTTTGGGTTTAAAAACTAAAAAATCGAAAAATCAACATTTTTAAATAAAATTATGTTTTTCAATATATTTTTTCAATGTATTTTTTTTCTTTTTTAAAGGGGAAAAATGCTCTTAATTTAAAACCAAAAATGGTTTTTATTGCCACTTTGAAAATCGTGTCCTAATTAACCAAATTTAATATTAATAATTTAAATTTTTATTAAATAGTAAGACCCCATCGTGGAGCCAGTTATTTTTAATTTTCAATTACAAAATCTACCTAATTGCAAATTTGTATGCTGGTATCACATTTTGACTATACTTGTGTTTAGAAGACACCTTGATCCACTATTAACACAAAATGTTTTACCACCAGGATGAATAAATTAGTAACAAAATAAAAAAAAAACGCAAGATACCACGTGTGATTAAAGTTAATAATTATACATGTTTGAGGGTTACTCAAAAGTGTGTTATCTCCATTAGCTCTTGTATAGTGGACTGGATAGACAATTAACACACATTTATTTATTTATTATTTATTTTTAAACCCTTGCTGTAGTACGTATCGCGTGGAGATAGTGTTGTTCCTGGTAAAACGACCCGCATGTCACACCAGTCCATGCACCGGACGTGTCATGTGGGGGGTGTAATGTCCATGTGAATCGAGGGGCTATCAATGAACGGGCTTGTTAATTATTGCGCTGTGTAGACGGACGGATAGCAGCACATATACGGGCTCTTGCTCCCTTCCTGTTAAGACTGTTTTATATGGAAATCACTGGCTAGACAGGCGGTAGTAATATCGCGTAGACGCTACTTTGCATGATCGCTATCTAAATGTGTCGATTCACACGTGAGATAAGGGTGGTTATTTTGTTGCTTGTACGTGGGGAATCAATATGAGGAGACGGTGAAGGATGGGGCTTGTTATTAGGGAAACAGAAAGAGTAGAGAGGGCAGGAAGAAACGGTGGGTCTTATCACATGCAACTTATCATCTAAGTGTAATATTTTTGTACAAATTGAATTTAATATAACAAGAATGGGGTAGGTGATACGATGCTACTAAGAATAATGAAAAAACAAATTATTAGATATCTTGGTAGAGGTGCCGAGTACATAAACATTCCACTTAAAACATACTATAACAACCTCTTTTATTCCAAGGGTCACCAGAAACATTCAGTTTCCTCCCTGTTGAAAGGCAATGTGAACAGAAAAACGTGTCAATCGGAGGTCGTGTTCGTATTTTTATCGTGAGACGTGACACACACACATGGGCTGACAAACAGAAAAGTGATACATGTGGAGAAGACTCGGTCTCTTATTTTTATTTTAGTAGAATTGGACCTTTCCAAGAAACTATTATGAAGCTGAACGGATGGGTGATTTCGTCACATACGTTTGATAACACGACGTGTAAATATTTTTTGTTCTTACACCAGTCTGCAAATTTCCATAAGAAAAGTTGTATTAATTTTCATATCACACCAAACTTTAACAACTCATCGAGCAACTCATACAACAAAAGGCTAAAACTACGAAACAGAAATCACAATAGAAACAATACATCTTCCTAGTGATAAATACACCAACGCAACACAATGTACAACGACGAACGATAATATCAAGTAGGTATATACACGCCAACCCTTACATCCACGCCATTGTAGACCTCGCACAAAACATCAGTGAGCTCTACTACAATAGATTCGTAGGCTTTGTGTGGATAGAACGTACAGTTCATGAGGGAGTATTTTGAAGGTTTATAATAGGTGTTTGCATCGAATATCATAGAAACTCGTGTGAGTGGGTTTAATAGTTGTTTACTGGCACTTTGGAGCGTGTAAACCTCCCTCTGTAGCCTTTGTTTTACCAGCTCTCGTGTTATTTCTATAGGGAAAACCCTTTACTAGGCCTAAACAATGCATACATATTTGATATTTTCAATTAGGGTAGTTTTGTGCTGGTTCGAAGTGTCCTGTTGTGATAAGATTTTTTTCGACACTGTAAAAGCATTTTTATGCCCGCGCCCCAAAACTTCCATGATAATTTACCTGTTTAAACGCAAGAACTTACTTGAAGTAATCATACCTACAGTTTTTAATATTTTAACCAATTATTTGTAAAAGGACTCATGTCGACAAAAATCTCAAATCACTTCACGGTTTAAGAACCTATATTCCCCCGGTTGTTTTTGTAGCTGTACAATTTTAGGAACATAAATTAATGCGAATGACTTTTGTCATTAGTTCGGAATCAATGTTTTTTCTCAAAGCTCCCACTTGATAAATTATTAATTAACTTTATTTCGCCTACGGCATATGAAGCCTAAGAACACAAACAAAAAATCGATTCGTTTGCATTAATTTCTCTTTAGCAGGTCATTTGTAATGAACGCGTTCAAACAAACCCTAAGGTGATTCATCATCCCTTTGATGTCATAGCAACACGTATTACGATAAATCAGAGTGGTAATTGTAGAGAGTTTCCCCAACAACACCGCACTATTATAAACTGCAGCATGTGTTGGATTCAAGACTGTTCAGTCTCGACCACAATGCCCGTCCGAAGTTTCAAACTCTCATCTTGCGATGGCAAGATTCCAGCAACGTGTGATTCTCTTCCCTTCCCCCTCTTGTTCTTGTCAAAGCATTCCTATTCTCCCTCTCTCTCTCTCTCCTCTCCCTTACTCAGTCGTCTGTCCCTCTCTATCTCTGTCCCTCTTTCTTTCTCACTCGCTTTCCCTCCTTCTCTCTCTCTCCCCTCTCTCTCATTAAACCTCAATCAATCAATCCCTCTCGCTCTCTCTCTCTCTATCCCCCTCTCCCCCTCTCTCACGTGACACGCTTCTTGCTGGGGAGAACGAGGGCGCTTCCAAACAGTCACGTGATCTGACTGATGTTAGTGGTGAGTTGTCGCTGAGTTCGGTTACGCCTCGTAGGAGTCGATTTGTTGGCGTAGTTGAGTTATGTTGTGTTTTGCTTCTGCTCCGGGGACTGCGTTGATTTTGCCTTGGTTTAATGTTTAATCTCTCATCCATCATCATTAATGATTAAATACCGGGTGTAGTCTAGGGTTGTATTGATTCTCAATCTATTTTCCTGTCCGTGGTTGTTCATGAAACAAAGCGTACCCATAATGCTTGGGATAAAAGCTATATTATTTTTAGGTGTTGATGTTGGCAACATTTTTGCAATTCAAATAAAATGGAATAAAACGGTTACTCAATTTAGGAAAGGTCCGTGTACTTGGGGCTTATCCACTCATAAAACCCATACCATTAACTGACTTAAAACATTTTTTATTTTTAAGTTCAACACAGTTTCGTCGCGATTTTCCTTTTGATTTTTTATTGGCTAACCATTTATTTTTTGTAAATATATTGCGCTTAAAACAAGCTCGAGTAAGACAGTTCCTAAAATAGTGAGCGAAGATACTTAATCAACAGATTGTTGAAGAAGAACACACAAATAAAAATACGTTATCTTTTTTTTAGTATTTTGGTGGAGGTGCCGGGTCCGGAAGAAAATCCGTTTGAAAAGGCTAGCCCCGCCCCCTGAATCCAGTGTTGCCAACACATTCTGTATCCTCCTCGTTGAAGAGCAGCGTCAACAAAATACACACGTCACTCGGAGGTTGTTTTCGGTTTTATCGTGAGACGTGTCAGATGCACAGACGGACGGACAGAAAAGTGATGGAGCTTCTCTCCCTAATATTGTTGTTTTTTTTTTTTTCTCATACCGCTACAAGTGTTCCAGTGATACAGGGAGATAACAATACTCTACATTTCATAATTTACTTTTCTCTCTTTGGATTGTTTTTTCGTTTATTTCTATGCTTCTAACCAAGCTGTTAACAGTGTTTACCTGTTTTATCTACTCTACTTGTACCGACAGTGTCGGCTCGACTCTGATTTGGTAGGTCCCGGGATCAAATCCCGCCGAGCTAGGAAATCCTGATTGAAGGTTTTTTTCCGAGGTTTCCTCAGTTAATGCGAATGCAAGGGATTGAGTCCTCTGAAACAGACCTCGGACATCCCTTCACAATTGTCCTATCCGCACATACTAGTTAGACACCTGAAGGGGGATGAATTGCACCTGGTAGGCTTCCCACGAAAAAACTATGATTATATTATTATTATCGTTATATATATTATTATTTTTATTATTATTTCTATTATTATAGTTTCATATTATATCAAATTACTATTTATTATTAATTATATTATATATAATGTTATTATAAATTATCATTAGGAATTTATTATTTATTTTATTTTATTATTATTATTATTATTATTATTATTATTATTATTATTATTATTATTATTATATTATTATTATATTTTTTTAACTCTTGTTTGTTTGAGATAAATTTGAATCCCGCTAACATGAATTTAATATGTATTGTTTATTATTGTTTTCGTACTGATTTCAATCCGTGCATGATTTGAACCCGCTATAATCCTGTATTCGAGTCCCAGGCCGCTTCTGTTCTGTGGCCATGGTTAAACGAGCAACGTTATTAGTTGATAAAGTCCACTTAACACCTCCTAGCGGATAAACTTGACACTGCATTTCATTAAGGGCCACTTGTCCCCTGAAGTTCATGCTGCATGGTGACTAATGAGCTGTTACATGTGACAAGCGACATGACTTTGACATATACCGCCTGGGACAAAACTAAGTGGCCAGAAAACAATAGTAGCTAACAATGACAAACACGCATAGTTGGGTCGGGTTTAGGAATTTTTATTTTGCGTCCATTCATGTTCTTGTCTTTGACAAAAGTTGCATTAAGGGGGCTCGATTTGTGATTGAAAACGCTTAGAAATGTCAATAATTTACTTTGTTTCTTGCAAAAGGAATCGGTCTTCAACTGTTGCATATAGTTTTTGGTTAGAATCAATAATAAATAAATTAAATGCAGTTCTCTATACGGTGACCCATTTATTTTAATAAATTTTACCTGGCCATAGGGCAGGAAGGCTAATGCAGGCAAATGTGGCCCTCTGATTACAGAGTTACAAGAACAGACCCATGGACTGACGTGATCAAAGGAGAATTAGGTTCGAAATCTTGTTTTGATTTTTGTAACTATGCATCCTTAAAATCCTAATATATTTATTTCTAATGTAACCCAACCTTTTTTGCATTATACTTAAAATAATTTTTACATTTGGTCATCAGAATATATATTTTTTATTTTTTTGTTCAGTGTACTAGCCAAACCAATTTTATTTCTATTACTTTTTTAAAGTAACCTTTCGTTGGAATGTATTTAGGATTATTCCGAAAAACAAAGGAGATAATATAAAATAAATTAGTCAGTAAATAATCTTGTCGCAGAAAGAGTGCACAACACAATAGGTCTCCATCAATTCTTCATCTAATCGACCGCAGCAAATAAATCACCCTCGAGTTTGCTGTGGGTTTAAATATTCCCGTCACCAAACGAAGACTGTGAAATGTGGTCTTGAAATTTATATCGTCTAGTCTACACCAGGCGTTTGTTTCACTGTTGACAGAAGGGAAGAGTTGTTGCGATTTAAATTGTATTCTCTCTCGCGAGTCTCCAATCTAGTGTTGAGCTTCGCAAATAACATTACCAACATCCCGACTGTAACACAACACAACATTGTTGTCAAGCCCTGGAGATATTCGATTTACATACTAATGCGATTTAGAAATAGTAGATTTTAGTTTAGTTGTGATTGCATTTCTTGCACAGATTTTTCGAAAATATATTTAATTTTTAAATATGATTGGAATGTTTTGACCTATAAGTACACTAACTTGTTGTGTTGTTGTTGTTGTTCTGTTGATTTATTAATGAATCAACAATTTAAATAATATGTTATCAACATTGTTGTCTGACTTTTAATTGTGTGTAATATTACTTTTTGAAACTTTGTTCAACACAGTTCATTGTTGTATCTGCATTTATGCGATTAGATCTATTTAAATGTCAGCTTTTCTAACTGAATAGCATAGACGTTAAATAAATATATAAATACATAAATAAATTAAATACACACGTGATAATTTTTCAATTTCATCAGGTAATCGGGAAACACTCCCGTAAGTGTAATTGATTTTATGGAAATCAATCCAGAAATAAAAAATCCATCTCAGCGGGGTAACGAACCTTTGTCTCCCAATTGCCGGTCGGGTGCTTTACCCCTAAGCTACCGAGACGGTTAACATCTGGATTAATCTATTTTATTCAAATCTATTCACACTAACAACCTAGATGTTATGAAGTTAACCGTCTCGGTAGCTTATGGGTGGATTATACTGTATAATGTTGTATATTTGTATGATTTGTGTTTCTTTCAATTTTTCATTTGTCAAGACTTTATTTACACATTAATAACAACTTCTCCAGTTATAAAATGTGGATCTTTAAAACTGTTACAAAATCGTAAAATGATAAAAGCACATTAACCTCATTGGTAAACACAAATACCGGAATTTTATCTTTTCACAATATTTATAAATCTTACCTTTTGTCCCATGCTTGACAATAGTGTTATGTAACAAGCTCAAATTTCATATTTCCAGAACTGATGGTAAACATTTGATCTAATCACTGAATTCAAATGAATGCACAGATTTTTGATGGTGATAACTATTAAGTAGAGA
Source organism: Sweltsa coloradensis (assembly GCA_024449915.1). Lineage (NCBI taxonomy): Eukaryota > Metazoa > Arthropoda > Insecta > Plecoptera > Chloroperlidae > Sweltsa > Sweltsa coloradensis. The sequence continues at coordinate 112,753 of JAMZAV010000654.1, forward strand.
TTCGTTTACTTAGCATTTATACCTAGAGTATTTAGCATTTTGTAGCATCTATTGATTGATGATTGATGATTGAAAACTCGACGCCAGGGCCCCGATTCATGTACATTTTTATCCCGGTATAAGCAGAGTTAGGTGGTATAAGTGCGGTATAACTCCGAATCCAATTCATGAAGACTTATCCCGCCTCGCACGGGGATAAGAAAATATGTAAACAGATGGCGGACATTTTAAATTTTGCGTCTATGTGTAAAACGAGAAAAGTTGTCATTACCCTCATAAAACAAATCAGAAACCGTCTCGAGCCTAGGCCCAGATGTAGAAAATTATTCATAATACAACAGTGTAGGCCTAAAGTTCGATTAGGCTATAGGACTAAATAAATTTATACTAACATAACACGTTGACAAGCCCTTGGCCTCTCCTAGGCAACCCTAGGCCTGCACGACCTTGTTTTGACACAAATCCCGCACAAATAACTAGTTTTGATTACTAAAAGCCTTATGCAGATGAACAATAGTATGATAGTCCTAGGCTATTCCAAAATTTACGGCAATAATACGCCTTTTCTTTTCTTTTAATGATCTCACACAATCTTCTGTCAATAAATAAAAATGTGAAACAAAAGATGGTGCAAATTTTTAGTGTTCTTTTGCAAATCTGCTGATTTACATGGCTGTGGAATGCAGTGGAAAAAACATTTGTTGTACTTGTTGTTGGATTGAAAATTTCTGATTGGATGAGAGTTGCTCAGACTTAACCAGGCCTTATCCTGCCATGTCCTGCATTATACCGTCCTTATACCACTTATACCCGGGATAAATGTACATGAATCGGGGCCCAGGTGACAATAATGTAAACATGAATCTTAACCACTAGGACACTAAATCATTCACAAGAACAGAGCTTTACACAGAAGGCTGTGAATACCCTAAACACGACCGTTTATGTTTTGATAAAGCCTCCATCATTACATTCAGAATTGCCCCCCAATCTTGTAGACTTTTCAAAATACCAGATTGATTGATTATAGTCTTTATTTTTGAACGGGACTATTATTGAAACGCTTTTCGGTTCTCTCCGCGCGAAGGGGTTGTAAACGGGGGGGGGGGGGGGGTAGACGCGTGGTTTCTCTCGAGCGTGCAAACTAATGGCATATCATCGATCGCATATCTTTAAGGTTTGAAAATATGTTGTTGTGGTCCTAAGCGTTTAATAATATCTTTCTTGGAATAAGTAATTATACCGGACTTAATTGAGTGCTTCAAAGCGGTGAAATCAATACCTGGGATATATTTAACAATTTATTATGAGTCAAGTGTTGTCAACAAGTAAATAGGTTAAGATATTATTAACGCTCTGGCGTTGGGAAAGACTTTGCAACCATGTGACATCACATTACCATGTGATATTAATTTGATTAAACTTTTAGAGCAGGTGAGGTTTAGTCGTAATTACTCTATGCAACCTGATACATCACATAATTAATGAATTAATTATAGAATTAAACTTGACAGTGAGTTGTAACGCATTATCTATTGTTACTTATTTTATTTATTATATTTTATTTATTTTATATTTATTTATTTATTTATTTATTTATTTATTTATTTAACGTCTATTCTAATCAGTTATGAAAACTAATTTACAAAGGATGACAACTTATTAAAACTAATCATATTAATGCTACAAAATAGAAAACTGTTGTTAAACAAAGTTTGAAAAAGAAATATTACACACAATGTATAGTAAGTAAAACACATTTTGATATCATATTTAAATTGGATATTAAAAATATTAAATTGAAATTAATAATTTTGAATAATGGAGTTAGGGCAATTATTGTTAAGGTAATCCCTTGCATTCGAGATAACGACAGAGTTAAACCTTGGAAGTAACTTTCAGTCAGGATTGCCGATGGTGGGATTAGAATCCAGGACCTCCCTAATCAAAGGATCACGCTTTACGCAATTCTACATCTCTCTCTCAGTTCTCAAAATATATACTCAATTATAAAATATGTTAGTAAAGTTATTCTACATTGACATACGTGGAAAACAAATTACAAAATTATTGTACGTAACAAAGATGGTCATTTGGGAAATCATTAAAACATGGATTCTGTTATAAAAATAAAATCGAAATAATCCTCTCTTTTGTGCGAAAGTAAAAATACACCAATTGAAGCTTTGTACAAAATGTGTTTATAAAATGAAATTAACCAGAGCATATTATTATTACATTGTTTGTTTCTTTGAAGCTATGTATATCACAATTGGCAATTTATAAATGCGAAATGAAATATACGTACAGTGTTGTTTTATCATTATATGTAACCCACTATATTAGGCCCCGGGAATTCCCTTGATTTCCCGGGGGTCTAACACCGACTATATTACCATTTGTTATAAGTTTTTTCATTATGAGGGTTTTAATAATACGCATTGTACACTCTGAAAAAGACCATTTAATAATAAGCGAAACGTTTTAAAATGCCACACGCAAAACTTCGTGGTTTTGAAATTGCCATTAATTTCTAATATAATTTTACTTGCATTCGTTTATTGTGTTTTTAACATTTTACGAATTCATTTCAATGATATTTTTAGAAGATGAAGTTATATCCATGAGTTGACCAGGTTGTGAAAAAGTACTTAAACAAAGGCAACAAACATATTAATATTCACTCTTCTTTAACATTATATCCGAAAAGAGCAGGTTATATACAATATTGGTAGGAACCAGTGAAATCCATATTATTTTGAAGTACATCGAATGAACGCTGATTCAGATATTTTATTATTTATACCGTTTTTGAAAAAGTCACAGAATGGTATAATTTTTAACGTTACTCACTTTACAACTAAACAAAATAAATGTCTCTCGATTTGGATAGTCGGGAAACACTCGTAGGTGGAATAATTAAAATTTAATACAATCCAGAAGTTAAAAAATCCATCCCGATCGGGGTCATCCTATCATATCATATCATCCTCGCTCATACCTGCGTAAGGTAATGACATTATAAATTTGTTTTTTGGTCAATTCAACAGCAACAGTTTTTCGATGCTTTATTGTTCCATCCATTCAAGTTCTATAATGTAACGACAATACAGAAGTTAAATAGTTACCGTCTCGGTGGTCTAGTTGGCTATAATAAGGCGTCCACACGGAAAGTGGGAGACTCGGGTTCGTACCCCGATCGGGATGGATTATTTAATTTCTGGATTGTATTAAATAAATGTCGATTTACAGCAAATTTAAAATAAATTTGATGTGTAATAATGTCTTTAGCTTTCTCCTTACTTATGTTTTCATTTGTCAATTATTATAGTATAGTCCTCCAAGGGGACCCTTCCAGCCCACTTTTGTTCAACCTATTTACTTCAGATATAAAAGAATCTATCTTTGACGAATTTAACAAAGACGTTCACTTGATAATGTACGCAGATGACATCGCACTATACACGGAAAACCTCGTTCAGCTTCAATACACTTTACTAAAACTCAAAACATGGTGTGAAAGCAACCATTTAGTAGTAAATGTAAACAAAACAAAAGTTGTTAAGTTCAGAAAAGGGGGGAAGTTAGCCAAAAGCGATGTGCTTTTCTATGGTACTGACAAAGTCGAATTTGTATCTTCTTTCAAATATCTGGGTATCTTACTCCATTATAAAGGTACTTCTTTTTCTCCCCACATCAAAGCAAGATGTTCCTCTGCCATAAAAGCCATGCACCTTATCTCCAAATTATACTCACTCTCAATTTCTTGTGCTATGAAACTCTTCCACCTTAAAATTTTCCCCGATTGCTTCCTACGGCATCGAAATCATATGGCCCTACCTCTCCCAAGCCAATCTCACACAATTAGAATCGGTTAAGACCCTATATATGAAAAAGATCCTTTCTCTATGTAAATTTACTCGTTCCCGCTTGGTATATGAGATGGTAGATGAATCATTGTTTGTTGCTGACCTACAGTTCAAATTTAACCTAAGTCAATCAGACGCCTTTCGTACTGTCGTTCATAACTGCATGACAAAACGCCTTGAAATTAGACCTGAATTCTTTACTATGGACCTGTTCAAAAATGATGATTGGAAAAAACCTCTCGCCAAAAACAGGCATGTGCTAACCCGTGTAGCAGCTCACGGTTTTCATCATTTGTTTTGCCTAGATAGAAAGTTCCATTCATCATATACAGACTGCAAATGCTCCCACTGTTCTAGGGATTGCGACCTGTATCATGTTTTTATATGTCCAGCTAGGACTCATTCCATTACCGATCTTGCCACAAAGGGTCTTGTCTAGAATCAGGTATATAAAGTATAATATAGTCTGAAATGTTTAATTTTTTTAAATTTTGTTGTTGTTAAATTCTGTTGTAAACTTGTTATTTTATTAATCATTTATCTTGTCATTGTCATAGCTGAAATGTTTAACTGTAACTATTTGTGTAATTTGTAATGGTGTAATGTTACCTATGTTACGCCACAGTTGGTGTTGTACTCTCTGGAGTTTAATAAAAAGTTGAAAAAATAATTATTATAGTTATTATACCTCGTGTATTGTCGACATGGAATGGCTCAAAAGCATTTCTGTTTATAGTTCCACGTCATATATCAGATGAACATTCCATAATAACCACATATCTCTGACTCCGATCACTCTTAATGAATTTGAATAATTAATTCACCTTATGCACCGCTACTTCTAAATTTGTCTAATCAATCCTCACAAGGATATATATATATAGTTTCTCACAGGCGAAACAGCGGTAAGTCTTAACGAATGCCCAGTAGCGATCACAATCTGAGCCGACTAGGCTAGGTCTGTCTGTCTTGATTGTATCTTAGGGTTCCATTAATACCACCTTACAGGAAGTTAATCGTGAACGGCTTCCAGACTTTTATCAAGATATGGGAATGTTTTTCTCACTTCTTGTTGTCTTTCTCTCTCTTTTTCTAATGTTGGCTGGTATATAAGGCCTGACTTGCCTTAATTAATTAATCCAACCTACACAATACTATTGTCTACCCCTCTCTTTCTCCTCCCCACCCCTCTTTAAATAAAGCTTATCTGATTTTAATCATCACCTAAATAAAGATGATTATCTATATATCTCCCTTTCTCTCCTTCTCCCTTTTCCCTCAATATCTCTCCTCCCTTCATCTCTCCCCCCCCCTCTCTCTCTCCCTCTCTCCCCTACGAAGTTCTGTATATTCGAACACGATACCGCCTTCTTTGGTTCAACTTTCTTGTATACGACATTTAGATCTCATGGTTGGCTAATCCTTGATTTAAAACTTGGAAACTTTATTTTGCGGTTCGGTTTGCGGAACTAGAAACGCCGGAAATACATCTATAGGCCTGCAACTGTTTATTTACCTATATCGGTCCAATAGGCAGTAACATGTGAGCACCCAGTTCAGAGAAATAATAGCAAACATGATAATTTTAATTTTATCTAAACATCAACGTAGCCTATATTAACTTACGTAGTTAGTGCAACAACTACTAAAACTTAATGGTACAATCAGCATATCATTGTGTGACAGTTCATAACACTCTACTTTCTTATATATACACTGTCTTTACGTGTTTTTACTAATGACATCAATATGTGTACGACTATTTCACTGCTTGAACTATCAGTTCTTGACTGATTTTCTCAAACTTAAAACATATATATTTTTTTTAACAGGCAAACCTGTCTTGCATAAGGCATGCAATCTCTCTCCCCCTTCCTCCTTCCTCTCTCTTTCTCTCTCTCTCTCTATGGGATATTCGTTGTTCACTTTAATATCTAGGATAAGCTGTAAAAATTAAATTATATTCTTTTTGTAGTTTATGTCTCACTAAAATCCGGTTGGATGGAAGATAAGGCTTCACTAGCCTTAATCCCGACTAAATAAATACCTTAATCAAATCAAATCAATCTCTCTCGCTCTACCTTGTCATCCTTTCTCCCCACTCACTCCCCTATAGCCAACTTTAGCCAACCGTACCAAATAAAACGTAATTCGATTTATTGGCTCCAATTAGTTGATATTGTTTCATTTCAACCTTTTTTTTGTTACGTTAATTATCGTAGTATCGCGACTAGCACTTGCTGTAATTACTTTGTAGGTAAAAAATCAGCGTTATGTAGTTATAGCTATAAGATAATTCGATTTATGAGTGTTTGCTTATTATGATTGAGCCCAATTGAGCGTAATTTCAGATCCATTATTTATCTATTAAATAATAATATTGTATTATTTACAAATTGTAATGTGTAAATTGAGCACCAGTGTCCAATGTTGCAGAAAACTATGGTGGCTTTTACTTGATAAAAAACAAAATTGTATGATAGTTTTCCAATGTCCAATTAGAAATTTGAGTCAATTCAATTACAACAGACACATTTAAGTAGCTCATGCTTATAACGCTTGAAACTCTCAAGAGGTCGCCGGTTCGATACCCTCCCATTTACATAGTTTATTTAAATACTTTCTTACGAAATATTTGTGTTAATTTTATTAATTTATAAAGTTTAATTGGATTTACGAAGTGATTGTAGCGAAAACTTCAGTTTGACTAACCTGAGAAAAAATAGCTCCGTCTTTCTTGTTTGTTTGTTCTCTCTCTACCGAAAAATTACTACTCCGATCTAGATGAAATTTCAGGGAACTTTTGAAATCTCTTAACCCCCAAAATGCCGAATATTCTTATCCATCAACGCGACTGTGAATAGCGATCGCGAAGCAGCCTAGTATTATCAAAGTAAAAATATCCAATACCCTACATAGAATCAGTGTAATGTTTTCAATTCAAGTGTTGTCTCTCGGTTCTACAAACAATGCGGTATTCTTTTCTATTTCTTTGTATCCCGATAGAAGTAGATTGGATTACTTGGGAGTCGCATCGGATCGTATCCAATGTGTTGCTTTTATTGGCCGCTTGATTTGTGAACGCGCTCGAAACTGTTCGTCGGTTCGATTTGCGACTCTCATCTCGAAAAAGTTCGAACCAAGCGTTTGTTTTTATTTCGAATTTGAAACGAGTAAAGGAACAAAAAAAGTCTTGATTGAAACTATAGGGTGTAATTTCGAGTAATCGCGATGGCGCGGTAGTTTAGCGAAGTTCTTCTCTCTGTTCTGTAGAGGAGGAGATGAATCGAAAGCTCAGTTGGCGCTGGGTTTAGAATTAGTGGCTCGTCTGGCGCACTTTTTATTTTACTCGTTGCAGTTTACACGGTTTAGATGCAGATCACAACTACTTGGGTGTCCAGACTCACTCGCTGTAGCTAACAAGGCGACTAAAAGGCCGACGCTATTATATGATCTTCCTTCTCCAGGGGAAAGCTTCTTTAAACAATAGTATTCAATGATTAAATAGTGTTTTTTTAAAATTATAATTGCACTCATCTTACTACAACACTTCAAGAAAACATCATTTATGTATAGCTTCTATCGCTATTGTAAGGCCCCGTAAACGTCAATCTATAAATATATTTGCTCCCACCATATCCCAACATTTCGTACTCTGCGAAAAATTATAGTTTACTTGCCAGATTGTAAAATTCATGTTTCAACATGTATATTTTATGTATTTGGGAACAATGTGTATGTGTGTGTGTAAATAGAAACAAATAATTATTAATTTTAGATCTTAGTGTATTTATTTGCTTCGTAAGCCCTATTCAAAAATATGTAGATTGCGTTGATAGGTATAAGCTGGATACCTGTGGTCGTCCAATAAAGATTACATTTATTATATCTGTTCAATAAATAAATAAAATAAAATCCTATTTTGAGTTTACCCACTCAGTCACACAACTGATTTACAGTGGAGGATTTTCACTTAGTGTTACTTTGGTAGATTTGTACTACAAATAATGTTGTGTTTGTCCTTGTCACATTAACTATGTGTTAGCTATTTAGTAACATTACTTTTTTCGTTTTTGTGGGTTCACCTACGGCCACAAAAACGTTTCGGCCCCTTGATGCGGGCTAGGGGACTATCTATCAACAAGAGTCGTTCATCGCAGACTTAATTCCACCAAACTGTGACTTATAAATCTTTCATTCCCGACCGAAGTTTCTTTTAAACGTAACACATTTAAAAACTAGTATCTAATTACAGATTACAGAAATGTGTGCTTGATTGAAACATTTATTGGCTCAGTCTTCGATGTTCTGCGCCATTGGAGTCCACAGCAATTTGGCGCGTAACACTACGAACTAAACACGTTGGAAATACACATAAATAAAATATGTTGAATGAAGGGAAATCATTTGCCTGGGCAACTAGGCTGATGTGAGGACGATTATCAACCTATAATTCACTGAACGAATATAACATTTGGATCAAAACCAACATGACAAAAAAATTAAATATCTTTTATATAGCTAGTCTTTGCGTTATCTTCTATGGAAAGTACAATTTTATTTTGAATTTAAAAAAATTTAAAACATATTGTTGATCAACAGTGAAAATTTAGTAACATGTATAGGTTCTATAATCAATGATAAAAAACATAACTTATGCATTGTCTAAAACATTTTAACGTGCATCAGCAGCAAATGTTAGCCCCGGTGTTCTATTAGCAGGGTGTGATTTTTTTTATTTCTATTAAAAAAATAAAAAATCGCGATTTATTTGATTTAAATCAACTTTCTGATTTAAATCAGATTTTTTTATTTTTTTCGATTTAAATAAGATTTTTATTAATTTAAATAAAAAATATCAGTGTTTCAAAACTTGTCAAGTTGGCGAGCGGATCAAATACTTTCACAAGCGTTTCAGAAAAATTATTCAAAAATTATTTTAAGGAAAACTTCGCTTAAATCAGTTAGAACTCTTGTGTTTGTTGCTCAAAATGAAGAAAAAGTGCATTTGATTTAAATCTGATTTAAATCAAAAACACCCTGTCTGTTAGTGAGATCATTGTCGATCTACAAGCTGATGTTTGAGTCAGTAAATAGCACTAGCAATAACATTAGTATTCAATGCCGAAATATCAGGCAGTTGACGCCTGCTTTATATTATTTTTAACAGTGTATTCTTCAATGGTGTAATTTTATTTTAAAACATAGTTTTCATCTTCAACGAACACTTTTTCTACCTAAATCCTAATTCACAATCCATGGAACACTCCAGCAAAGAGCTATTTCTCCAGCTAAACTGAAAACCGTAAACCCCACCTACGTACTAAGTCCTTACAGTGTATTGCACTCTACAACCGACTAACAACATTCTGCCCAACAACCGTCTGCACGTACAAAGTTTTTACGCCCTTCGCCCGTCGTAAAAACATCGTTTCAACCTGCTTGATTGTGGTGTGTTTTCCCAAAGACCTTGGCTGATTCGTATTCATGGTTCTCTGTGTACTGAATGGTAGCACGGACCCGAGTGACCTACTTATTATTAATGACGTCCATAGCGAATCAGGGGAATAAATGGGAATGGGATCATTATTTTCTACGATTGTTTTTGGTTTGGTTACGTAATTTTTCCCCATGTTACAATGGCCATTGCCGATTTTAACTTCTATCCTATTCAGGATAAAAACTGATTTATAAATAACGAAATTAAATAAATAATAATAGGATTACACAAATGCATACAAAGTGTTCTTCTTCTTCTTTCGAATGCATTACACTTGTTTACTTTTGTTTCACACTGAACCTATGGGCTCTTATTGAAAGAATGGCATTATGTATTTGAGGAGGAAACTCTTTTTCACTTAGAGATTGAGTTTTGGTGGGAGAGGAGGGGAAGGAGGGCGAAAGGGACTCTCCAAGTATTGACTTATTGAGCAGTAATTAAACTAATTTCAAAATAACAAGGTTACAATATCAATGTACAATAAACCAATATCATGATAACTTATTAGATACATAAATGTAATAAGTCAATATGTAAGAAAACTTATTAGAAATTGATAGTATCGTTGAGAATTCGAATTAATTATCATAATTATTATTTATCTAATGAGTTAATAGAGCTATTTTAAATAATTACATTTCACGCAGTTTACACACTTTACATTTTGAAATACAATGCAAAGTTACAAAATTGAACCATTTAACATTATTACAAACGGAAGTGAAATTAATCTACCACTATCACTTTATAATCAACATCAAGAGTCACTCCCTCGCCCTATCAGGCATGTAGAAGTGTAAGAAGAGTTCTTGTTCCTTCCACACATGTAACGTTACCCGATTCACCCGCAACTCGGTATGTTACACTTGAAAATTTAATTTTACAATACTCGACTCACATTCGAGCTTTTGCTTTGTTTGTTGCCTTACTTACACGATCACATTTCTCTCAAGTTAACGTTTGTTTGTACCGAGTCCAAGTAATTAAAGCATCGTGTCACTTGAGCTAAGCTGATGTTTGTTGGAAATTACCTTTTATGTTAATTATTTTATATAAAATGTTTTAACATTGCCTCAGAATTCCATAAGCGGTGAATGGTGTGGAAAATGTATGGTAATTTAGTTTGGAAATGTTTTAATAAATATGTTTTCAGAACCAAACTTTCAAAAATAAACTGGAATTCACACAGTCGTCACGACTCATGATTCAAATTTAAAACTAAACAAAGATTGAAATTGTGAAAAAATGCCAAGGAATTTTAGTTAAAAAATTTAAATCAAGATCCGTGGCGTAGTTTGTTTGATCCAAGCTACCAAGTAAAATAAATTTCATCAATAGCTCAAGACTCATCTCAAATCAATTTTGACTCGCCACAGTGTCAAAACTCCGAAAGGCAAAACCCACATGTAATTTAAAGCAAACGGCATTTCAAAATCCTGAATGTACAGATCGCCGAAATTTCGATCTCCCTAAATGTATATTCTCCAAAGTTAATTCATTTTTAAAGTTCTGTGGAAAATTACAAAATTGTTTTATTAAACTGTATTTAAGTATTTTTGACATTTTTGGATGAGCGAAGCGAAGACTTCAATTTCACTTAGCCTGAGAAAAATAGCTCAGATTTTTTGTCTGTTTGTTCGCTCTCTACCGGGCAAACGGCATAATATGCAATCTTGATGAAAATTGGAGGGGACATTCGAAATCTCTGAACTTAGATATTATAATATGATTCTATCATTCTAAGGACAATCGAAGAAATATTTCTCATAGAAATCGTACTTTTAGGGCAACGATAATCAACCATAAAAGCTCATACATAATCGCGACTGGCAAAAGCGTTAGCGAAGCGGCCTAGTAAATGTAAAAATGTATTCAACCTGACCTCCATACAAAACTATTGTATACCTGAAAGTAAAAAAAAATGTTAATGTAATCCCAAAAGTTCAAAACCCCGAAAGTGTAATTTCCCGCCTTGCTCTTTGCAGGTTTCGATCCAGTTTCCTCCACTCTTTAGGAATTATATTACAAGGATTCGATTTAGTTTCGAATACCTTAGTTCGCGACATCTCCTTCTGCGGTTGTAGCGCTGCCTTCCTTTCCTCGGACATCTTTATTGAGCCATTCTTTTTATTTATGTGCGGCGATGTTTGCGTTTCCGCGCGTTACGAAGGTGATAACAGGTGTAATAAAGCTTACCTGCTTCACATTCCCTAATCTCAATATGACATTGTGTCTTATTCTACTCAAAGATACGGGAAAACATGAATTTTAAATGTGTTAATATCTTGTGAGTCGATGCGAGGTAAAAAATAATTACCATATACGGTTGTACAACGTTGTATCTTCTTAATATTGTTGGTGGTGCCGGGTTGATAGAAATACCTGCCTTGGGTGGGACTTGCCACGCTCTCCGACGTCCAAGGTCACCAAAACATTCTGCATCATCCTTGTTGAAGGGCAATGTCACAAAAATGCATCTCTACGGAGGTCATGTTCGTCTTTTTCTTGAGACGTGTCACACCGCAGACAGCCAGACGAGCAGAACAGAAAAGTGCATTTCACGCCCTTATTTACGAGGCTCACAATCTAATCATAGTCGTTCATTTTTACCTAGGTGATTACATCAAAGTGACTTGTCACTTAGAAAAAAACAATCCGCATATTTCTTACATTTACAATCTACAAAGTAGTCTTAGCTATGCATGCATTCATGCACGCTGCGCTGCACCTTGCATTGTTCCCTCCACATAGGATTCCCCTCTCATTACAGCCTGCACAGTAACCTATTGACCGTGTTCAGACAATGTTTTGCATGCGTTACAAACACCACATAATTATCATTCTGTACCCACAATACACTCGCGAGCAGAATCACGTAGAGAGAATTCCTTGCACTTAAATTATGCAACTCAAGTTAAATACTCTGAGAATTATAATCGAACTGGCTTGCTCGCATCTCCGATATACATAAGGAATTCTTCGTTCTATTCCCCCCATTGTTTTGTCAAGGGATACGAACTATAAATCAATCTCACTTAGACCAAGAAAACCTGCACCTTCTTACGAGTGTATACACATTATAAACTCCCCTCGTGCATGGGTGCCTGATATTCCCACATTCCCGAGACTGGAGCAAGGAGGGATTACACTTTATCCAGAGAGAGAGAGAGAGAGAGAGAGAGAAGAGAGAGAGAGTTTGGGATTGATAAAAAGATAAAGAGAGAGGGATATAATATAAAGATAATGCAAGGGAGACAAAGAGAGAAGGAATGATAGGTAGAAGTGATGAGAGAGATAGATTGATTGATTGATTGATTGATTGATTAAGGACTTTATTATAGGCGGGATTGAGGCCAGTGCGGCCTTTTCTTACATCCAAGAGAGAGAGAAAAAGAGAAAGATGGGGATTGAGAGAAAGAAGAGAGAAAGGGAGAGAGGGAGAGTGATTTGTATATAAAGACAATGCAAGAGGAGAATGATAGGTAGAAGTGGAGAGAGAGAGAGAGAGAGAGAGAGAGAGAGGGGAGAGGTGGAAGAAAGAGACGACCAGTGGGGGAGGGAATGAAGGAGATAGGGAGAGAGAAAAAGGGAGAATGAGAGAGTGACAGAGAGTATGAGAAAGAGAGGGAGGGAGAGAATCTTTTGTCTCGTTCAATTCACTTGCGAGTTATGTGAGTGAGTCTTACTCCTGTGTGGATGAGAATCGCACGCTATTACAGATGCGGTGGAATGTGGTAGTGACGATTCACGGGTGATGCATTTTATTGTAAAGATGTTGACTATATAATTTTAAAGGGGCTCTTGAGCCGGTTTTCTCGCTGACGTCGCGAAAGAGAGCAATGGGGCACGTTTTGCATTGTCTCGACGATATATCATCAGTTTTACTGTCGTTTCTTACTCCGCAGAACAATGACGAGTTTTTAGCTTTGCATCTCAATGTTTTTACACTGCTAATCGGCAAGATGTAAAAACGCTCATAGCATCCTTTACTAAGCCTGGGGCAGACCAGAATGTGCCAATATAATATATCACACTCTTATTGTGGGGAGATTATCATGTATTTCCGTACAACGCCAACACAAAAGTAAAATACTTTTAGCCGCACGAACGAAACACATTTAGACGACATTTTTAGATTGCATTTTCCATAATTAGCATTTTCTTTATCTGTAGCAATGTGGTATTTTATAAACGCTCGTTTGATTTATTATGAATACAGTAAACATTCCGTAAATACATACCACAAAGTAATGTATAAATGTACACATTTTCTTAAATTTGTCAAAAAAGTAAATAGTAGTAAGGAAATACTTACGTAATTGGAAAATAAATGGTAGTCTGTGTAATCTTCCAAATCTAATCAATCTATCTCACTATCTATTTGCGTATTTAACGTCTATCCTTTTTTTAAATAACCTAATAGAAAAATAATAATATAAGGATCGTACAATGTACACAAAATAATGAATATAGAATTTGACAAATTTACAAAAAATTATATAGCCATGCATATTCAATAAACAAAATTACAATTAACAATATGTTTTAAGATAGACTTAATTTACAAAAAGTTAATGCTTGACTATTGCATAACCCATGTTTAGACACACAGACACGCTCACTTTCACACAGGTATCTACACTATCACTTCCAATTGAATCGCACTACACTCACATCACACATTTACACGTCTCACCCATAATCATAATTATGCAAACAGTTAAGGTTACTGAGCTTTTCTTATTGTCTGACCTGTACATTATTATTTTTTACTACTATTTTATGTTACATTATGGAAATCATACTTGAGATATATTACACACTTGTGGCGTACAACCCTTTTGTTGATAAACCATAAACAATAATGTACATATTAGAAAATTATATGATAGGATAAACAAAATTAAAATATATTTTAAAACATAGTTTATAAAATGTATTTACAAAAAAGAATGGAATTGAAACCAAATGGATTAAATAGATTATTTCATGCTAAAAAAACAGATAGAGTTAATAAAGAAAAAAATTAAAATGTAATAAACGCTGATCAGCCTAATGTCGTGTTGCACTTGCGACAGCGGCGCTGTACTCGTGCACACACGCTCGTGTGAAGCTAAGCCGGTCAGACGACAATTGCCCGGTGATCATTGCCCCGTGTGCATCACAATAAGTACCACTTACTACAGAGTGACTTTCGGGAGGTCCGGCCATGCACGGCTTTTTGTGCGCGTCACATGTCGTCACTCTGTTCTTTGTGCATGAGGCCGCTTGCCAGGACGTTGCACTTTATGATGCAGCGCGCGATGACGTTTGGGTTAATTAATGATGAGTGAGTGGTCGGCGTTTGACTGTTCGGGAGCTTCTACTGTAGCCGGTTATAGCATAGGATTGATAAGAAACGTGGCATGTTAATCATTTATTAAGCAAGGAAATTTTCACAGTTATATATTGTCGATTAATTATATAAAATCTAATGTAAGTTTATTAAAAAAATAACAAAAAAATAAATTTTTTTACTAACGGAATACGATTGATAAGTCCTACAAATAGTGTTTAAATGGTTGATATTTCATTAAGTGTAGTATGGAGTCCAAAGTGATTACTAATTAACATAATCTGGTCTTAAAATTTACCGCGATAATAATAATAATAATTTTTATTTGTGAAAATGGATACAAAATCAATTATTTGACTGAGTGGGTAGACTATAAATACGAATTTATTTATTTATTTAGTTATTTATTTGAAGAGTAATTAAATGAATTTTAAAAACAATAATAAAACAACAACAATGAAAAATAAGACAATAATTATCTAGAGACCATTATATGATTTTAGCTGATTTATTTTAGAAATAGACGGCACGGTTTCAAGTGATGACCCTTATTGAACATGGAATAAAAAATATAAGGAACGCTTGCCATATTTATATGAATAATTATTAATAAATAATATTCATAATTAATTATAAATTTTCTATTACACCCGAAACAGCTGTCACACCCTCTTTTAAACACGCAAAGATAAAAGAAAAAACAGTATCCACTTGTTTCAATGAGAGATGTCGTTGCCCCTGTCTCCTAGACACATTCATTACAGCGTTGCCCAAACAATAGCCGGCGTACAAATACCCCGCCAATCCGTGCAATTAATACTAATTATCCACTAGTTCTAGCGCCGTATGTGGTCCATTGCACCATCGCATCTTTTTCCCACTTCTCAAGTAGGCCTACCCAGATTCCGGTTTAACTTGCAGCACGGCCGAAAACTTAACGCTTTGTTTTATTCTTCTGTGAAAAAGAAGAAGAAGAATGGGTGACGAAGGTTGTTAACTTCTTGAAACGACCTTTAAGTTGGTTCTTGTCTGGCGTAATAAGATCAATCTTGAAGATGAACGATGCAGAGAGCAAAGGTGGAAGGGAAATATGACTATTGAAATGTACCACGTCTGTTTTATAGAATGTCTTATTCAATAATAATAATTTATACCCGAGAGTTGGATATTGCCGATAACAGAGCGTTCACCTTTAGCTACTATTATTCTATTTACGTCACATATATCACGTTTATAACGCTAGTTACTAACACACGGCAGTGTTGCCAACTCGTATATTTCACTACGTCCCGAATACTCCAGCACATAACCCATTTCTGTTCGTATTGTTCTACTTCTGAAGCTCCTGCCTCTGAACTTTGTTCATATTTGATGAAGGTTCAACTCCTGAAATGTGCTCCAATTCTAAACTTTGTGAGAAATGAATGTCACGCATTTTAACACATTGTGAAACATTCTTCACACGAGTATAGAAGTTGTGTGAATGTGTGACAGAACACGGCATGATTCTTCTAACTTCTGCACCTTATTACAAAATTTCACTGTAAAGTGTAGTACGACTTTTATGCGAAGTCCCACTTTCATGAATATTATCCAGTTGTAATAGTTCCTTTACCATATCGTGACCACTTTTTACACATTTCTACAACTTGTAGCCGACATTTCGCATGTATATCTCACTTCAAGGCGATGTCACACTTGGCAAAACTAAGACAATTTATTGCTTCGCGCTATAATTCTTAACTTGGAAATTGTGACACATATTTCACATGAATCCACTTCTGAATTAACTTCCCACTTCGAATCCAATTTAAAGCTTCGTTCATAGATATGACACCTGATTGTGACTACTTTCCTTCATTTTTTTATTTACTCGTAAATCCCACTTCAGATTCTTGTTGATACTTCTGGTGTATTTCTATATGTTATGTAATTTAAAATTTACTACTTCACACTTCTAATCCAATTTTTTGCATCATTAATATATATTACACATGAGTGTGACCACTTTTCTTAATTTTTCGATCACAGTTACTCCGTTTTCGAACATCCCACTTTTGACTCGTTTTTTTTTTTTAAATTTGTTTCACACTCGTATCCCACTTCTGATTCATTAAGATACTTCTGGTGTATTTCTGTATTTCACACTCGTATCCCACTTCTGCAACTAACATCCCTCTTCTGTTTCAGATCACGTGATGGACCTCACCCGCCAGTCAGAGAACAAGACCGAGTCCCTCTTCAACAAGGTCTACCAACGCATCGCCCTTCTCGCCCGTCCCACCATCCAAACCCTCTACCAAGACCTCACCACCTACCTCACAGAGCCCCAACCATCCGGTCCTAACTCTACGGTGGCGCTCCCAGCGGCCGAGCCCAATCTCGAGGAGTCGGTAAAGAACTTCTTTACCGACCTCTTCCCTCTCGTCTACCACCACGCGGTGAATCCCCACCTGAGAGACTTCTCTGTCGACTACAAGTCGTGTCTGCGCGTCGCTATGCCCGAGATACGTCCCTTCGGGGATGTCCCTAGACAACTGGCGCATAGCGTACAACGCTCGCTGGAAGCTACTCGCATTCTTGCTACAGGCGCTGGGACTCGGGGCTGAGGTAACTAACTGGCTCACTCTCTTACTCACACACACACACTCACGATGCATTAATCATGACAGCTGTTTTGACTCGACATAATTGACTTAACTAAGCGACAGGTAGAATGGTATTCGCTGGAGACACGTTGACTGTGACAAGCCATGCGTGGTCCAGGGGGATTAGTACTTGGTAATGTGTGTGTGCTTGTGTTTGCCACTATTGGAGGCAATCCGTTAGCATTTGAAGTGTCGCCATCAGCAATCCTGACAACAATGCTTTTTGTTATAGAAGGTGAATCTTGGCACTTATTCTTAAACTTTTTCAATCAGGCCAATATTAGCTCAGCGGAAAACCCTCTTTAATTTGACAAATAGCAAAAATTAATTCGTTCAGCAGTGATAGACATACTCCTACTTGTCGTAACCTTCCCCTTCTCATGATCAAATCAGATTTGTACTTGTCATAGTCATTCCCTTCTGAAGGTCAAACTCAGTAGACAGACTTTTACATGTCATAAGCATCCCCTTTTTATGGTCAAACTCGGTGGACAGTCATCTACTTGTCATAAGCATCCCCTTTACCAAGGTCAAACCAATAGACAGACTTGTAACCACCCCCTTGTCAAGGTCACACCAATAGACAGTCTTGTATCCACCCGTTCTCAACTTCTAAAGGTCAAGCTACAGGAAAGACTTCTACTTGCCATAAGCCATCCCCTTTTCAAGGTTAAACTCAGTGGACATACTGCTACTTGTCATAAGCATCCCTTTTTCAAGATCAAACCAATAGACATACTTGAAACCATCCCCGTGTCAAGGTCAAACCAATAGACAGACTTGTAACCATCCCCGTGTCAAGGTCAAACCAATAGACAAACTTGTAACCACCCCTTCTCAACTTCTCAAGGTCAAGCCACAGGAAATACTTCTACTTGTCGTAACCTTCCCCTTCTCAAGGTCACCTTCTCTCCGCAGGTCCTCAACAGCACCGACGTCCTCCTGAACGCGGGCGGCGAATCGGACGAATGCCACGCGGCCCTGATGCGCATGTCGTACTGCGCACGTTGTCAGGGATTGGCTCGCAACGTGAAACCGTGCGCGGGCTACTGTCTCAACATCCTCCGGGGATGTTTGACGCAACACGCGGCGGAACTCGACCTACCGTGGAACGGGTTCGTGGAGGCGACGGAACGGCTGGTCGTTGCCGTCAACGGTCACGACACGAGGGGAGTCACGTTGAACGTTGAGCAAGTCATCTCTACGCTCGACTCGAGGATATTAGAGGCCATCATGTTCGCCATGGAGAACGGACCAGAGCTGGAAAAGAAGGTAGAGGACTTTGTTATTTATTTGCTAACTTAATCCAGGATAATCCTTGAGTGTAAAAATACGATTTTAGGACATTACTCTGTTCTTGATTTTCAAATTAAAGTTATATTTCGACTTTTCTTCAAAAGTCTTTTTTCAAACTGAGATTTACACAATTAACTTTAATTATTTTAAAGTTTTAAAATACTCTTAATTTTATAAAATAGAACCATATTTTAATGATCAAATTCCTTTTCTTTTAGTTTTGTTTATATAATAATTAATAAGCATTGAATCAATTAAGTATCAAAACCGAAAAACCACCACCAGAATACAAAACATTAAAATGGATATATTTTCCATTTATTGTTTACAATAATTTTTTCGAAAAGTGCCAATGAAAAAGTATTTGTTTTGCTTTATTCAATAAATAAGTATATGTAAAGTGCATATGTGAGCTAAGGTGACAAAAAAACACCTGCGTAAAAACCACACAGTCCTCTTCCGACAAAAAAAACAACATGTGTCACTTGCAGACTTTACAATACTTCGCTAAAGGGATTCTTTGTCTTGTAAAGAATGTCAGACAACAAAAAGTCCTCTTCATTGACTATACCTCACTAAGCTTGGCAGAACCGTTCTTCCCGACGTGTCTAGCTAACTGTTTTAAATATCAAGGCTAGCCTCCACCTGGCCTCGAACTAAGCACCGCCACCTGGCAAAGAGAGGAATTTTTACGCTTCGACGAGGGAGATGAACGACTTGTCATTGAATGTTGGGGTCTAGCACTAATTGCGACTTATGTGAGGAGGAAAGAGTTTATGTTATTCTTTATGTTCGGTTTGACGACTTCTTTAGTTTAATTGTTACCTGATGTTATGTAGTTTAGATTGGAATGTTTTAGACTTCTTGAAAATTACATACAGAGAATGGTGATGTATAGTGATGAATATAGGAAATTTTCAGAGATGATATTGGAAGATATGTATCACCAAATCAATTATAATATTGCCAATACCATACCGGATAAAATCAGAAATTTCCATGTTTTAGATAGTATTCAAATAACGGTTCTTTCGAACGCGACATTTATTTGATTCTTATTTTAGTTTTTCATACTTGACAAGCAAGTCTTGCAGAATTCCCAAATTTTGTTTTTATTAATAAAATCAATTAAATTGTTTTAGGTGTCTCCGTAAGAAATAATTACTGTATTTAAAACGTTGAAATAACATCGAATTCAATAAAATTATGTTTTATTCCGTATATCAAAATGAAAATAATTTTAAAAAATGTTTTTGGTTATAACTAACAATTTTTTTATTTTGTTTGCATTTAAAGCAATAATATTAATAAACACACACACAACAAAATAATAATATAATAATAAAAAAGTAATTCGTTATGCTAGATTCAAACGCTAGTTCCATACGTCTCACACCTGCGTCCTTACCGTATGAGCCACCGTGGATAGCAAGTAGAGAAGCCATTCAAGCTAGAAACGTATTTCAGTTCACAATCAGCACAACCCTGTTTTCCAGTAGTTTTTTCAGTCTTATTCTCTCCGCTGGGTGTGCCTGGAATTGGACGCTCCTGATAATGGCTGAACATCCCTAGGGTTGAGATCCTGCGGGATAGGGATAGGGGCGGACGCGACATGTAGCAATCACTACTCCAGGCCAAACTAAGGGATGAAAACTATTTGCTCCAGGAATATAGGTATAGCCTTACTTTCCAGGACACAGCAGAGCGAAAATTTTTAATTAAATAATAATAAATCGTATTACTTTAATAACAGTAAATGTCTGGCTTTTTTTGAGGGGTGATTAATTTGAAACAAAAATAATTGTATATTTAAATTAAATTTAAACGTAATGCCAATTGATCAGTATTAGAATATTTCGCAAATTTTAAACTTTAAACACTTCAATTCAATTTATGACAATATTCATGAAAATTTTGTACCTATTTTCATTCGAATTTCGTTGTAGTACTCAAAAGATATTGCGAAGCTACTTAGTGAACGGAAGAATACAAAACTATAATAATTCACATTGTTTTGATCGGTTTGGTGAAGGTGCCGGGTCTTTCTGTAGCCACTTTCCCCTTTGCCCAGGGTCACCAAAAACATCCTGTATCATATTTGTTGAATGACAATGTCAACGCAGTCAGAAAGACTGAAAGTGATACTTATATGGACATCAAAATAATTTGAACTATTGATGAATAAGGGTTAACAAATAACAATGTTATGTTTCTTTAAAATTCCAAAATAAAATATGAACCTTTTCGTTTATTACTGGCCGATCTACGTGGAAATGTGGATTGCAGATATATATTTTACGTCTAGTCATCTGCTTCGTGGTCGTTGAAATACGAAGGCTCTTTTTGAAAAAAGTTTTATTTACTGTAAACTGTTTGTTTTCGAAACTATTGTCATTTCCTAGACACGAGAGAGAGAGGCTTTCGAAACTCTACAGACATTGCATGCATAATGGAGAGTACCGTCTAGTCTGGGCTGGACTATGATGTTTCGCGTGTCGTATGCTCTAGCACGCACCAGCCATGTTGGAATTATAGGGAATAATAATGTGTTATTATCGTTTTGTTATGCAGTAGAACTATTGCCTCTTCAGTTACAAAATTACGTTTTTCAAACTATGCCATTTCAGTCTAGAATATGTGAATTTAACAAAAAGTGTTTCATCAATATTTTAACACGAGCTCCCATTTTTAGAATATTGATTTTCATATTTTCTTTTATATGAAAAATACCATTTATATACAATTAATATACGGTATAGACCTACTTACGATTAAAAGATCAATTCAGTACCGGTAAATAATGATTGCAATTGTATAAATTATGTCTTGATTATCTGTGCGTGTAATGCAATTTTTAGTATGAACATATTAACCGTCGATCCTCTTTAATTAAAAAAATTAATTAATTAAGTGGAAAAATAAATAAAATTTGGTTACACAATATATTTTTATTTTTATTTATTTATTAACGTCTATCTTATTCATAAAAACTGATGTATAAAGGAGGACAACAATATTTGACAATATATGATTTCATTTCTTAACCAGTCTTAAATAATAATGAATTAAATAATACAATAAATTAATAACGCTAAACGAGACCACTGTTTACCTTGGACTTAACGTACTTTAATTCTACCTAACCACAGTTTTACGTCAAAACTAAACGAAATCCGTCACCGTCCCCGACCCAAAGTTCTCATCACACAAAGTGTTAGTGAAAGCTTTCTGACACTTTGTTCCTCCTGACCTTGGTCAGCTAGGTCTGTTGCATCGAGGGGTATCGCGGCTGTCTCGACCACAAGTAAGAATGTAATGTACAGAGAGTGTCTCTCATTGCTCAGGTTAAAGTACTTTACACGTCTCTTTACGACTGTTGTACATTCCACACGGTGCGGTACTGAGCTGTTTGCGCACTGGCTGCTACAACAGTGCGGGTCCGAACAGCCGCGGAGAATAGTCGTTCAAATCTGATTTGTAACACTTGAAATTTTTAATAAAGCACTTTAGAGCACTTTTTTTAAGTGCTTTCGGCTATACATGCACTATACACGATATGATTTATGAAAATATCTATTCCTTCTGCCAATGAGTTTCTAATGGACAGGAAGGATATTTGGCGCAGTAAATGAAATTGCTTTATATTCACATTTTTATTGTACTTTTCAAACAAGTAAAAAATCAATGTTTTACCGTCTATTTGATTTTTCTTACGTAAATTGTTGTCAGACGTAGAACCCTTCATTTTTACTCCAAAATCAAAACAATTTGCAAAGAAGTGCAAATAATAATCTGTTATTTTATACATTATTATACATCGATCTTTCACATTTTCTTTCAGTATTAATGAAACAAATTAGTGTGTGTTAAATTAATAAAAAAAAGTTAAGCTTTGACAGAAAAAGGTAAGAAAACAATGTAAAATTCACAAACAAAACTCGATTTTGTCTGTTTATAAAATCATACAATTTCAATACATCGTTCAATATTTGAGCCTGGAATTGTTTTTGTTGTCGACTGTGTAATAATTAAATACTTTTGTCCAGACACGAAAAGTGACGAGCAGATTATTATATATTTTAAGTTTTTTTAGTATGAAAAATTCTTACAGTCATTGTCAATACGTAATTGTGTTTCTTTATTGTTTTAATTTATAGTATAACTTTCCTTAAACATTTATAACGACTCTGGATTTTAGTACTTACTAGGAAGTTCTTGGTAACTGTCTTTTGTTCTTTAAAATACATGTTTGTAAGATACGAACAGAAAAAAATATGCATAATTTGAATAAATTTATTACAGCGAACTTGACCTACTGGCAACCTGCCATCCCCCTTCCTCTCTGTCGTCTGATATATATTTGTTTTCCCCGAAACAAGATATATATAAAATAACAAGTAGTTAGTTTCATTAGTGCTTATAAATCGTCTCGCGTAGACCTTGGCTGTACTTGGCTCTACCGAATGCAAGTGTCTTCTCATGTTCGCCGAGGACAAGACGCATTCAAACGGAATGTACATGTGGTTGAAAGCCTTTGGCTATTTTCTGCACTTGACGCGAAATTATTGGCAAGAACCCAATGGTGCAAAAATAAACTCCCGAGTTTTAGATCTTGCACATGGTTTGTAGGTACACGTACGTGAGAGTGTACAACGTTTTGACATTTTTTTCACGACTTACAGTCGATTCCTGTCGATTCAATTTATCGAATATATTTTATATGGATTGGATTGAAAGTCTGTTCAAGGAATTCCCATGTTGATGTCGTCCCAATACAATACTTTTGATGTAATGGAAAATTCCATTTATAGATAAAATACTCACGTTATATTTCGCATACGTCACATTTCTACAGTAGGATTGGTTGTAGTGGTTACATGTATTTATATTGCATTTTTCTAATTAGTGATTTTATTTGCCCGTGTTTTAAACTACTACTCAAACTAAATCAATATTAACTGTTTAGATTTGTTTGGTTTGTGGTTCATTACAGTTTTTAATGCGGAAATTGTTAGTTTGATCTCTGGTTAGGTCGGGTTTTTTTATTTGCTAGTAAAACCAAATGGAATGTACGGTTTTATGTTGATGGAATTGGTGATTTGAGCTCAAAGCGGGAGGGTAAATAATACATTGCAGTCGTTTGCGGTGGTTGGAACGCAATTCTGGGTCGTACGGATGGAAATACGATCGAATCCTGCTTTACGGTTTGATCGGCGCAATCTAACTGAACTATTTGATGTCATTTTAATGAAATTGTTTTTGTTTGTTTTTTAAATACAATTGCTACTTTTTTTCTCAGAAGTGATTGCTTCCGCCCCTGGTTTTATAGAATTATCAACACTAAAAAATAATCATAATTCTATATAAACTAAAAAAGTTAATTAAAAATAGCAACGCAAAACTATGAACTTATTAGTATTTTTGGCGCCCAGAGCCATTTAAATTACTAGATTTATATACAACAAAACATATTCGACGCGTTGAATTGCCCTAACCAAAATAATCTTTTAAATTATGCTTTTTGGAACGTAGAAATTTTTTAAGTGCGTTTAAATCTTGAATCCTCGTTTTAGTTTCAAAGCTTTTCTCTTCTGCCTGATTGTCATCTGCTTGTGCAAGTACGAGATCTCCCCCCCCCTCGCTTTCTTGCCACCCTCAAGCCTTTTTATTCTATTCCATCCAGACGGATTATAACTACGTAACTTTGCAAAAGCAGAACCGAACCGAACGCTAAACTCGGCACCAAAGTTTTCTTCAAATGTCTTCTAGTATTTCTTACAACCAACAACCGTGGTTTCACGGTTGCTACACGGAATCTTAGCGACTTCCGAACACACAAAACAAAGCGAATTAAACTCTTTGAAGTTATGTTTCGTGAACGTTGCTTTTTGATTGGTCAAAGAAGAAATGGATCAAAGACAAATAATGGGAGATGTTTTGTTTTGGCGTTTCGTCGCTAAATCGCGCTCGAGAAAGTTTTTGATGAAGAGTTAAATAAAGTTGTTGTTTTACTCAAACGTGCGGGGAAATAAATATGTATGAGGCTAAATTAATTTGGGGGGGGGTTAACTTACTAGATATGATTTGGAAGTAGTAGGACGATTGTTAATTTTTACTTGGGAACGTCCGCTGTATACAGTATGTTAATAATAATAATTTTTCGTGGGAAATTTGACCAGGTTGCTAGGTATTTTGGACTTTGGATAGTTGTTAAGGGATGTCCCATAGCTGTCTGAGAGGACTCAATTCCTTTCATTCGCATTAACGACTGTTTTGAATACCCTGGAAAAACCCTTCAGTCAGGATTGCTCGACGGGATTTGAACCCTTGACCTCCCGATTAAGACTCGCGCGATTAACGCTCAAGCCAACACTGTCCGTTTATACTGTATGAATCTGGCCCCAAAATAAATTTTTAATCGCACCAGATAAAGATTCTAAACCTTTTGCTAGTAACATTCAACTCTATCAAATGAGATTATTCCCATTATTTTATTGTTGAGTAATTAGATAATTGGATGAGCGAAGCGAAGACTTCAATTTCACCGACCCCCCAAAAAATTTAGCTCGGGTGTTTTTTTTTTTTTTTTTTTTTTTTTTTTTTTTTTTTTTCTCGTTTTTCCGTCTGTTTGTTCGCTCTCTACCGGGCAAACGGTATATGCGATCTTGCTGAAAATTTGACACGACCTTCGTTTTCTCTGAACTTAGACTTGCTACATTTTTGGGTACAATCGAAGAAATATTTCTCATGAATATCGTACTTTTACGATTTTTTTCGATTTTTAGTGCAATATTTTCGTGCCATTTGGGCCAATTCTGACCAAACGGGTGGGGCTTCAACGTTCATATTTCACATGGACATTAAGGTAATGGTGATGTATTGCTTTTTGAAAGAAAAAGTTGAAAAAGTTAGCCAGAATCGAGAGAAATAAAGCTTTTAATATACGTTTTTTGACTTTTTGTGCGATATTTTCGTGCCATTTGGGCCAATTCTGACCAAACGGGTGGGACTACAACGTTCATATTATACATGGACATTAAGGTTATGGTTATGTAGTACCTTTTGAAAGAAAAAGTGGAAAAATTTAGCCAGAATCCATAGAAATAAAGCTTTTAATATAAGTTTTTTACGGTAAATAATACCAATTGACAAGAAACAAAAGAAACTTGACAACATTCACCTACAATGCGTAGGCAGCAAAACAAAGCACTTGCAAAAGTAAAGATATCCCACGCAAACTAAAACCTTTAAAAAGCTCATCCATCAACGCGGCGGGACTTTAGCGTTTTCCTAGTTGGATGAGCGAAGCGAAGACTTCAATTTCACTGACCCCCAAAAAATTTAGCTCGGTTGTTTTTTGTTTGTTTTTTTTTTGTTTTTTTTTTTGTCTGTTTGTTCGCACGATTCCGGGCAAACGGCATATGCGATCTTGATGAAAATTGAAGGGGACCTTCAAAATCTCTGAACTTAGACGTGCCACGTTTTTGGGTACAATCGAAGAAATATTTCTCATGAATATCGCACTTTTACGATTTTTTTCGATTTTTAGTGCGATATTTTCGAGACATTTGGGCCGATTCTGACCAAACGGGTAGGGCTACAACGTTCATATTTCACATGGACATTAAGGTAATGGTGATGTATTGCTTTCTGAAAGAAAAAGTTGAAAAAGTTAGCCAGAATCTATAGAAATAAAGCTTTTAATATAAGTTTTTTGACTTTTTGTGCGATATTTTCGTGCCATTTGGGTCAATTCTGACCAAACGGGTGAGGCTACAACGTTCATATTTCACATGGACATTAAGGTAATGGTGATGTATTGCTTTCTGAAAGAAAAAGTTGGAAAAGTTAGTCAGAATCTATAGAAATAAAGCTTTTAATATAAGTTTTTTGACTTTTAGTGCGATATTTTCGTGCCATTTGGGCCAATTCTGACTAAACAGGTGCGCCTTCAACGTTCATATTATACATGGGCATTAAGGTTATGGTGATGTAGTACCTTTTAAAAGAAAAAGTTGAAAAAGTTAGCCAGAATCCATAGAAATTAAGCTTTCAATATTTTTACGGTAAATAATACCAATTGACAGGTAACAAAAGAAATTTGACAACAATCACTTACAATGCGTAGGTAGCAAAACAAAGCACTTGCAAAAGCAAAGATATCCCACGCAAACTAAAAACTTTAAAAAGCTCATCCATCAACGCGGCGGGACTTTAGCGTTTTCCTAGTAACAACTAACAAGAAACAATTGAAACTTGACAACAGTCACCTACAATGCATTCACAAAGCACTTGCAAAGGAAAAGTGGTCCCACGCAAACTAAAAACTTACAAAAACGCTCATCCATCAACGCGGCGGGACTTTAGCGTTTTCCTAGTGTAGTGATTTTATAACATTTATTGATGTTGTATTTGATAATGTATTTAACTTGGACATTGTATTTCATTATTGTATAAGAGGGTGACAGGTACTCACGTACTATGGAGCATGCTCTTTCTGTCACTCTCGCATTTATTTTTAATATTGTGTTCAAATGATCTACAAATAAATGCAAATATAATTTTAAAAAAAATGCCAAAAACAAAAAACATTACAAAAGAATAACACAAGATAACTCTTATTATTATTATATTACAACCTACTTAAAATAATCTTTGATAGCACAATTGAAACTACTGTCTGTTTTTAATTCATTTGGCAGTGTATTCAATAAGGAGACAGATTTATTTGGATGAGCGTAGCGAGCGAAGCGAGTGAAGCGAAGACTTCAATTTCACTGACCCCCAAAAAAATTTAGCTCGGGTGTTTTTTTTTTGTTTTTTGTCTGTTTGTTCGCACGATTCCGGGCAAACGGCATAAGCGATCTTGATGAAAATTGGAAGGGACCTTCGAAATCTCTGAACTTAGACGTGCCACGTTTTTGGATACAATCGAAGAAATATTTCCCATGGATATCGTACTTTTACGATTTTTTTCGATTTTTAGTGCGATATTTTCGTGACATTTGGGCCGATTCTGACCAAACGGGTGGGGCTAGAACGTTCATATTTCACATGTACATCAAGGTTGTGGTGATGTAGTACCCTTTGAAAGAAAAAGTTACAAAATTAGCCAGAATCCAAAGAAATAAAGGTTTTAATATGAGTTTTTTGAGTTTTATAATAACAATTAACAAGTAACAATTGAAACTTGACAACAATCACCTACAATGCATTCAAAAAGCACTTGCAAAGGAAAAGTGGTCCTACGCAAACAAAAAACTTACAAAAAAGCTCATCCATCAACGCGGTGGGACTTAAACGTTTTCCTAGTTATTATCTCGTATGTCAAGATATAAATACCACACTTGGAAATCAAAAGGCCTTAATTAGTCATTACTGTTCTCCGTACTTAAGGGCAAGGTGACCCACCTAATTGCCCGTTATTTAAACTCTCTTAAACAATGAGCGTCTTTCACGAGGCGCCGTCACCAAATGTTGCGAGTTGTGTTTCAACAGCACAGTCAACCAGTTGTGCAGCGACTTGGAGTGAGGTATCTAATTTAAGACTAATTATTTGTCAATGCACTAATTATCACCAGGCGCATTCTGAGGGGTAATTTATCCTTAATTACGCTGGAAATAATTCAAGACAGAATAAACAGCAGCTAAACTGCCAACTACTAAACATTTCAAAGAGATTTGCGTTTTTGTACAATAATTACTGATTGCGAGTGATTATGTTAGATTGTGTTATTATCATAGTTTGCCCCCATTTGTAAGAAAACATATCCGGTGACATTTTTTTTTTTACAGATTTATGTTGGTTTATATAAAAATAATAATTTTCTTGAAAACCACAATATAAAACTGATTAGGATATCCTGTGATACAAAAACCGGAAAACGTTTTTGATTTTTATATAATGTAGATAGAAATATGCATTTTTATTTTATTCCTTGCGGGAATATATGGAGCAAGTGAGCTCTTGAAAATCGGATGATCAGAATATAATTTGTCTTCATTCTAAGAAACAAATCTGGTGCTTTTATCTCTTATCTATGCCGAACAGACCAGCAACAAGTCAAGTAAAATTTGATTAGTTTTTCCTATAATATTATTAACCCTTTGTCGACCCAGTGTTATTAAAATATCGTATGATATTGTTCAAAATAAGTTTTCAACTGTAATTATATTTGCAATTTTATACTTTATTCAAATCAGCTTATTTTAATCTAAATAAAATTGGCTTTACTCAGCTAAATAATTATTTAAGAACGTGCTTCTTCCAACGAACGTTGGATGTGGGACGCTCTTGTTTTTTAAACTGCAATTTATTTTGAATAAAATATGCACGAATTTACAAGACATCTCTATTTATTGAGTCAAGAAATTATGGCGAAAAGATTCATTTGTATATGTGTCAATAGTCAGTTTTATTTTATAAATGCTTCTGGAATTCTTTTTAAATTAAAATAATTTATGTATTTCCTCTTTTATTTACCTATCGAATTACGCAAAATCGGTTATTAAAAATTTATGTTTATGCTCCAGTCCTATTTTATTTTATTTTACATAATTAGAATTTGTTTAACACATTTGTATTCAAATGATATTAATTCAACCTTGGCGACATAATTTTAAAATAAAAATACGAAAAAACTTCATACACAAGATTTTGACAGTGGCCAAAAATTATATGCTTCAAAACGCTGTAAAATGACACTTGTAAATGCTGTATACATCACGTTCACGTATCTCAAATAATGAGGATTCAAAAATTGGGTTAACTTGCAATTGTAAGATAATGAAGACAATTATTTTCATTAAGCTTACTTCACGTTATTCGAGATAATTTGTACAAAACAATTATGTTCCAAATAAATAAGATTACAGTAACAAGCACCTGAATTAATTCGACACAAAGTTAATTATCTAATTACGCCGTCTTACCGCCTGTGTCATCACTTTGTTGGTGGTGATTCTACCTCTGTATTTCTATTTACTGAGAGCAAACTTGGGGATGAAGATTCGAATAAATACGTGTGGTACCGTATTATGTTTCTGTCAACACCGCCGGGGTCTGGTATAGGGTGGTTCTTAATATCACCACCCTCTATCTAGAGAGAGAGAAGATTGATATTGATACGTAGGTAGAAAATCTATACTTTCAGTAATTTCATTTTCATTTGGGAGAACTGCCATAAAATCATGGGCTGATAAGTATATTTTACGTGATGAACCAGTGTGTAATTTAATTTAATTTTCTATTTTTCCAAGATGATATTGTGCTTTTTCAAATCTATGTTGTGAACTGAAAGCAATGAAACTAAAATGATAGTGTTGATCCGTTGTTGTAAAACTTAAATATACAAGTGCGCCCTTAAATAAAGAGAATCGATGAATCCCTAGACACTAATATTACCTACAATTGTGCCGTGTTTCACAAATTTTCTTTATTTTGGGATAATTTATTTTTGTGTCAACCTTCTTCTTTGAGGAGACAAGTTATGTGCCAGGAACTAACCGT
Source organism: Sweltsa coloradensis (assembly GCA_024449915.1). Classification (NCBI taxonomy): domain Eukaryota; kingdom Metazoa; phylum Arthropoda; class Insecta; order Plecoptera; family Chloroperlidae; genus Sweltsa; species Sweltsa coloradensis. Next base: position 142,910 of record JAMZAV010000654.1, read on the forward strand.
ACTTTCTTGTTCAATACAATGTTTGATTTTTGTTATTTTCTCTATTTGTATGATTTTATTTTATTTTGCGTAACAAAACAAGATGATATTATGCTTTATCAAATCTATATTGTGAACTGAAAGCAATGAAACTAAATTGATAGTGTTGATCCGTTGTTGTAAAACTTAAATATACAAGTGCGCCCTTAAATAAAGAGAATCGATGAATCCCTAGACACTAATATTACCTACAATTGTGCCGTGTTTCACAAATTTTCTTTATTTTGGGATAATTTATTTTTGTGTCAACCTTCTCTTTGAGGAGACAAGTTATGTGCCAGGAACTAACCGTACTTTCTTGTTCAATACAATGTTTGATTTTGTTATTTTCTCTATTTGTATGATTTTATTTTTATTTTTGCGTAACAAAACAATACAATCTTGTGAAAACTAATAGTTATTTTGATGTAACCAATGATTTTCTTAGTTTAGTTTTAAAATTATTTATTGCATATTATTCGACTAACATCCTTATAATTAATATATAATTACAGTAATGTTTCCATGTTGGTGTGCGCCCCGGCCCCCAAGCGAGAACCCTCCTCCAGAGATAATACGTTATGATATAATTAAACATAGTTTAAATACGCGAGGGCGACGTTTTGCGGTTCTGTCTAATCTTATATCAAAACAAGATGGCGCGACGCCACCCGACGCGAATTATATCTCTAAGCTGATTAGGTTGCGTTACGTATTATAAGCACGGTTTCCTATACCTCGGCAAACATTATAGCTAGTCTACAGGTCGTCGGGGATGTTTCCAAAGAGTTCCAGGAAAATATATTATATCACATTTTTTCAAATTTTTCTTGTTTTATATTGAATTTGTTTATATTAAATTTTAAATTATAATAATTTTATCATAAAAATGTATTATATATTTATTAACAACATAAGTCCAACATAACATAAGTCGGGTCAGGGGGTGGCTAATCACCTATTTTCCTGGGCACACAGAGCCAGGCCTCCTCTCCTCTCTTCTTCTCCTTCAATTTCTTCGTCTTCCATTTATTCTTTTCCTTATATTTCGTCCTCTTCTTTCTTGCTTCTTACACTTGCTCCAACGAAAGAATGCAGAATTGCAGATGCTTTGTAGTAGTGGGGATAGTTTCAAGTTTGAATGCGCGAAAAATGGAATGTCGCCTTTGTGCATTTTTACATTTTCTGTGCTAGATCACAGAGTTCCTCCGTGTGGTAGATCCACGCTGAGCTAGCGTGAATAGAGTTAACAAGGTTGTTATGTTGGGTAAACAATTTAGAGCAATCTGCATTCTTTCGTTGGAACCACTATACCACCAGCTCACGCCATTTGCTTCTATCCTCCCAGTCATTCAGTCATTCTACTTTACTTCTTCCCAACACTCATCTCTCTCTTCAACATCATATTTTATTGTTTGGTTCTGCCACTTCTCTCTTGGTCTAACGCTAATATTCATATTGACACTTTTTAATTTTGCTCCTGGAATTCTTTTTTTGTCCTAGTCCTACCTACAATTATTATAATCTTTATATTTCTATTTCAAACAAAATATTGTCAACTACAACTCTCTTCCATATTTCTTCATTCCTGATTTTGTCAATCTGTACAATTTTTATTTTTTTAAATTAGATGAAACGTCATTACTCTACACACGAGATATAAAGTGAAGTACAGAGCAAATGCGGCATACCGCTGTTCAATAGATATACATTATAGATTATTAGTGCCGAGTGGCGAGTTGCATAAGGTCTCACGCTTACTGTCTTCAACCTTGATACACTCACTTTTACTTGCCTTTCCATCCGCTTTAAGACTTGACAATCTTTTTAATTGCTATTGACAACACTTTTTAAAGGTCAAAAGATCTCACTGGATAAACCTCAGATGAGAAACTCACGCGATGAATACATAATCACGTTGGTTTTGTTTTTGAAGTCGGTTTTTGGCGCCGTGCGATATTCTGACATTATTAATCCTGTCTGAGGGAAATTTTCTCTTGTGCAAAATGTTTGGTAGGTATCGTTTTTCGAAACAAATTTCTTGATATGGTCTATAACAACATATAATGTGAAATCAAAGCGAATAAAAAGATTTACTTACAGTTTCCAGTCCATTCGGTTCAGAACTTCATCTTGACAAAATAAGGGTAGAAACTTTGGAAGAAAAAAGTTTATAAAATGTTTTTCAAAACATTGTATGCATGGCATGTAATTTTTTTTGCGAGGTGGTTATTTTCTGTGTATATATTAAAAAAGTCTCAATCCTAGAAGAAACTTCAATAAAATTGTCATCACAATCCCTTCTAAGAGGATAACACGACCTTTTGAAACGTAAACGTATAAAAAACGCAGCGACAAAATAGCTCGATTACCAAAAAATGTTATCGACCATCAAGAGGCATAACAAAATATGGTATTGTTCACATAATTTTGCATCTATGTAGTCAAATTGCAAATAATTTAGGGTCTTATTCTTGGTGTTTTATTAAGATTTTAAAGGTTGTGGAATTGTTAATAGATTGTTGGATTGATTGATTGATAGATTGTTTTTCAAATAATGTATACAGTTTTTGTTGGGGTGTACTAAGGTTTGCAGAAACACTCATGTTAGACGTATGTTGGCAACCGACAGTCGACCAGTGAGGGTTGCAAAGTTAATATCAAACACAGCTTATATTTGCTTAGGATATATCAGATAGCTAACCGTTCTAATATTTGTGCGAATCTATGGTTGGATGGGCAGAGTTTTACCCCTCAGTAGCAGCTGTGAAAACGTTGAAATGTTAAAACGCGCATTAATTCAATCAAATTTACAACGAAGGGCACAAGAATTAACAAAGTTTGAAAGCCTCCTATTTATCAAATATAAAAAGTGTGCGAAATACCCCTTTAGTTACAAAGCTACAAAATGATAATATTCGTGTGGGTTCCCGCTGTAGGGTACACATCATGTTTACCCGATGTGACCCTTTTAGGCAACTTACTATATATATAAAGTGCATTAAACCCTTAGCTTTCTCGTAAACAATTGAAGAAATCCTAGATTAAGTGTATTAAACCCTTAGCTTTCTCGTAAACAATTGAAGAAATCCTAGAAACAAAATTATCAGTCAGGATTGCCGAACAGAGTTTCACGAGTTTCGCTTGAGCTACCTCTATCGGGAAATGTAATAATGTTTCTTTGTAATCCTGCCCAGGATGCATTTCAAGGTGTCTAACTAGGTATTTTGCGGATAAGACAATTGTGAAGGGATTTCCGAGGGCTGTTTAAGAGGACTATCCTTGCATTCGCATTAAAGACTGAGGAAAACTCAGAAAAACCTTCAGTCAGGATTGCCGGTCTCGACGGGATTTTAATCCGGGACCTCCCGAATCAGAGTCGCGCGAAACAACACAGCCAACACGGTCAGTAAACTACTAAAATCGGTAGTGAATGAGGATTTGGTAGTCGATAAACTACTAAAGTCTCATATTCACTACCGACAAAACGGTCAACAGAACATGATGACTACCTCCTAAACAGATAGGACATTTGTATCGTTCTTGGCTCCGTGCAAAGTTCTGGTAACTACTTTTGGCATCTGCTGTACTTTTATACCAATGACCTCAGAATAATCCGTACAAAAAACGCCATTTATTAATTTATAAACCGCATTTAAACCCGTTAATCTGGAATATGTTTAACGCGCGATGCTAACTGGATAAACGTTCACGTGTATTGAAATCAATAGATGTGTGTTTTTTATAATCATTATTACGAGCATGGGCCAATTAGAGATGTTCTCCGTGATGGTCAAATGGATAACGGTGAGTTTTAATGTCTTTATGTCAAAGAGTTTGGTAAGACGAAGCACCGGAAACTGAACCGACAACTTTTATGGAGAAATTGTGTTAACGATGTTTTGAAGTTGAAAAATAGAACATATTTAAAATTTCTCAGATGTTTTAACTACATTAAAATAGAATGATGATTTATGTGTGTTCCTTGTTGGAGGGGATGTGCATGAATAAGGATGTTGTAACAGGTAGTTGGCCGATAAGGAATGAACGTTGATTACTTTAAAACTTTACTTAAGGCTATTCCACCGCGTTTTTCTATTTTCCAAAATATGCTACTAAGTTAAAATATAGTGAATGGCTTTGAAACATGGCTATTTTAGAAAATCAAAAATATTTTTTCCAAATTTTCTGATCCGGTACACGGCCAATATAGCCACCTCAAAATAATTTCAAACTTCAATTCTCCAGGGCACACCATTCAACGTACGGTGTTGTGCTTGTGTGACATTAATTTTTAACTGTTTTTCTATGGACTGACCGAGAGAAAACAGATTTATTTTAACAATTGTCTTTCCAGCGAATTTTTTCGTTTGGCGGTATTTTTACCGATTTGTACCGCCAAACGAAAAAATTCGCAGGAAAGACAATTGTTAAAATAAATCTGTTTTCTCTCAGTCAGTCCAAAGAAAAACAGTTGAAAATTAATGTCACAAAAGCACAACACCCTACGTTGAATGGTGTGCCCTGGCGAATTGAAGTTTGAAATTATTTTGAGGTGGCTATATTGGCCGTGTACCGGATCAGAAAAATTTGAAAAAATATTTTTGATTTTCTAAAATAGCCATGTTTCAAAGCCATTCACTATATTTTGACTTAGTAGCATATTTTGGAAAATAGAAAAACGCGGTGGAATAGCCTTAAAACCAGCATTTGTAATCGGTAAACGGTTTAATAATTAGGTTATTACTTTCAAACATAATATATAATAATGATTGTAAAACACTCTTTTAGGATTGATTTGTAGATCGATATCAAATTTCGATGATATTATTACTTGTTTGAAATCGTGATTTATGTGTCGTAGTACCGAGTAAAAATTTGAATGTAGGATTTAGATTTTTTGTTGAGTTGTTTAAATTTTAAAAAAAATCGTGAAATTAAAATTCACATGTTTTTTTATCTCATTTTGATAGGACGAATAGTACATTTTTTAGAGAAGATTGAAAGTAAAATCTGCAAAAACGGTAAAAAAAAAACATTTTTTGCGGAAATTTAATATATTTTCTAGTCTTGCCGGTATTTGTGATATAGAAAATCCAAAATATGCCAAAAAACGGAAAAAATCTCGTTTATGAAATGCACTTAAAATAGTCATTTGAACATAAAACGTTGCTTTTATTCAAAAAATATCCTAAAATTTCCTTAAAAATTGACAGTTTTTTTCTTAATATTTGGTCCTATGTGAGTGTATAATCTATCATAAAATAATTTTAAATTTTGTGCAATGAATTATGGTCTGAATGAGTTAGTTGAATTAATTCAACAATGAGAGTGTCGTCACTAAACGGTGGCAGCGGCTGTGGAGCTGTGAGTTGCTAGCTGTGAGAGCAGACGATAGGGGGCTTCCTAAACAGTGCGTAGTATAGCTACCTCGCCATGTAAACCCCACCCTCAACCCTTATTAGCTAATGTGTATTCATCGCCGTTGTTACGCCTAAGGTAACCTCCCCAAGACAGCCTCAAGACCCACTAACTCACTTCGGGTCGCATATGAATCTGCTGACCAATTTCAAGAGCTTAGCACTTTTAGCAGCAATGGCGCCCCGGGGAGTTACGCGGTAAAACTTGGCGTTATCACACCGACGGGAGTTGCAGCCTACACGGTTTCACGAGATTCTCTTATTCTGCCTCATTCTGAGATTTAGTCCGTTTGGATATCATTTGCAAAATTACAAATAAGCTTAGTTATATCAACTATTTAAATCACTATAGTGAACACTAGTGAACTCTACACACCAGACAGCACAATCATCCAAGATATTAATATTATTAGTTATTAGAATTAAAATTAGAATTATTCATTGCACTATCCCTCTTTACAGAGAATTGTGTTATACAGATACCATGTATTTGTCCAATGAATAAAATACTTACTTACTTACTTACTTACTTACTTACTTACTTACTTACTTACTTACTTACTTACTTACTTACTTACTTACTTACATTAATTTCGTTGAACAAACACGTTTGCCTATCTTATAATCTTTAATCTCATGGCGTTTTCCATTGGCCGCACTCAGGTCGCACTAGTGGCGCACTAGTGCGCACTGGATTGCCACTTGTATTTTCATTTGTTCAGTTTTGTGATGTTATTCATTCAAGTGGAGGTTGATAACAATGGCATCTCTGCACTCGCCGAGTGCATGCCAATGGAAAATGCCATTAAATAAAAATTTAAAAAAACGTATTTAGATAGAACTGATTTTCATTGGGAGACAGTAAACCAAAGCGACCAAGCCAACCCTGTAGGCCCAGACGCAATCGATGAGTGAGCGATAACCAACCATAGATCGATATTTATATCGAATTTAATGACAATTTCTCATTATCTTAGTATTAGTAAATTTGATTTTATATTAGCTAAAGGACACAGAACTTGTGTTTGTTGTAATATAAAATGTACAATTTGTCCTAGTAAAATTTAAAATTTAAATTTAAAATTGATATTTGTAATAGGAAATATATCAATCATTGGTATTGACAGTGCGAACACCCGCGGTTCAACGCCAGAATCATCAAGGCCATTTCAGAACAATTCTTTGAAATTATCATGTGCCTCGTTGCTAGGACGGCTCCTCATCTTAATCTATCACACTCTTCTGTTAGGACTTTTTCTTTCGCAATGTCAATATTTAATGTTAAGTCAATTTATCAGAAGAGTGATAAAATAAAATAAAGTATACAAAGCCTCTACACCCGCGAACAGAAATGAAACGAAGTTCAGACAGTAAACAACATTGTTCTAACAATTTCTTGTGAACGTGTTTGGTAGTTTTATTGTCTCAATCCTAACTACGATTCAGGAAGTTGCATGTGTACATTTGTAATAGTTGATATTGACAACAAATTTAGGTGTAGCAAGGTAGGATAGAGTAGAATGTTATAGGCACGAGTTTACGTGGATGAACAATTTTTGTAGAAAATTTATTTATTCTTATTTTATTTATGGGAGAGGGAATCGTTCAATGTTCGAAAATATCTCAATTATAATTTCCGTTCAATTTTATAATTTCAATGACAATGTCAAGAATGATATATACCAAGGATTACTTGCACTGAGAGTTGGAGCATATTGAAATTAATAGAGAATATTTGCCCCAACTGGGACTCGAACCTACATAATCACAATTTATTTGCCACTTCTATTTTTAAATAAGTTTCTAGACTTCAGATGATTTCTTGCTCAATTCGTATTTAAATTATTACCTTTTTACAATTACTCCCATTATTTGTCTGTGCTTTGTTTGAAATCTCAACATAATCTAGAGCCAAAGAAGTCAGTAATGTGAATTGAAAATGTCTACATTTTCCAAGCTCTTCAACGAGACCAATTAATCACCGCAAGTTTTTCTTCGTCCACCGTCTACCCGAGATGTATTACCGTCAACCATTCCAGTGAAAATACTAATTCCGCCTTTGTTTTCTACTTTAAAAGATGACAAATGCACAATGTCGTTCTAGGTGTCTCTTACCCCATTATAAATCATCCAGATAAAACCGTAAAATAAAATAATTGGACTGAGGAAAGAAGACGATTGTGTGAGAAAGATAAGTGCAGCAAAAGAACGACGATTTGCTTGTACTTTCGAGCTTTTTGTCTCGTGGTATTTGGTAGTTTTTACTTCGGGAATGTTAAATTTTGACAATTTGTATAGGCCTTTGTTTTAGTTTGTTAGAAGATTAATCGTCAATAATGAAAACGACAAAAAGATCAGGATTTAATATTTTATAGAATGTGCTCTGTAGTTTCGTAACTATTGTCAGCCACGTTCCCAACAAAGCGGCCATTATTTTGACCTCGGATACTTTGAGTTAATTTTTAATGGCAACAATGTATTGGTCTGAGCTGATTGGCTTCTGAAACCTGACTCTAGTAACAAAGAGAGGGAGTGGAATGATTGCTAAAAAAAGGGAAATGAAACACTTTTTAAATATCATTACCAGCTATGTGTACATTGACCGACAGTGAAAAGTTTGACTTTTAATATCCATTTAGAAAAAAAAATCATTAAAAGTTATGCACATTTGTTATTATTACATGTTTTGTATGGAGTAATTGCAATAATTGAGAAAAGTACATTAGAAAAAAATTTTCGGCTGGTCATAAAACAGTCACTAAGATGATTTTATGCACTAAATTGTCAAAATATAATTTCTTAGAGTTTATTACAAAAACAAATTCTACAAGTGATGGAGTTTGTATTTTCTTTTATATCTAAGGCGATACATCATAAAGCAAGTTTTTAGTTAATAGATCATCAGGTTCGAGTCCCGGATGAATCTAACTCACGTAACCTCCTAGTTCTGACACATATAGTAAACGGTTCCATGTTGTTAGTAGCGCACTCGAAATATAGCAATGGCCACTAAAGATTGTGTTTATCTGTAAACAACTTGAAAGACGTAGAGGGGCAACACTTCAGAGGGCAGTGAGCTATAGTGAGAGAGAGAGAGAGAGAGAGAGAGAGAGAGAGACTTCGTGGAAAGCGCATCGCGAGTGCAATACAAAAATACACACGAGTATATCGACAAGTACTCGAGGTACTACAATCTTTCGATTTTACAGTATCAATCTCACTTTCATTATTTATCCTCGGGAAAAATCCTCATGGGAATATTTAGGGAAGACGAAGAAGAGGAATAACAGTGTTTTTAATTACTAGTATTTTGACAACGTTTTATTAAGTGTTTCTTATTTTTGATTATTATTATTATTTATTCCAACATGACATACAATCACATTGCTGGAGGTAAGAAATTAGAGCATAGCCCCATAACACAAAGTGTCTTACCACCAGGACAATATACACAATGCATAAAAGAATATACAAAATACATTCAACAATATAAAACACATAATAACAATATACTCAATTATCTCCATATAAGAAAACACAAAATATCACAAAAAATTACTCATAGATAACACACATAAATGTATATAAAATGATGGCAAGTGTGAGTGTGAATTTGAGTGTGAATATGAATATGAGTGTATTTGTACATGTGAGTGAGTGGTGACATGTGACTAACATTATTACACACCTCATTCTGGTGGGAAATGAAGATATAAGCAACATTTGCAAACATATACATATAGGAAACAGTAAAAATGTATATGGCAACATATTTGTTTTGTTATTTTTTAAATCGTATCATAAACTTATAGAATATAGTAGGCCTATTATGTTCTGTAATATTTGTTACAGGTTACAGGTACAAATTCTCTCCTTTTGATGTATTGAAAAATATATAGCGGCAACATATTTGTCCTGTTATTTTTATAAATCGTATCATAAACTTAAAGGATAGTAAGCCTATTGTGTTCTATATTATTTGTTACAGATACAGATTCTCTCCTTTTGATGTATTGAAACTTATAACGCAGTTATTATTTTGTAAATTTATGTTTAAACTTTCAATATTTCGACTTGACAAGTCGACAGTTAACTATTTGTTTATTAAAGTGTTTCAAATGTTGTGTAACCTTTAATTTTGTATCTGCTGTCATAGCTATTACCTCTAGACACAGAATAACAGTCAGGTATACAATAATTTGAAAATAAAATTAATACTAGGAATGATAAACATATGTTCAAACTGTGTAAGTGATTCCTCAAAGTTCAAATGGATACCACCATCGCAATACACGTATTGTTTTATTATTGTTGGAAATTTGTAACTTTTGTATGTGCTTGTTAATAAATATTGAATATCATCTTAAATTAGCCAAAGCTTTTATAAAATAACGTTATCCAAAATCTATTATGATATTTCGGTTTTGAATTTGAATCGAAAAGTACAAGTATTGATGAACAGTAACTCGAAACTAAGGGTGAAATTTTCTGTTTCCGAGATTTATTTTCGTATATTTCCTGGACGGGTGATGTGTCGATGCCCGGATTGCCCGTCAAGCTGTTCTGTTTTACGCTTGATAAGAAAATGCACCCTCTCGTTTCTAACTGAGAGGTTGGAAACGAACCAGTCATCCAAAACCTCTCCTTTCCACCGCCTTCTCGATGTGAAAGCTTGTAAGAAGAACAAACGAAGAAGGCAGCTGTCATGTTTTGCCGCCAATATACTTGTCAAGCAACCGCGCCGCCTGCTAAAGAGGGGGGCTTGTTTTGACACGAAGGAACTTTTGAAACTTTTCCGAAGAATTTAGCATGCCACTTTGGTTTAATTTGCAATCAACAAGGTACAGCGTCGTTTAAGGAAATGCAACTCTTTCTTTTATGAATAGAAAATCTTGTAATGTCAGTCAAAATGATTTGTTGGCAAATATTGTTTCTTACAAGTGATATGAAATTGGAAATGGTGACACAACAGTAAAATATAACATTTAGGCCTAACTCCTATTTTGTCGTCCATCATTAATTTTCAATCTCTCATATTATCATTCATCATAGCACTTTGTTTTTTGTTATTTTTATATGTTATTAATATTTTGTTTTGTGCCAAAAAATGTATTGCATTTGACCTTATTTTGTAAAGATTTCTTGTCAATTTAGATAACGATTGACGCTCAAAATGATTTAGTTTAAAACTTCGGAAAAGTTGTATCTATAAATCGTGGGTATTCAGTATAAAATATAATCATGCCTACTTCATAAGAAACAAAACTCTCAAAATGTTTAGAACACTTGAATACTCTCTGTGAGTCATAAAAAAAAAAAAAAATCCCTAGTTTAAATATAATGTTCTGCACTCTGCCAAAATACCTAAAAATAACTGGTTAAATTTGTAAAATTGGTAGTATTCAACTTCAAGATTTAATAAACTCTTTTCATATTCTCATAACTCAGTCCGTTTCTTACACAAATTTCTAAAAGACTGCACAATAAATTCAATGCACAATATTGCACGATATTCTCCGTTTTTGTGCATAGAGGTAATAATATTTTGTTCTCCCCGTTAGCTTTTTCTTGCAGCGTTGCGGTTGCTGTTTATTAATTTACATTCCAAAATTGAAAAAAATCATCTTAATTCTAAACCAATTGAAATTGATTTCACGAGACTTTGCTGTGCCACTTTCAAACCGAACCTGCAATCATAAAATATACTGTACATCACTTAAGTCTGTGTTTTACTTGTGCCAATAAAAGTTGATGGTCCAATAAAAATAAATTGTTACATTCAATGTTACCGGTTCCGCATTACAGTTTAGTATTCAACTTTATGTGCTGGGTGCATGTGTGCAAGTCAAAACATGTTTCGACATTCCCCACGTTGCATTTACCTACACATCTAGACTTTTGCATTTATATGAAATTCTCTACGTTTATATTCGTCATAAAATATTTAACAAACACTACTTTAGAAAATATGACAATTTGAAGTTGTATGATGTAAGTAGTATTTTATTAAAACCTGTAAATAAATATGTTTTACGAATAGATTTGAGGTTCACCTGGTACAAATTTTACACGTGTTGTTATTAATGAACAGTGGCGTCCCGCTTATTTAGAACTGATACCGTGAAAGGGTGGGGGAGGGGGGGCATCCAATCATACACTTTCTTTCTTTCTTTCTTTCTTTCTTTCTTTCTTTCTTTCTTTCTTTCTTTCTTTCTTTTTTATTTTATTGTATTTTTCTCGCCACTTGGCGAGAAGGCCTTTGTAGGGCACAATTCCCTCTTTAGCCTGTATTAGCGTCACAATATGGTACAACAAACATAAGTTGCAAGAAAACAAATATATAATATAGAAACAACATACACTATAAAATAACATAATTTAGTTTGTATTACGAGACACCTCAATCATTAATGCTCCTATTGAACTTTTGATAAATTAATTAATTATCGTAACATATCAATTGGATTAGAAATGCACATACTCTTTTCTTCTAATGACCTTTCTGTTACTTTTCTTGATACCATTAATCATCATCCTTGATCATTGTCTATTAACAAGAGATAGTGACCGTGATATTCAAGAAGCCAAACGTAAATATCACGGACAGATTAAACATTCCACATTATGTATGAAATATCACCCTCTTCAACATTCTTCTGAGAGAATTAACATGAAAATATTTAATTATAAACTCTACATAACTATCTAGCAAAACACTATGAAGTCATCAACATTAATTATACACAAAGTCGCAGCCTAGACATTAATTCTCCTCTATTATCTCTGCATAATGTTCCTAACTATAGTAATTATAAATGTTTAGCTTGCTACTGTTTATATTATCTGTGGTATATCATTAACGCCCGGTTTCTCGCGAGGGGTGGCAAACATTTACAACAAATGTAAATCTAATCGATCGCACGAGAGACTAGCCAGATATCACTGACAATATTCCTTATACTTTCATCTCCGGATATAGTAGACAGTTAACATTTCCGCCGTTGGATGCGCAAGTCTAAATTTATCCATTGCTCACAACGTCTTTGATCGTCCAGTCGATGCAGGGCTAGCGTGATAAACTGTGATTCTCAATTTAGTAGACCTTCGATTCTTGTCACCAAAGATTTGTTACCTTACCCCTCCTCCCCCCCCCCCCATCTAATTACTTGGCACAAAGTATGGGTGCTCGATTTCTATGCCAAGGTTAGAGACACGTATAATTAGTGTTAGCTAATAGCTAAATCGGTGAACATATATTTTGATGAAAACTACCAAATGCAAATTTTATTGAAAATCAGGCTTTACCATGTCTTTTGAGAACCGTTTAGCATTGTGTATTCGTTCCTTTTTGTGACAAACTTTAAATTAGCTTGATTTTAAATGTACCTTTACGGCAAGTTCAAGAAACTACTTACGTTATGGATTTTGATAGAGATTCAAAATAGATTCTCTAAAATGCTTCATTTGATCGAAATAATAATGGTAAACAATAAACCAACGTTTAATATTTAATACTTAATCTTGTATTTTTCCTTCATTTGCCAGCAATCGCGAATTTGTCCAGTATGGGCTTGTCCCCGTTTATGGGTTCAATATAAGTTCAAGCACTGTCTGCAAAACGTTGCACATTATATAAATGCTATGTTAAAATAAATAACGACTTCTATAGTGAGATGTTAAAAAAAAATGATATCGTTTTGGTAAGAATAATACATCTATTTCTGTATTCTTGTCTGGTAAATAAGAAATAATTGTGCGTGATTGTATATTATCCTTGCTTGACAGCTATGCAAAGTTTAATATAAATCATCTGCTTCCAGACTGCATAAATACTCGCTAAATGATATATGACTGCGACTTTTAATCAGTAGCACATAATATAAATTATGTTTGCGCACAAAATGACGTAACCGGTTGACGCGCCCAAACATACAATAAATTCAAAACACGTGTATTGTTCACGCCTTGATTTTAACATTGTAACAGACAGTTTGAAGAAACACTTTATTATACCATGGCCTTACAATGGTAACTTGTAAATCCATGATTACATACTACACTCTAATAAAACAACAATGAAATTAATTAATTGAAATGAAGGATAAACCACAGGTTGTCTAAGACAGCAATTAACAAAAACATTGAAAATTTTGGTAACTACCGTAGAGTTCAAATTTGAAAGTCTTAAATTTTTACCGTTTTAGGTAGATTCCATGACCACTTTTTTAATTTATAATAATTTGAAATGTTCTCATTTGTTGGTGTTCTTAACAACCTGTAGTTTGCCCTTCAATTAATTTGTTTCATTGTATAGTAGGCCTAGAAGTGTTAATTGCTAGTTGCCCGATATCCATCTTCACACAAAGGTGAGAAAGGGCGAAAGTCTTTAGGAATTGGGCCTCCACACCATCAATTTATAATCTTGTCTTTGCTAGAGGCATTCCCAAGCCGATCCCATTCCTCAAGCGTTGCTCACCATTATAATGAGAACTCCTTGACCTTCTACGATCCTGATCCAACGTGTCTGCACAGGATGCAGGCTCAGACATGTCCGGCCCGGTGAGTCACACACAGCCTTCTCAAGGTCACACAGGTAGAGAAGAACTCAACTCACCGCCATCTAAATAAACTATTAGCATTCGGGGTAGGAATGTTAAACGTGTTGAAAAGTGACTGGGTCATTTGTTATCGTACTCTTGGTTATGCTGTGAAGTTGGCATTCAAAATAAATCTGTCGGGTGGATTTATATCTTGGGTTTACTGAAGGCGGTTGCTTGCCAACGAAACCATGCTAGTTAATTTATTTACTTTTGTGAATTTCGTGCATAGGGAAATATATCGTAGGTGGATTAGCATCCGTTTTCAATGTTAAGTTGGGTTGAAGTTCAGTCACCTTAATAGTTCGTCGAAATTATACTTTTTATAAGCGAGAATTCTTTCTGACTTGTAAGCTCTCTCAATGTTTTCATCAGTCAATGCGATGGTTTGATTGAGTCTGTTACAATAAACATGTATTTTGATAAAATCTTTTAGCTTTGCCATCAAAAGAAATCCGCACATTGTTCTAAGTTTGTCAAATATAGGACATTTTTGAGTCCGGCACCTCCACCAAAATAAAAACAACGCTGTTTGACATTTCTTTTCTGTATCCTTCGACAATCTGCCGAATATATATATTATCAAATTGAATTTCATATCATACATCATATATCATATCATATCATATCATATCATATCATATCATATCATATCATATCATATCATATCATATCATATCATATCATATCATTTCATAATATTGTGTATATATTATTATATTTTGCTTGTTTACATGCATAAAACCTCGCTACCTTTTGTTTTATTTTCCTTTAAAACTTAATCGTTACATTTTGTCAGCAGTTTGCTAATACGAGCCACTCGTCTTGATCCGCCTATATAATGGCATTCACGCCGACAATTCAGTGGAGAAATCTAGGGCCACACTTGACATTGGTCTTTTTCAAGACCCCTAATGTTGCCAATCATAGCTGAAAGGTTGACGAAGGTTTCTATAGAATATTGGTTGTCAGCCACTCAGCCCGTCCCAACTCGAGAAAAGGTACGAAAACAACCATGCCTATGCCATTGCATTATAACAAGCGTTATTTTAACGTTTTCATAATTATAACGTATGTTAATCAATTCCTTGTCAAAAAATGGTTCTGTGGGTGTTTTTAATTTTAATTTTAGCCAAATATTAAGATTTGTTCGCAAAATAACTTGGCAATGTATTTACTTATTTTACGTCTATCCTATGCAGTTATAAAAACTGATTTAAAAAGGACAACTAAATTAAATTATTATATGCCTACACATGGATAACGGTGTGAACAAGAGTGAAAGAACATCCTGGATTCGAACGTGGAACGCAGGGACAACAGTAATATGAAATCAACACATGGGTTCTGCAGTGGTTTATAAACTATTGAAAAGGGTACTTATAAGTCATTCATGTAGCATACCGATTCTCCTCTAGCCAAGCTAATAATTAGTTATTATTCTGTTATTCTGTTAATTCGTCGAATATTCAATACACACTTTTGAATGAAACTGATGCTAAAATCGCCTTTCAAAAACTCAAATAACCGGAAAAAGGCAGGCTAGACAGTGTGTGTAGTATAATTTTTACTCGATTCATCAATAATTAAATGATAAGATTAGTTACATTACTGGCCAGTGATTGAGTTTTACACAATACATTAATTTATACAGTCTGCAAACCTTTTACAAATGCCAAAAAAACAACCCTTTCGAAAAGAATTTGTTGAAGTTGAAAGGATGGAGAGGCGCATGACGAATATAATAGAGGTATTTTACAACCATTTACCCAATCCAAGATGAAATAGGATGACAGGTGTGGGGTCTCTTGTATAAGTGATAGTTCAATCGTGTCATTTTTTCATTTACTGATTATATATATAGTTTATTCAATTCATCAAGTCAAAACAAGGCCTAAAATGTTTTTAAATCAAAATTGTAGCTCAATTCTAAGCGGAATTGCAAAACAAATAACAAAAACTTTTGACATGATTTAATCGGATATTTCCTTAAAATCGAAGATAAACACTTCTCCAAAAAACGAAAATGCTTAGAAAAATGTAAATAAGACAATGAATTTATTAAAATAGAGATAAGGCTTATCAACTACACTTTCAGTTTAGAGATGGTATTTGTCTTTTGCACAATGGGGTTCACTTTGCTACCAAGAACTCCGAAGCATTGTTCAGTTGGAACCCTTTCTAAGGGTTGTACAAAATGCGAATTTGTTGCCCACTGAACAGTCGATGTGAACTCCATTATAGGTGCAAAATATGTAAAGTAGGAACCTTGCATTTCAAAGAACACTTTTTCAAAGAGCTCCTTATTTGCAGACGATTATACATCCCAGTGCAAAATCTATTACAACCTCTTGCGTTCGTGATAAGGCTGTAATTGCATGATTTATATAGAGGTTTGACACGTCGCAGAAACGCCCATACCTATACCGTTGTGACGTAATGACTTCAAACTTATTCATTGAATTTGAAGCGAGATTTAAAAAAAAAAAACATAACGTGTACATGATATATAATCACTTTGGGAGGTAGTTCGGTGGACGGTGAGACCTGTGACTTACGTGGGTTCGAATCCCACGTGAGGGATGGGTTTTGGGTTCGAGTTTTGTTTGTGTGCGATCAATGCGTCTCCAGGCATTTTATGGAGGAGCAGAATACGAATGTAATATCTATTTTATGTGATTCAATTTTGCTTCTGATATAGAATTATGAACATTAAAATGATTTGATCTTCGGTCGAAAATGTTATCAAGAAGAAAATGTCAAACTGCAATATCACAAACTTTATTACTCAAATTGTGCAGTATACGAAAAAACAAAATCTCATACATTTTTACAATTTAATTTTGGCACATCATTTTTAATCCAAAGTGTATAATTGATTTATACAAGGCTTTACAATCCATGTAAGCGATATCTGTGCACTACCTCCCACATTTCTCATTATATTTTGCTTTTCTTTTTCTGTAGTAAATTTAAACAATGTCCTTTTGCTTTTTAAAAGCTCGTTTTTGTCACTCAATCAATTTTGGAATTGTAAGCTAAAATATTATCGCCCAATATATCGATTATACACAATAAATTCATCTTGAAACAATGTATAATTGTGGATGTTCCCATGTAAGGGGGGGGGGGGGGGGGGGACTAGCAGAGGTCGCTTAGTCACAGGATACGGTCAGACGCGCAAGATTTGTATCTTCATTCTATTCTTCTTACTCACTCAACACTCCTGAGTATCTCTACATACTTCTTCGCCGGAAAAACACCCACCTCTCACCTTTTACCCTCCCACGTTCATCCTTTTCTAGTTATTTATAATAAATCATTTGTTTGTGGTCTTCATCCGTCAGTGGTCTAAAGCAAGTTGTATATCTCACTATTTCATTGTTGCTAAAGGGAATACTGTCATTATGCGCGACCAAAATTAGAATATTTATTTTAATTCTATTTAATTGTATACCTTGCAAATAGTATGTTTTATACGTGGTGGCAAGTAGGCTACTTAACATTTTTTAAATTTTAACAATTAATTACAATATCAAATCGTTTACATCATAAATGTTATTCTATATCTGTCTCTTCCAAACATCCTTAACATTTTTATCTTAACTTAACTTGATCAATTTTTGTAATTAACAATTAATTACAATATCAAAAATAACAAACAAACAAATGAATATTATTCTTTATCTACTTCCTCCAAACATTTTCTGAAACTTTTCACTTTAGATTCCTCAACAGCTGCAGCTCTTATATACAAATTTAATACAAATTATAAGATATATAAATTTTAAAATAACAAAAATACAATCGATATTTAATTATCTATTATTTCCTCACCATTGTGAAAAAATTCGTGTCCCTGTTACAAAAATACTGGAGGCGCTTGTAGTTGTAAATGTTGTACAGTTCCAACCCACGCATCAATTCCCTGAATGCCAATTTCATGTTTAATTGAACCAGACTCATTAATTAGTGTGGACTGAATCGCTCGATATTTCGTGGTCAGACATACTCAACCGATTGCATGTACCTACCTATACCTGTGTATTGCGAATCGCCTATTGATTTGTGCTCGGGGTCTCTGAATACCCGGCCTCTGGCTTTAATACTAGAGTAGACTCGCCTAATCATTGGACATTTACCTAATCGTGCACCGTGCATGTTCACACAGCTAAACTGGAGATGATGATTTAGTGCGTTTCAATAGTAGGCGTGTTCGTTTATACCTACTAGGGAGAGGAGAGGATTTAGAATTTAGATGGAGATGTTTTACAAATGAATTGAATGCTCGTCGATGTACTTTGTGTGTGCTTTCATTGATGAATGAATTGAATGCAAACGAAAAGAAGCTAGAATTGTATTGCGTTGAGTGTAAGCTATGTTTAAAATCGAATCAGTGCTCAAATGACGAGAATTTTTAGTTGGAGAGGGGAATAACACATTTCATTCATCATTTCATTCAAACATACTTTAAGTACACTTAATTAGGCTTCCGTTTCGTTGACACGCTTCCTAAAATATACGCATCATTATTGCATATAATTTATTTCTTCCAAAGACCGTGACACGATCCAGATTTCCTTCTTTATAGGATACTTCTTGATCTCCTTCATACAAGACATTCATTCCCCCTCAAGTTAAATGGGTAACCTGGAAATATTTTCTCTAATATTAGAATTTTCTGTAAGCCAATATAAACATCAATAAATTCACACTAATGTGTATAAAGAAAAAAATGAAAAAATTCTTTGAATATTACTCTGAGAGTAATTTACAAATCACAATTTGTCAGATGAAAACGTTGGTACTTTGCCAGGTTCTGATTTGTGTACATGTGTGTGTAGAGTGGTGGGATGTCAATGTTGGGTCGTCAAACATAACGCATTTTTGTTAATGAAGCAATTCACGGAAGGACACCATAATATGATGATATAAAAAATATGGTGATCTTGGTAGATGACATAATATACACACCTATATTAGCAGAGTACGGATATTTATTATACTCATAAGACGGAAATTCTGCGTCCTTTACTAACCAACACGTATGTCCTCATGCGTAAAGCGCGTAATTCTGATTAGGAGTTGACGGTTTAAATCCCGACACTGGCAATCCTCACTTAGAAAATTGTTTCCGAAGTTTTCGTCAGTCGTTGTGATTGCCCTCGAACATTTCTTTCCCAATAACCATTTACCCTAATAATCAAGTTAGTCACCTGAAGGGGGATAACACTGGGTCAAACTGGCATGAACCCTACATTACGAAAGTCCTACGTCCTATACGAGCAAACAAAACAACTTTTTAGACTCAAAGTATCGAAAAGAATGGTGGAAATTCTTCACTTCAGGCCCTGTCGTGTAATGTTTAGAATAACGTTCAAAGTGTGTACAGCTAAATGGAAGCACAGGCAGCCGGACTTTACTATGTAAACATCGTGAGAAGGGATTAGGCCCCGACCTAAACTGTTCTCGTGCACAATCGATACTGAGGCCTCGAAGCCAAGTGTTTTGCTGTGAGTCCGTATGTTGTGTATGCAGTACTTGCTTGCTCAAGAGGTTGCTGGTTCGACTACTGCCACAGGCAATCTGGACTGAACGTTTTGAGCTGTATTGAACCTTGACCAGATTACATCTTACCCTTTCAGATCTGGAGTCTATGTGGGCATTTACTTTTGAATTATTGTTAGTGAATTATATTTTTTCTTTCTTTTTGATCAACAATTTTCGAAGATAAATCGATAAGAAATTTTCATACTTTTTGGTGTATAAATAGCACAAATGGTACATTTTTGTTTGTTTTTACCTTTTTTTTAAAAGTGTATGTTTGACCCAGAAAATCAATTTATGGTATTGGTAACATTTCATACAAACAAACTTAAAATATGCTAAAAAATTATGAAAGATATAGTTTTAGGCATGCCATTAAAAATAACAATTTACCTACAAACGAAGCTTTTATTTAAAATCCAAAATTTGCTCGTGTTATCATACTTTAAAAAAAACTCATCCATCAACCTTACAATAACATCTAAGCGTTCGCGAAGCGGCCTAGTAAACTAAATATTACACACATTTAAAATATTAATTAATAAACAAATACAAACGATAAATTAATCAAACTTCCGCATCCACTCAGAGTGACAAGTGACTAACCAAGTCTCGAACCCCGACCCCCCAGCAGTCGAGGCCGCATTCCCCCCGCCGCTCACAGATCAGGCGCTAAAAGGGTCTCTTTATTATCATGATGGATCTGTTTGTTACATAGATAGATATGTTTTTTCTCCTTGTGCACCTTAAATGTGAAGAGTAATTAATTCCAGATGGAAATGATAGGTGCGGTGTGTGTGTGTGTATACCCTCTCGTCCCTGTAGGCTAGGTCTGGCCTAGGCGAGGCCCCGAACATCTTCATTTGCATCTGAGCTCTTACCGCCGGCCGGTGTGTCATTAATCCACGTTGTAAGGTTCCGATATGAAAGGGTTTGTGTTCGAAACCATTAGGTGTACACGTTCAATGTGGTTTTGTTTTAGTTGAGCACGTTATTAATGTAGGTGGCTTTCGTCATGTTCTATTTTAATCTATTATGTTGGATGACGTAATGGATTTGGAGAGATAGATCAGAACTATACATCACGTTTAAAGCCAAATCAAATTAATCAAAGATCAAATTTTTTTTTTTTATAAATCTTTAAATAAACTCCAGAGAGTACAACACCAACTATGGCGTAAATAACAAACATTACATCTTTATTTTTGTTTACATTAAACATTATCTTTACAAAGTGCATAGATTGTAATCAGTCAAACATTTCTGCTATGACAATGACAGTATTAATGATTAATAACAATTTCCAGTTTACAGAGTACATAACAATAAGTCAAAACATTTCAAGTATTTGAGACTATATTGTACTTTATATGCCTGATTCTAGACCATAACCTTTGTGGCAAGATCAGTAATGGAATGGTTCCTAGCTGGACATATAAAAACATTTTGTTTGATGACTTTGTTTTTGACTTTGTTTGATGTTTGATTTTTGATGAACATTTGATTGATTCGATTTGATTGTGTGCGAGGGTCCCAAAATAGGTTGAAAAATACAAAATGTAAATTGTGGAGAAAGGATGTACAAATTAAATAATATTAAGTTTTGTTTCAGTGAAAATATCTCATTTTTGGTGGAGGTGCCGGGTTAATATAATTTTACATTTAAATGAACTTAGCCATGCCCCTTTACCAAAGGGTCACCAAAAACGTTCTGGATCATCCATGTTGAAGGACAATACCAATAAGAACCGTGTGGTAATCGAAGGTCATGTTCGGTTTCATCGTGAGACGTGATACACTCACAGACGGACGGACAAAAATAAATGATTAAATATTGGTGAGTTTTGCTCTCTAGTATATTTCAGAGCTGGTTCATATTTAAATCTGTGCACAGGAACTAACAATATCGAAGCAAAACGTCACAAACATTTCACACCTCAATCAAGATTTGAACTTGGATCGTATAGGTTCACATATCGACCACATCCACTACATACTCGAACATGACACTGTTTGAATGGTGTAGGTTAATACAATTAAATCGCGCAAGCCGAGTTAAACCGCACAGAGTTGTCATACACCGTGACTAAAATCAATTAATAATTCGACATGTTGCGTTACATACGTCAGCCGTCAACTACAGTTGTGCTCCAAACAGGCAACCTCATAAAATACTTTATTAGCTGTTTATATGTGCGAGGTTGGTATTTGCTTTATTACGCATGCTGTGTAACGCGCACAGTATGTAAAACATACGGCTTGCGTGTTAACACGGGTTATTTATATTACCCAGGGATGAACCAAACTGTTTATGGATGAAATGGTCGAACGTGATCATTTAACCTTGTACTTTCACAAGAGAAACACAACACAACTGGTAATATAATATAGCGTACATTTATTAAGCTAATATGTAATATTTAGTAAAATATAAAGATATCATTTATTTTATTGTATTTATATATTTATTCATTTATTTAACGTCTATCCTATTTAGTAAAAAAACTGATTTACAAAGTAGGACAACTAAATAAATCTAATTACATAGATGCAGACACAACAATGAACTACAGTTAAGTAAATATTTGGAATAATAATGGTGGTGTTGTGCCAACACCTAAAAAATACGAATTTGTTTTGTTAATTTAAATAAAGTACAATATTCAAGAAACAACTGAAGAACAATTATTATTTTAGAGGGAATAGGACACATTTTGGCGGTTGGCACATAGCTATTCGCTCGGCCAGGGATGAATCCGACGTATATAAAACTTTACATTGTTGTTAATATAGCATACATGGGCAGCCCTACAGTCCTAAATTTTCAATATGTTATAACTTTTAACCAGGATCAATTCTCGAACATCGTTAATTTTGGACTTTTAAAGAAAATCCCCCAAAAAACTGAAAATCATATTTAAAAAAAAATGAAAAGTGTTACAGTAGAGCCCTATATTTCCGCTTCCGTGACAACTACCCAAAATTGTAAACAACTGTGGTGTCAGTGAGGCGTTTATGTTTTATTTGGGCTGTCTTGTCTGTCTACTTTTAAAATAGGTGTAGAAATGCTGGTGCTACCTGAAGAATAGACGAATGGATCTATAATGAATGTATAATTTAAATGTTTCTTTAATATGTGGTAATAGAACAATAAGCGATTATTTTTAAGTAGTGATGATTTCTAAAGAATAAGTTTATTTATCAATTTCATTCCACGTCCTCTAACCCCATCACATACCACACCCCCACGCAACAAGATTTAGAATTGAAATAGGTAAAAATTTAATTGACAGAACATATACAACTTATTTAAAAATTACTTACTTTTCTTAAATTACTTACGAAAGCGATGTTAGGCCTTCGAAAACTGCCCTTATATATTTTCAAACCCGCGAATGCGATTGTTTCCCTTTCAATCATAATTACGCTCAAACTACGATCCATTATCCTACACCATTCTGCCCGGAGCGCCATTCGTTTTAAACCGAGCGTCTAAGTGTTAGCGCCACCGTGAGACGGCTCTACCAACCTCACGTAATAAAACACTTGTTCACTCTTAGTATCCAAGGTGAGACGGGGGTTGCCGTCCTGGAATGCGAGGAATGTTTCCCACACACCGCCCTGGAAAGAAGACTTGTTTGCCACCAGACGCGCGAGAGAGATAGACTAACGAGGGGGTCATTATCTTTGATCGGTGTGGCCCACAGACGGGGATTAAACAAATGAGGGTTTTAATTTTTGACATGTTTTTATAATTTATGCATCGGTTGTTGGTGGGGTTTTTTATTATCTCGTTTGAAAAGTGGAGGCTGATCCAATTGCTTTAGACATCTTGATTGGTGTTTATTTATAAATGTTTTAGGGTTCTTTTTCTAGATGTACTGACGTCACAAATAACAAATCAAATACAGGTTAAATTAGTCAACTAGTTTTTCTACTATATTTGCATCGTTCATCGCTTATATTATTTTCGTTTTAGTGTTAGAGTTTTGCTAGAGACATTTCAAAATGTTTATACACAATATATAAAAAGTTTAATATTGATTGTTTCTCGGGGACAATTCAATTCTTGGAGAAGATTCATTGGTTAAAAACAATTGAAATTCATGCCTACTTATCAATGTTTTTATTTAATTTGCATGATAATCATTTCGGTATTAAAATGTAAGTTCATAAAAATATATATTCTGGTTTGGTAGTTTCTTTGCTTCCTCCCAAAATTGTTAATTTTAGTAATTAATATTGTTAATTTTTGTTTACTTTTTGCAGTACAAAACAAACAAAGAAAATATGTTATAATAATTATTGTCAGGTATAGCTGGACCACCCTTATGCTTGAAGAACGAGGCCTAATAGAATAGAGAAACAAGGCATGTATCTTCCTTTGTGTTTACATTCTCAGTACACCTGACGACTGACGATGAAAATATATTATGCATTTGATCTTCTCGAAACTGGTTTCGCTTTTTATCTGCCGTCGCATGTGTAGTAAAAATAACTAATTTGTGTAAAACATGTATGCATATTATATTATGCAAATAGGTGACCGTCATTTATAGCATGTTGATAATACATTGACTGGATATAAAGTAGATAAAGTTCTGGGATATTATAACGTTTGTGATGAAATTCAAATTGTGTATATAATTACACAGATTACTAGGAATAAACGGTACTTAGTTATCTAGCCGTCAATGCGGTTGCTGTACAAAGGTAAATATAAGTACAGTGCGCAATAGAAGTTTTTATTTCTGGTACATTTTCTCATCCACCTTAGCACAACTGTGCAACATTTTTATTTAATAGCCTTTCCCATCCCTGTAATGTTTGGCTGGTCCTGACTCTGTATCGTTTGCTTTGCTAGATAGGAGTATCAACTGAGTTATAGAATTCTTGCCTCGTCGCCACAACATATCAAAGATCTTAGCCCCTTCTGCAATCTTCGGCTGGTCGCTAAGTATCTAAGAAATTAGAATCTTTGTCTCGTCAGCAGGGTCCACTAGATACTTATGCTAACCTGCTGTAAGCAGCTGTTAGGTATCTAGTGGACCCTGTCTCGTCGCTACAACTTGGCTACAACTATCAGAGATCTTAGCCCCTTCTGCAATCTTCGGCTGGTCGCTAAGTATGAAATAAGTTAGAAATTTGTCTCGTTGCTACAACTATCAAAGATCTAAGCCCATTCTGCAATCTTTGGCTGGTTTCTAAGTATCTACTATCTTTGTCTGGTTGCTAAGTAGCAAATACCTTGGCTTAGCTTCTTCCTGCCTGCATACCTCGTCCACTACGTCTTCTCATCCTCAAAGACCTAAGCTAATTCCTGTAATCTCCATCTCATCGTTTCGCCTAAGTTGTAGCACGTAGCCTACCCATCTCGAATACAAACGGCTTCTTTATGCACCGTCAATGACTGATTAATCGTCGTATACTTCCCGTCTGGGCCCGTGGTACTCGAGCCACCATCATCTTCCATACACGTTATGGTAATCACCGGGAGAGACAAGATCATCGTGTACAAGGGTAATCGCGACGATCTGGCACGTTGTGCTAGGCGCGTGGTTCTTGAGATGCGTGTCTCGAACACGCACGCACGTACACTCACTAATACCGGAAGCAAGTGCGTGCTGGACGTTACGCACGCCCACGCACGCTTTGGGCGCCTTCTAGGCGGCCTTGGGATCATCGGAAGCCCGGCTGATCGCTGATTCCGGTGACGCATTCAAACGAATGATTTATTACATTCGAATTGACTATGATTGTCGACGTGTGTGTGTACCGTCCATAAGTGATGATGACTT
This sequence comes from Sweltsa coloradensis, assembly GCA_024449915.1. Classification (NCBI taxonomy): domain Eukaryota; kingdom Metazoa; phylum Arthropoda; class Insecta; order Plecoptera; family Chloroperlidae; genus Sweltsa; species Sweltsa coloradensis. The sequence goes on from JAMZAV010000654.1 coordinate 168,290, forward strand.
AATCACAGTAGGTCAAACTCTTTATCAAATTAATTTAATAATTAAAGGGGCTAAAAAAACCAAAAATTATTTTTTACCACGTGATGTATAGCACAATACTACACTTAAATGACCGTTTAAAAAATTATATCTTGTAACTGTGATTTAACACGATTTTTTTAATTATTTTGATCCAGAAATTGGCGAAAATTGGTGTTTTGGAAAATTTCCTAAATCGGCTTTAACCTGCTTCTTTTTTGGTCCATATAGAATATAGATACAAGAGCACGGTACCAATCTAAAATGCCCCTTTATAACATCGTGTCTTGAAACTGTGCCCAAATATACCCTCAAACACGCAAAAATATGCATTCCAAAATCACACCTCATCTTGGTAATCAGCATATTTTGACCGAACTACTTGACCAAATTACAAAACAAAATATAGAGAATTTACAGAAAAGGCTGTCGAGTACGGTTACGTCAATAATGGCCAATATTTTTTTGGATCAAAATCCTCCAAGGTCACGGGGCATAAGATCGTCCCCATGTTATTTCTTATGGGAGATTTTTGCCGATGGGACCTAGCTCGAAAAATGTCATGTTTGACAATTTTTTGGGAGGTCATGGTGGCCCCAATCATTTTTCTGTTAATTGCTAAATTCATTACTAGTTAGCCTGAATGAAATATATTTTTTGAGTTTAGCGGTTAAATACCCCTTTAAGGTTGTATTCAATAAATTTACATAGAAGCACAAAATACAAAAAAGCAATATTCTAGAAGATAATGGTTACGTTATTAGATGTTAATTAAGATGATTGAAATTAATTATAAATAAATTATAAAAAAAAGATGACGTTCAATAAACTTATTTCAAGATTTTACAAAAGAGAACACAAAATTACAATTACTATAATATTATAAGCTAGTGAACATTTGGATTCTTTCAAAAAGATTTGGACATTCGGTTAGTATGTATGGACAACAACTACACATTTTATAAACATATACATGATAATTGACAACTTTGCATTAAATTGCATTTACATGTCACAACTTAAAAAAAAACTATTTCCACATCTGTATGCATAAGTCACTAGCCATGTAGCCACATCAGTGCAGCTAGCGACCCAGCCTATCCAACCAACCAAGCACCGTGGGCCGACTGAGAGCTCGCTAAACCTAACGAGAAGTGAGGTGCATTCGATTCTCGCGAGCATCAGGTGCGACTGTTCGTGACGTCACCGCCCCGCAGATGACATTTCAAACAAGCGGAACGAGGCTCCAATCGGCCGTGATCACTTCCAAAACCCCCTAGATCGCTAGACCGAGGGGGAAATCATTCCAACGCACGTTTTAATTTGTTCGAAATTGTTTTTCAAACGAGATTGGGATAGGTTTTTAGTCGAGGTGGAAGGTCTATGTTATTAAGATCCGATGGAAGAATGTGGTCAAAGCAAATTGCTAGAGGAATTTAATTTATGCTTTCATAAATTAAGACCAGCAAGCGACCCCAAAGATTTACACTTTTGCGCGTGTTTTTTTTTTCGTTTCTTTGCACGAAGAAAAAATAAACACTAAGAAAATGTGTAGAACAAATTCCGAGCTGTAATTTGATTTAAGAGAGAAACTCATAAAGTTGCTATTTATAATATCTTCACAAGTGCTGGTTGGTTTAGATGTGCAAGCCAGAGCGCCTCTGTACACGTATGTACAGTCAGTGTACTCAACAGTACCACTTTGAAGTTTAGATTGATGCATGGCAAACGGTATTTTGTTATGAAAAGGATATTTTGCATTTTGAATGTTTCCAAAAGAGATCGAATATCTTGATTTAAACGACGCATCTTTTTTCTTTCACTTTCTTGTCCATACATTTCTATATTCTAAGTTGTATTTGTTGTAATGACTGGTGTACTGCTAGGTACAGCCGTGAACATATTATGTTAATCATTCAACTCGGTAAAATGTGTTTGGTGTTAAGTGTGTCTCCTATGTTAAAGCTATATAGCATTTGTGGTAACTGGGCGACGGGCCAATCACGCTGCAATCTACGAAGCTCATACGGTTGGAGCACTGACCTAGACCGTATGGAACCAAAGGAAGGTCTTTATTGCAATTATAACTATCATATTAATAAACTGTATCATCTAGTCAATATTATCATTATCATCCTTTTATAAGAGAATGCATGCTATATTATTATTTTATTGATGTTAAGAATGGGACAGGAGCACTGCGGTGGATAGCCTGCTTTCCTGTCTCATTCTGTAATTTTTTATCGTGAGTGCAAATTACAGGGAAAAAATAATAAATAAATAAACACTTGTGCAAATCTCTCATAAGGAATGGATGTGTGTAATTGTCGCTTGTATTTCTAATTTGTACTAGACTTTTCCACTGTATCACAGTAATGAAAACAAATTATCATGGTATAAAGTCTACAGGTTGTTCTTTAAAAACTTGCAAATTACAAGTACTAGCAAGATAAAGTGTCCTTGTAACTATGGTACTGCACACACCAGTTCAGCTTGTAACGCCAGCTATTTATACACCTATACATACATATTTTCCCGTATTGTCCACTCTCTGAAAACACATTTGCATATTATTAAGGCTTGGAGACAATTGCAACAAGTGGTTGAAACAGTGTTGAAAATAAATTATCGAAACATGCTATGAAAACACTGAGGACTGATGTTCACAATAGAGGAAAGATTTAACATAATTGCTAACTTGATGACATCTTTAAAAAGCAATATTGAATTAAGAATAAAATTTGAATCTAACTAAAATTTAAATGTCATAGATCAAGTCATCTTACTTTTATAAAATACGCGTTATTAATAAAATTTTAAATGCACGGTTTCCACTTTTTGACATTTCATTACCGACAAAACCCACTTGAGACACTTTCAAGTATAATTTAGAATGAACTGCTGAAAATCACATTCAGTGAAAGTGGTCTTAGGGTTGTGTCCGGACTACGCCGCCGTCCAATTGAACGGCTGACGAGCCAGAAACGAGTTTAACTTTACCCCATCATTCCATTACCAGCCCTGGAGAATGAAAGACGCTAGGGCGGACAAAATTGCTCATCGTGCTGCCCGTTAAAACGAAACTTACGACGAAACGGTTTTAAAACGGTCTCAAATAGTAATTTGCGCCTCTGGTCTGGCGGGGGAATCCCAGTATTGTGAGGGAGTCCCGAGCGACGTTGCCATTCATTGCGAGGTCGTTGGGGTTTCCCCGTGTTGCCATTCTTCTGCACACCTGCACAGTTCACACGATCGTAAGTTTACTAAACAACTCGTATGTTTTTTGCTTCGTTTTTTTGTCAACAGTTCTCAGTAAACTTGTACCGGATGTCTGTTTTAAAATTTCAGCGCAATCTGTTCAGCGATTCGGCTGATTTTCGATGTACACACAGACCCACAGAATCACAGAAGAGCCGATTTTCTTGAATGGTTTCCTCAGTCGCTTCGCTCCCTCGTCTAATGACCACTGCCGGGTCTATGTTAGTGGACAGTTCAACCCTATTTGTGTAGTTAGTTAGGCAAACGTTTTAAGAGCAACAAACGTTTTGACCGTCAGATATGATAATAAAAACTAACAGTTTAAATAAATTCACTAAATATCAAAGATATAATTATTTTTTAAGAATTACACTCAACTACCAATGCAATCATTGAGATAGTAAATTCCAAACTTTTTGGTAGATAGTAAATACTTAAAAGTAATTTTAATGTAACCTACAAAGTCACTACCCGGATGAAAACATACACTTTTTACATACATAGGCCTACATTTTTTTAGTAAGAGAGAGATTGACTTATCATGAGGTTTTGGTTGTGATTTTCATCAGTACATAAACAAAATTAACGTTTTTGAGCTAGGTATCTACACTTTCGTAACACCCTACAATCTATACAATCCTATATGTCCCAAGTATGCCTTTGTCATCAATCTATCTGAACAGCCCTTGATGTCACAATTATGATTATCCTGTTCGTCTAACCAGAATTATGGGCCGGGATCTAATCCAATAACCACACACCACTGCCTGCCTGCGTTACGTGCCAGTCCACGTAGTGTGTGGCGCGAGTGAAATACACAAGGCAGTGATTCAGCCACTTTAACAAACTAGACAGATTCGACAACCACACCGATTTTGTATGGGATACATTTTGAATTAGGTAACTTTATATATGTTTGTTAACAGGCAATGGTATTTAGCAATTTTTAGCTCCAATTTATCGAGAGAGGTAAAATTATGTATCAAAATTCAAAAGTAACAATGCTCAAATATACATTGAAACGTCATAATACACAAACAGCATGCATATACGTACTAACATGGGCCTACACATACTCATCTACATACTGAAACGACCACATAAATCAAAGAACGGAAAGCTTATTGACCCGGAACGAAATAGAACAAGAACATACACTTAAAAACAATTAACCAAGGTCACTTACACAAAAACAATTACGAATTTTCTAGTCATTCTTCTTGACTCTTCCTCAAGCAGAGGCTAACTGACGTCCGTGCGGTCTTCTCTCTTTGGGCTGCATGGCGGGCTGGTACAATGTTGACAGGGAGGGGGTGGCTGCGCGCTCAGGTTTGACATTATTTGATATTTAAATAAAATTGCTACTTGCACTAATGTAGTTAATGCAAGCTTTTGTAGCTTTGAATAAATAAGCTATTCCATATTAAACACAAACATAGATGAAACAAAATATATTCCTGGTTTTCTATTTTATAACTCATCTTTGTATGGTTGAACGCTGCCATAAGAAATTATTGATACTATAGCTCGTTTCAACTATAGAAAAACAAAAAACTTCAACGATGGATGGTACTTCCCGAGTTCATTGAGTCATCGAGCCAAGGAAAATAGCTCAGTTTAGTTTTAAATCTAATTTGTAGCACTTACAATGGCACTTAAAAGTTTGAAGTATGTACGTTGTATTCCCCATCTCAAAACAAGTGGGTTAATACTGAGTTCTCTGTTCTTGCACTTTTAATGGGATCTATCTCGTTCAAATTGGATTGAATTAAAGTCGATAAAATTACAGCTTTGACCCAAATAAGTCGGAATACAATGGCTATCTTAGCGAATTCTCGAGAGCTGTAGATTGTTGATAACTAACTTTACTTATTAGCGACTGTTGGACTACTTTGTCACGGCGGTTTTGTTTGTATGCGACTAAAGTTCATATATCTTATAAATGCAATTAGGAACTCTTTATCAACAATAGGCAAATTAATTGAAATGAAGGAAAAAACATAATATTTGTCTAGGACATTAACAAATTAAAACATAACACATTTCTATGAACTAAAAAGTCATGGAATGTAGCTACTAGCTACCCAACAGTAAAATTTGAAACTCACACATTTGAACACTTAGGTTTTAATGTTGTATGTTGTATTGATATTATTTTGCAGTTTTACTTTGTTGTTGCCATAGGCAATAATAATAAATGACTTGCCTTTCATTTCAATTAATTTGTTTCGTTGTTACAGTAGTGTTGCTGGTACTGACATATTTGGCGCTAAGGACTACCATTTTATTTTTATCTCTCTCTCATTGTATAGACAGTTTCCTCTTGATTTGCAGTCTACAAAATAAATTAAATTTTTAAATGTCATCACAGGTCGCGAGTGATAATTTTTAATGATATTAGCTGTTTAAAATGTCGTAGCCTCGTGCCTAAATACTTTCTCACTACACTACTTACAGTAAGAACGTCCTCAATTTGTTATTTTATTTATTTTATTTATATATTTAACATCTATCCTATTCAGTTAAAAAACTGATTTACAAAGGAGGACAACTAAATAAATCTAATTACATAAATGCAGACACAAAAATGAATTACAGTGAAGTAAATATTTGAAATAGTAATATTACAACAACAATGCATTAAAAAACACTATAATTTTGGTAACAAATTCAAAAAGGATAATAAATGCAATTAATTAATGAATCAAATATAACAAAGTGGTGGGGAAAAAAAGAAAAAAGAAAATAAAAGAAAGAAAAAAAATCATTAAAAAAGAAAAAAGAAAAGAAAACCAAACACTTTTAAAATTTGCATTGCTACTTTAAAATATAATAAAACTACAAAACACCACATACATCCTCCTTATCCACAAGTTGGACCCATGAATTACGTCTCAAGTTACACCTTGCACATAGCCAGCCTCCCTAGCCCATTAGAACCGTGGGCTCTCAAAACACAATAACTCCCATAAAACCATATAACTTGTCGTGTTATCTACCTTAAAGTGAAGTGTTAAAGGGCGGTCCCTATAAAGTAATGGAATAAACCGTCTTTCTTATGTGAAGACTTTTACGACCGCTTTGGAAACCAAAGAAGTACACACAATAATTCTTCGAGTTGTTTGGTGAATGTCTCCATCTGCCGACTCAGGTAAAGAATTTCTTTGACCCACCGTGAAAGATGCGTCATCAACTGGGTGCGATTACATCAGAATGGCTACCAAATATTTACCTGGCTGTGAGTGTGTGTGTTTCGTGTGCGTTAGTTTCGTTAGTATACAGGCATCTAGAAACATCTCACTTATTGTCAATTCATTAGGGTACTTATGAAGACTATAATAACAGTTCTTGTCTTGGTCTCGGTAGGTTTTTTGGGTGTGTTTTAAAGAGGAAGGAAGCATAGAAGATTCTTATGTTCTTTGATTTTACGCTACCTCCATGATTCAACAATCATTAACTATAAAATTATCATGGAAGGTCCGGTATTTAATGTAAATCAGGTACCCCTTATTTCCCTTGCCGTCAACCCTTAATTATATTGTTATCATCACTAATTGTTATTATGATGATCATAACAGCGATTTTTTCTCCTTCTGCACGATCTATTTATTGGATGAGCGTAGCGAGCGAAGCGAAGATTCCATTTCACTACACTGGAGAAAAAAATCCGGAATGTTTTTTTTTTTTTTTTTTTCTTTCTTTCTTTTTTTTGTATTTTTGTGTGTCTGTGAACACGATTCCGGCTAAACCAATACTCCAATTGCGATGAAATTTTATGGAGGTCTATGAAATCTCTGAACGAAGAACTGCACGGGGGGAAAAATCGATCGAAAAATTATTTCTCATGAAAATCGCAATTTTACGATTTTTTTCGATTTTTAACAAAATTCTTCGATTTATAACACCTGCATGCTTTGTCCGATTGTAAATAATTTTTTCACACAACCTTTATTTTATGAATTGATACATTCGTGTGAATTTTGAGCGTTATCGAAAGATAAATTTCTTTAAAAAATCGCAATTTTTGGAATTTTTTGATTTTCAAATTTCTTTGGCTTATAGCACCTACATGCTTTATCCGATCGTAATGATTTTTTCACAGAACCTTAATTTCATGAATTTATATATTCGTGTGAAATCTGAGCGCAATCGAAAAATTATTTGTTATGAAAATCGAAATTTTACGATTTTTTTCTTTTTTTAAATTACGAATAATTAAAAAAAATTAAAATTAAAGTTTAGTTTTTATTTAATTTAAATTAATTTTAAAAAAATCAACTAAGTAATGATTTTTTTACAGTACAACAGAAAATCCGCATAACACTTAACAACTCAATGCACCAATTACGCTCATCCAACAACGCGGCGGGACTTAAGCGTTTTCCTAGTATATCCCATTTTTATTTCACTTTCTATAAATAGGATTTTTACACAAATTTATATTTTAGTATACCTTTTATATCTTACGTGTACATTAGTTAGTAAATTAAGCTGATTGGATGAGCGAAGCGAAGATTCCATTTCACTACACTGGAGAAAAAAATCCGGAATGTTTTTTTTTCTTTCTTTTTTTTGTATTTTTGTGTGTCTGTGAACACGATTCCGGCTAAACCAATACTCCAATTGCGATGAAATTTTATGGAGGTCTATGAAATCTCTGAACGAAGAACTGCACGGGGGGAAAAATCGATCAAAAAATTATTTCTCATGAAAATCGCAATTTTACGATTTTTTTCGATTTTTAAAAAAATTCTTCGACTTATAACATCTACATGCTTTATCCGATTGTAATGATTTTTTCACAGAACCTTAATTTTATGAATTAATATTTTCGTGTGAAATTTGAGCGCAATCAAAAAATTATCTATTAAAAAAATACGCTTTTTTGTTTAAAAAAATCAAAATTTTACGCTTTTTTCGTTTAAAAAAAATTACGCTCATCCATCAACGCGGCGGGACTTAAGCGTTTTCCTAATAATAAATAGAGTTCGCTATAGGTAAGAATAATTTCGATTTATAATCTCTAAAATCTTATTGTTTTGTTAGTCAATTGATCAAACAAAGTAGTGCACGAATACATTTTGTTCTTCATTTTTTTTTTTTTTAGTAAAATCCATAAAATTAATGCATAATTTCGAGTCTCGATCCACGTTGTAAAGGTAATCGTAGCGCTGCAACCAAGGAGGTAAACCGAGACGATCGTTTTAGTTAAAAACGAGTAAAAAAAATAAAAATGATATTCATAGAAAACGTCTCATACATCCGTACTGTTCTTTCATCATGTCCAGAGAAGCCACTACCACATTCAGGAATATTCTACGTTATTGTTGTCCTTACGCGTTAATAATATAATCACACGATTATCTTATGGATAATTTCTCTTAAACCTTACGTAAACGGCAAAATATAAGATGATTTCAAACACAAACAAATCTGCATAAACACACATTTGAATGTAATTTGATAGTGTATATAATTCATGGAAGAACCTGTCTCTACTAATTTGTGCGCGGTTGTTAGTTTGCGCCAGGGCTCACCAGTTAATCAACATGATAGATGGGGGAATATGAAATGAATCGCGTATTCCTTGAATTCTGGCGAGACGTGCTAGAACAAGTGTGGTCAAAGACCTTGGAGGGGTAGACTTAGAGTGCATCTGACAGCTGTGCACCGAAGATGCACCGAGGATCGCGAATGTCATCTACGATTGCATCTGTGAAGAGAGTCGAGAGATGATGGGAAGAGTGTATCGGTTACGTCATCATAAATAACTTGCTTTTTATGTTGGATGGAAGGTTAGCAAAGTAAAGGGGAATCGCGTGCAGTACTGGGCACGGAAATAGGACGTTTTTGTTTGTTCACTTTGTTATCGAATTTGGCGTTGAATTTCAAGATAAAGGTAAATTGGATGTTACATTCTCAAGCGCTTCTTCGTTTTGTTATGTGTACATACTGTATTTTTTTTTCTTTATAATCTTCAACAAGGCTGCGTAACATGTTAAAGAAGCTGCTGTTGGTTCCTATCATTTTCCCCATCAAGCTCAAAGAATTCTTATTATCAAAATCTTATTAGGTACTCCATTACTGAATTCTTTGATTACTAATTATAACATTGTTTTCCATTAATTTCATAATTATTCATTATATGTTTGTATACCATCATTTATATCATTAATTTTATGATCATTGCCTATTTTTGTACTGTGTATAAATCCAAAAGGTGTATTAAATAAAATACACCAATCTTAAAATCAGTTAACTTCCAAGTCATTTTAAAACTTAACACTCTAATCGGAAATACTCCATGGGAAACTGAATTTCATTCCAAGTCCACGGGGGGAATATCACATCTAAACATAATTGGCAGCTTATAGTTTGGTTGAACCGGCCCTTAGTAGAGTTCAAAACTGCTTTCGTTCGGAGAGCGGAGGACTTAAGTTTGAATCCCAGTCTGGGCAAAACTTATTTTATAATTAAAATCCCATTGTACAACGTGTTTGCTGCTGAGACTTATAGTTTGAAGGGTGTTGAAACTTTGAAGTATGTGAGTAATTAAAAGTATTGCACTCGGATGCACAGGTGACCGTAATTAGGGTAGTGTAGTGTAGTGTGGGGTATTAGATGCACGAGACTGATGAGGATTCTACTTTCATAGATCCCCCCACCCACTTTTAACACCACTGGCTGTGCCCTGTGGGGGTAAACTAATATCCGTACGCGCACGTACAAAGTTCCTTTGAAGAAAACTCGCACACATACAGAATATATACGTATAGTTTTTGTTTGATGTTCTTATTTTTAATTCATACGCAATCGTAGACTCTTTAATGACTCGTTTTCTGTGCGCAATATTTAATGAGAACGCAATTTTAATCTAACTTACAACACGTCAAAGCGGGTTATTAACAAAGGTGCCACGTTACTCTGATTTAAAGGTCGTCAGTTCGATACATCCAACCAATAATCCTGACTGGAATGTTTTTTCCAAGGTTCTCCTCAGCCAATAGACGAATGCTGTGATTCCGACTTTCCAACATTATTGGACGTTCCTTCCTGATGCGAGTCACACCGGGTTAAATTCATGTGTACCCTACAACAAAACACCAGAACACTGCAGCAGATTATGCCATTTGGTGTACTCCACAAACATAACGATTGTATGAGTTTTGTATTATTAAATTATTGCTAGTCGAGACGATGAATGGTGCAGATGTGTTTTTATAAGAATAACATTTTTGTTCAGCATTTAAGACAAGTAATACGATCTTCTATGAAACAAGCTTAAAGGGGTATTTAACCGCTAAACTCAAAAAATATATTTCATTCAGGCGAACTAGTAATGAACTAGCCAATCAACAGAAAAATTATTGGGGCCACATGACTACCAAAAATGATCTCAAACATGACATTTTTCGAGCTAGCGTCCCATCGGCAAAAATCTCCCATAAGAATAACATGGGGACGTTCTTTATGCCCCGTGACCTTGGAGGATTTTGGATCCAAAAAAATATGGCCATTATTGACGTACTCGACAGCCTTTTCTGTAAATTTTCTATATTTTTTTTGTAATTTGGGCAAGTAGTTCGGTCAAAATATGCTGATAACCAAGATGGGGTGTGATTTTGGAATGCATATTTTTGCGTGTTTGAGGTATATTTGGGCACAGTTTCAAGACACGATATTATAAAGGGGCATATAGATGGTACTAGCTCTAGTATCTATGTGACCAAAAAAGAAGCAGTTAAGCCGATTTAGGAAATTTCCAAAACACCAATTCGCCAATTTCTAGATCAAAAAAAAAAAAAAAAATTCGTATTAAATCACAGTTACAAGATATAATTTTTTAAGCGGTCATTTAAGTGCGTATTGTGCTATAGATCACGTGTAAAAATAATTTTTGGGGTTTTAGCCCCTTAAATAGTTTGTAGTATCCAATAAAGTTTAGCTCCTTAATTATAACGTTTCTAACTATAGATTTTTTTCTTGAACTGTGGGATCAAATTGAACACAGATTTGCAGCGGTATGGCTTTACAGTGTACATTGTAAACATCAGGTGACACGTGTTCCGGAACGTGATCTAGGCCTATATGTTTTTTAGATAGCCGATGCATGTGAATCAAAATGATGAAAATGACGAATCAAAATAATGATTCACAACCATTGTGATCACAGTGAGTCAAACCTTAGTCACTTGCCAGGTGCATTCAAAATGTGTAACATAATCTGTCTGCACGACCATAATAATATTATGTTTCAGTCAGGACACACGAGTGTGAATCTAGGTTGTGTCTACGGTTGGATTGATCGTGGACTCTACGTTTCAAATGTTTACTTTGGGTCGAATCTAAAATATGAATCATATTATGAGAATTTGTACTGTTTATACCTATACTGTGAAAGGTTTACTAGCCCCCGAAGCCCCGATGATTTATTTTACTATTTTTAAACATAGCTAATGGCATACTCAATGCTAATTGGTTACAAGCTTGGGATGTTTTTCATATAAATATGGAAATGAAAAAGAGAAAGACCTCACAATAAGAATAATTCTTGAGGTTTGCATTACGGTGTCGTAATTTTTACTTTATTTCCAGTGTTTTTTTAGTTATAATTATATGTATATAAGAAACTATATAGAATGCACAAACTGAAGCAGGTTTTCTGTGTTTGCACATGTTTAAAATTGAGCAAATTTTTACATAAATGTTGATTTTACTAACTACCACGAACCACTGAAACGTCGTTAATTCATTTACACTCAATTACGAAACTGGATATACATATAACATAAAATAGCTTTTGCAACATCAAATTAAAAATAATAATATTTGTTGTACCACAATCCTGCCCGAGTTCTATTTAACATTGTCGTAGATTGCGCCGCTAGAATATTAAAGCGGGACGGCACGCCACTGGTATATTACTTTCTTATAAGCTTGCTCGTGATAATACGTGTGCAAGGGACGGGCCGATGGGTATACACTTAATAACCATACTAATACAGCGATAAATTACCAGCTGCTAATTAAATTGTTGGCGGGTGACATTTATTAATTCATTACCGGCGTCTGGGTCTCATTTCAAGGTCCCGCTATGCATGCACACGGTTTGGCACTGTTGTCATGTGATTCGATATGATAGGGAGGGAACTTTGGTTATATTTATCCCCTTTGCTATTTGATATGTTCAGTTTGCACTTGTTGTGGGGGCGTTAAAACTTGATGTTTTCTTTTTGTAATTTGTAAATGTCGCACGAAATTCTGCAAAAAATTGTGGTTACTGATCGACGAAGAAGAGAGCAAAAAATAGAATATTACGTTTCTTCCTATCTTTCAAATCTCGATTTTAGTGGAGGTGCCAAGTATAAAGAGGGGTACAAAAGTAAATTATTGTTGCTCGTTTGTTCTTTGCTAATGGTGGAGGTGCCAAGTACAGAAATATTAATACTCTCTGGGGGGCCTTTCGTTTAGAATCGTAAGACGTTGCACACAAACAGAAGGACGGTCGGATGGACTGAAAAGTTATACTTATTGGGGAGTTTCACTTCCTAAAAAATGCGAGGCTCAATCGGTCGATCTTCCACATTAACGTTCAACAATTTGCGCAATCAAACATTAAAACAATACATTTTCAAAATGACAAGATCAAACTCAGCCTTCGTCTAATACTGTGGGATACCTTGGGATTTTTCATTTATTTATATTTATTTATTTAACGTCTATACAACAATGCATTAAAACATTTAACACAAAACAAAACAACAACCAAATAAACAATTAGGTAACAAATAAAAAAGGATATTAAATGCAATTAATTAATGAACCAAATAAAAAAGTGGTGGAAAAAAAGGAATCAGAAAAAAAAAGAAAAGAAAGAAAGAAAAAGAAAAGAATAATTAAAAAATAAAAACGAAAAGAAAAAACTTATTTAATAGACGATCCCACTCAAACGAATATGACATCACCCCTACAGGTCAGTGTCGTGGTTGGTGTCGAACCGTGGACCTCCCGAATCAGAGTATATCACTTCCTCTGTCGGTTTGAGCTCTACAATAGCCACGATCCAAAGTGACGGCTTAACGAACCGCGAATTGATAATTTTCCTATGTGAGCATCGACCATATTACCCCACTTCATGGGTATAAACTGTTTGCTTTCCTGATCCCCTGGTAGCGGAAGCTAATCCTGATTATTACGTCATCATTAGCCAATCGTATGCACTCATATGCAAGTTGGTTGTAATTAGCGATATTGGTTAGCTTAGTTTGCTAGGCGGTTAATTAAGCCGTGGTCTGAACGAATATGCACTCGGTAAACACGATGAACTTCGCTATTGATTAGGATTTAGGGAATCTGAAACATAGCAGAGTTTCATACAAGTGATCAGGACACTTTTAGTCTATATTCTCCTGTAAGAAAAGGCAGGAATATTTATTTAACTTCAATACAATCTGTTCAATTTCAATTTCAATGAATTTATTTATACATGTATAAATAACAATACATTCAACATTACATGATGAGTTTGGTTGATGATAAAATAACAATATGCCAATACAAATACCACATTTCAAATTTCCCTTCCAATTTCCTTTCCAATTACATAATTATACGTTTTACGTAAAATTGAAATATGTGGTCTCCTATATTAGGCTAGTTGACCAAAAGTCGATTCTAGAATATAAATTAAAAAATAATTATTTTTCAAGTACTTAGAATCTATCAAAATGGTACAAAACAACGATTTTTTTTCTGATTTGCGATAAATGTCGGAAATCTGTAAGCAATTACACACATAAGCAAATTGCCAATATGTATGTACTAAATAAACTATTAACTTTAGTGTTAACTTGTTGCCTAGGTGGAGACAAGAAAGAGACAAGTTTGGCGTGACACTGGCGATAACAAAGTTTGGGGTCATTGTTGCGTTCTTTTTCATCCTAGACTGGCATTTATTATTTAGTTAGCGAGTTGTTCCTCAGTCGACTGGGGACATACGTGTCTTGTATCTAGGTGATGTGAAACTACTACTGGAGATAGCAGGGCACAAGACATCTATATCTTATCTTATCTTATCTCATCTTAGTAAGTTTTAAATTTATTTTTGATATTTATGTGTTTGCGTTTCTACTATTATCGAATATGATGTCTTGCAACTAAATTATAACTTTTCAAATGCAAAAAATTTGGACATTTGAGTGTAAATGAATGCAGTAAATATTTTGACCTAATATTTCTCACATGTAAATGTGTGTACAGTTTAAAAACGGAATGTGAAACTGATGTCATACCTAACGACCCCATATAAAAAAAAAACCATATAAAAAACTAATTGTTATAATCACATAATGCCGTGCAGATGCAGTTTCTTCACCATGGTAACATGTTGAAACTTGCAAGTTTCAGCAAATGCTCGTCAAAGTTGTTTATTGATGAAAGTTGTGAAGTCTCGGTGTTCGTAGTTTCTCGCTTGCATCGTGTTTCATGGTTGTATTAATTGAAGGTAGGGCGACATTTTCGGGCGGATGGTTGTTCGATTGTGTGGGGGGGGGGGCTACCTGGCTAGCCCAGACAGGCTGGCATGAGAGTACTGCATTCCGCCCGTGGTGGTATGTGGCGGCTCTTAGTGTGCGGGTAGACTCAGCCAGTGGCGTGCAAGGAGTGTAGACTGGCCACAGTGGCGTGCAGACTGTGTACTGCCATTTACTAGGCCGCTTCGCGAACGCTTTTTTTAGTCGCGTTGATGGATGAGCTTTTTTGTAAGTTTTTAGTTTGCGTAGGTCCACTTTTCCTTTGCAAGTGCTTTTTGAATGCATTGTAGGTGATTGTTGTCAAGTTTCTATCGTTACATGTTAATTGTATATATATAATTATTGTAAATTATTATAAACCTTAAAAAACTCATATTAAAACCTTTATTCTATGGATTCTATTCTGGCTAACTTTTTCAACTTTCTCTTTCAAAAAGCAATACATCACCATTACCTTAATGTCCATGTAATGTATGAACTTTGGAGCCCCACCCGTTTAGTCAGAATCGGCCCAAATGTCACGAAAATATCGCACTAAAAATCGAAAAAAAAATCGTAAAACTACGATATTCATGAGAAATATTTCTTCGATTGTACCCAAAAACGTGGCAGGTCTAAGTTCAGAGATTTCGAAGGTCCCCTCCAATTTTCATCAAGATTGCATATGCCATTTGCCCGGTAGCGTGCGAACAAACACACAGAAAAACAACAAAAAAAAAAAACATTGGAGCTAAATTCTTTGAGGGGTCAGTGAAATTGAAGTCTTCGCTTCGCTCACTCAAATATGTTCTGAACAAATTTGCCTGTTGTGCTTAATTCTTAAATTTTCGTCATACATAAATGGGCGTTTGTCAACACTAAGCAATGAAGTTTTATTGAAGACTCTAGCCTGGAAACCAGCAAATATAAACATAACCATTCAGAAAAACACTTTTGAAATCATCCTAGAGGCCAACAACTTCAACAACGTGTTTATCGACAATGACAGTTTAGTAAATAGGCCACCATGGCTAACATTTGCGTCAGTGACACGCAAGAATGACCTGTTTTCATCCGATAGTCTAACAATCACGTGAAATTACAGTTTTTTAGTTGGTAAAATTCAAGAATACTGAAAAACATTTGAAAGTAATTAGGGACAGTGCCACAGTGTAGTTTTCTTAGAACTATAATATCATGAATGAAAAATACTCAAATATAAACATTTTACTAACCATAGTATTTATATTATGTATGATGTTGGCAAAAGTTCTGTCAAAACCACTTTACTATTCATCACTTTTGAATCTTTTCAACGTTCTTCTTCAGTTGACTAAAATATGATTATTTCGCGTGGTTTTTATATTAGTGGTGGTCTTTCTTCTTAATTGTCATCTCCGTGATTCATGACTCATGAACTAGCCAAGCGACTGTGGCTGACCCTAGACCTAGACCTAGACCTAGCAATAATAGGTGAGTCGCAAAGTGACGTCACACTCTGTGAACTCAGGGGGTCGTCTCCTCTTTAAACTCGATATGTAAATGAAACGCGAATAAATTTGTTTCTTGTGATTGGTCGGTTGTTGGAGTTAACTAAAATATTATGTATTTGCATAGTCCGTTCTATGAGGTTAATAACGCTGTTATTTCCGAGAGTCGAAACCATCGCTTTTAAAACCGATATCCGTGTCAGGCGTGTTCGACATCTCGGAAGTTTTTCAATTAATCGATATTGGATGGGGTCGAATACACGTGCTTTTGAAATACAAACAAGTTGTTTTACAACATCGTTTACTTTTCATTTTGCAGAAAAAAAAAGTCGAGCTGTATTGCACAGGTAATAAAAACTTAACGGTTAAATATGGCAAAAAATGATTTTACATCACTTTCAAAATTATTTTATTTGTTACACTGGTCTCTATAAAAATTCAAGACAATCAATATTTTTGTCCAAATTCACAACAGAACAACTCTCTAATTAATCTGCGTATGAAGTAAATTTGAAATTTCTCGTTGAAAGACATCGTAAATTATTTGCAGAACTCTTACATACATTCAGATATAAAATGCACTTGCACAAACAATTCAGAAGTTATAAAGTTACCGGCTTGGTAGTATTGTTGGATAAGAAGCCTAATTTGGTAAACACCTGAGTTCAAATCCCGGTCGGCTTAGATTTTTTAAATTTCTGGAGTTGTGTTTCATATTTGAGATTTAAACAATACAGATTCAAAACAATTGAGAGGTGGCATTCTTGTGAGTGTGCGTTGTGTGTGTGAGTGCGCTCTCTTAAATTGTGAATATGATTGTGGGCTACAAACTTTAACTCGATAATATAAAAATTAGTTTATAAATAATTTATGTTGATATCATAATTATTCGTATGATAGGTTTTGACATCCAATCAACTCGTTTCGCATTACTTTGTGACGAGTTCAACAGGTAGTCGCTGCAACACCATCTTGATCACTGCAGCCTGATGGATCACACGGGTTTCTGAACGTGTAGTGATCACGTGATTGTGTTGTGCGATAACGTAGCTTGTTAAAGTTTATTGTTTTAGACCGTCTGGCCGGGACTCGGGTAGGGAGATTTAGCTGGGTAAAGTAACTCATTTGTTGGGGGTTGGTGGTTTATATCATACAAATGTCAATAGCAAAGCAGTAATTTCAAATTTACATCAACATTCTGTCAATTTGTCATTACAATTAATTAATTTAACACACACACGCACTGCAATTAATGATAAGATGTTCTACATCGGTTTAAATTGATTTGTTTTGTGTTAAATAACTTAATTCCTTGGGTGTTATACTGTTAGTATAACAACCTAAACGATTTGCTATATTTACCTAAATGAATTATAAAAATGATTATACCCTACGTTTTACTGAGATTTTTATACCTTAACGTGATGTTAATTAATTTAAATTTGATATGCATAATTTTTTTTTGATTTGTGATGGAACCAAAATGTTCATTATACAAAATTGGATATGTTTGTATTTGGTAAAAAAAAAAACATACATTAAAAATCTATATAATTTCATGTATTCAGTTTCTACTTTCTTAATGGCGTATCTGCAAAATTTCTCAAATGCTAGCATACATAAATAATTATAATATTCTACATTTCTTCATAAAACATAACTATATACATTTATGAGCTTCATATGTGTATTCTACAAAATAAAAATGAAATGTATCGGTAATGTTAATTATCACCTCATCAACTTGCTACCTACACTTAACCCGAGTATTCCAGTACAGTGACCAAGCACATACAAGTGTTAGTTATTCTGGTACCTGATGCAATGTCTTGTATTATTAACTTATGCCCAGGCCCACCCATCATACCGGTTCCTGCTGGATGGGGGACAAGCCTAGGTGCTAAACGACTCATGAACAGCTTCAAAGAAACGACAAAGAAATTGTTTGG
The DNA here is from genome assembly GCA_024449915.1 of Sweltsa coloradensis. NCBI lineage: Eukaryota > Metazoa > Arthropoda > Insecta > Plecoptera > Chloroperlidae > Sweltsa > Sweltsa coloradensis. The sequence continues at coordinate 186,515 of JAMZAV010000654.1, forward strand.
AAATTAATTTTCGTGTCGTCGTGTTTGCCTTCCTTGGCGCCACTAGTAATTTATACCGGGGGGGGGGGGGGGGGGGGGCGAGGTCAAGCGAATAACGTGTGGTGAGATTACATGGGAGGGTCACACCGATAGCTTGTGTATTCTGGCAGTTTAAATGTTACTTTTGTTACACACAAATTAAACGTAAATTAAATTTAAACGAACGCGAAATTTAAAGTTATAAAAGTGGTTCTGGCTTTAATACATTTTCATACTTGTTGAAATTAAGACTCAATAATCAAAATCCATACTATATTTTATTAGGCCTACCCTTTCAGACCCAAGTAATTAAGTCATTTTACAATTAATTCAAATTTCTATTTTTTCCTAAGATTTTTTGTGTTTAAAAATCGTGTCTTAGGAATTTTTGGCTTTTGAATTAAAGCTTTATTTTAAGCACAATTTCAAATTTTTAACAAATTGCTATAGAACTTGATTATGTTTTTAATGTTTTGCATAATATTTTGTATTTCTTGTATCTCAAATAATAGCAATACTTGAGATTTATTACATTTCTGAGACAAACCAAATTTGAGCCTTTTTTGCAGATGTGTTTTTTCAATCTTCCCTTAAAAAATCACTTTTTGTCACATTTTGCATTAAGAAAAATATATTCTTTATTATCCCCCCCCCCCCACACACAAAAAAATGGGGTCAAATTTAGAAAAAAAACTATTTTTACCCGGATTAGAATTTGAAAGTTAAATGTTAAATGTGTATTTAAATGTACAAGGGGTCAGAAAGGGTTAAGAATATAAAAATTGTATACATTCATTCAAAATCGTTTGCTTAGTACAAACATACAAATGGAGAGTTCCCCCACCACCATGCCTGGCATTAACGACTCTGTACCAAGTGAACACTTTCGCAACTGAACACACCATGTCAACTGCACACAAACATAACTAAACACACTCAAAATATCTGTGTTCAGTCGCACTTGCTTCTGTGTGCATAAGTTTATAGCAACTGCAGTTGCTTTAAACTTAACTTTTCAACTTGAAGTGACAGCATGGTTGTCAAAACAGTTGTGGTTTAACAATGTTTTTTCTCTTGTTTTCAGGTAAGATGTTGTGACTGGCTCTAGGATGGTGACTAAACTTGGTTTAATATGGACACATCGTCAAGAAATAAGTAGTAAGTTCCGATCATAAATCAGTCTAAAGTCTCTCTAATTAGGCGTTTATATAGTTTATTTACTACAAACTAAATGTCTCTCTTTTCTATTGGGTTATATCTTCTCAAAAATCATCATCATCCATTGGGTTTTGAAAGAATGAAGATTGTTTATTCTTACCAACATGTAAGTCCTGAATTGAAAGCCGCGTCGTCAACCGAATATTTGTTGGTAAATTTTATCTTGCAAAATGTGTCTGTGAATAAAGCAAGCGTAGGCTTTTCCGTCAATAATATCGGATGAGACTCTTCATGTTAAAACTCATATTTTACTCTAAACGAACCTTTTATAAATTGCCTATTTTCTCTACAAATTACTTTTGTAATCGACCGAAAGTGAAACCCCTGTGAAACGAATGTTTTTGGTACTTGATGGTTGAAAGTAAATTTATTCCCTCCCTCTCCGATTATTTTGATATACAAATGTTTCGAAATAAATCTTAAAAGATCCGTTATTTACATCTGCACACCCCTTATTCTTGAATGTTCATCTCAAACACAGGCTTAACTTTAAGACACGAATTAAAAGTTTTAAGTACCTAACTTTACGATGTATCTTACCTATAATGTCCCACGTTTAATTAAAAAACAAACTGATAGCAATAAAACCTAGTACGTTCCAGGCTATTTTACATGTAGGTCCTGGAGAGAGATGTGGGTTCGAGCTAAGGAGTTTTCAAATATATCGGTTTGTCGTCGGGGCTGGATTTAGCTTTCACCCGGAGGCAACCGAAGAAGTGCTGCCCCTACAATATCCGAGTCCCTCTTCTACCCCATCAATAAATCCAATAACAGAAACGGAAATAACATACGAGGCAAGCTTTTCTTGTAGATCATGCATGCCATATAGAGAACCGATCGTATTCGAAATGTCTTGTAATTTGGCAAGCATAGAAATTTTGTGCTGCCTTCTTTGCGTTTGCGAAGATTCGCTACTTTTTTTCATCTTGATGTTTTAACTTTTTTTTTACTTTTTTCAGTATTAAAAACAATGTTACCTATTTAATGAACTGAAATACGTCCATATGGCATCAATGACGTTCAAAAATGCCTTTATTACGTTTATAAATTTGTTTTTCTTATTATTTGTATTGAACGTTCATTTGAATGATAATTTTAATCTAGAGTTTCGAAAACTTTATAATTTTACTACTCAATTCAATACGTGTCATGTCTTTGTTTACAACTGACATACCAGGTCTTGCGAATTAATCAAATGCAGATTTGAGTATTTCTGTGTTTTTGAGGTACCTATTCAGATCTCGCGTGAATCTTGGCTGTGGTATCGAATCCAGTTAATTCCTGGAATCTCAACAGAAAACAAAACAACGCAAAGTTTGAGAAGTTTCCATTACGAACTCTCGATAACGGAACTTAATTTACTTTCGCCAAGACCTCAAGAGTTTTCCGTCAATTACAGGACTGTTTGTGTAATTTCTTTCTTTGCGCCTCTCTCGCCTAACTTTCTTCTTCTTGTTCTTCTTCTTCTTTGCCCTCGCGGCTGTTAACTCAAAGTTACATCACATTACAGTTTCCCAGCATACCTCTCTTGTTAACCACACTTCTAATAGGCCGTATGAAATGAAACAACCCTAAAATTAAGGGTGTTCTAATTTATGTTTTTTGTATCTAGTAAATGGCCGTTATATCTTCTACACGCGGCGCCCCATCCTGTGATTATAACTCGGGGCCCGACCCACACACCACATACCGCGTGATTGTGAATGAATCTGGTCTAGCCCCCCCCCCCCTCCCCTACCCCCTCAACAGGCGAGCATAGGTGTGGAGATACCTGCATCAACTTGCAAGGTAGCCGCCACACTGGGGGGTGTGAGGGGGTGGGGGGAAGGCTGACATGAAAGATCTCGTTTCGAATGAATGTATATAACCTAAACTACAGGATGATACGAAGAAACGTTACGATACTATCACAACAAAATAAAACGCAAAGTGATTTCACGTTTGTTGTAACTAATGTTCCCTGCCAAAGTAACGAATTTGACTTTTTTTTCTACTTCTTTTTTTACTTTCTCCAGTGCATTTAATGTGTTTGTTTAATAATAGTAAACTTTAAACACTTGCTAAATGTATCTAGGATGTAGAAAATCTCTTTCTTAGTTGCTTCGATAAAGCTGTCTGAAGACTGACTATGACCACAGATATAATGACAGTTTGCTATGACTAAACAAATCGGAGTGTTAGTAATTTTACTCTAGATTTTAAAGGTATTCGTCACCATTTTTTTCCTTGCTAAAGTTTGAACCCTTGTCATTGTAAAACGATAATGGTAAGCTTCTTAAAATTATCTACAAATACATTAAATCCTATGTTAATCACGATTAATACCCTCTACAGAATACTTCCCCGTAAACAAAATGGCGAAGACGCCATTACAAAAAAACTTTCTCTCTGTTGTAAACACCACCCTAGCATTATGATTCATTTGTTGAGTAGGTCTCGGATGTATTCCATATTATATTGCCACTAAGAACGCGAGGAATGTGGGATTACAAAGCAGAGTATCGAGGCGCAGAAAGTATTCTAGTATAGCACGCATTCATGCCGTGGACACCATGCTGCGCGACGAAGAATGGACTCCTAACACGAAAGTGTTAATGAAATTATCCGTGTTTTCGTACAAGGGGTTTCCCAGGTGTCAGAATGTACTGTGTCGATTATAAATCACCTGTTATTATTCATGAAACCGACGTCAGCTGTTGACTATTACCTAAAATACTTACCTATTTATTTTCTTTGCTATACATTACTAAACTTTCTCTGGCTAACTTTTACTGATAAGTATTCTACTTTCAAAATTGTTATTTTAGCAACTTTGCTACTGTGCGTTTTTGTTAAAATCTAACAAAAAGAAAGTTACACATTTTCTTCCTAGACTTGAATAAAATCAAAATAGATTGTAATCATTGGATTGTCAAAAATGTGTTATTGTTACAGTGTGTGTGTAGACTATTTTCGCAAATTAGATTCGCGTCTCTCCGACCGTCTGTGCGAATCCGATTATTTTTATTGAAATTTCCCTTCGACACGGATGATACAGGATCGTTTGCAAATCCTATGGTTTTGAAGAGCGTCGTGTATAGGTAGCCTTACGAAAACAGAGATTCTCTAAACCCGGCACCTCCACCAAGGCGTAAAATTTTGTTTAAAAACAACTAACTTTACACCCTATTTTAAGTACTCCCGTCTCCTTGGGTATTTACTTGTTTGTTTAACTTTACTTGCCTCACTTCTTACACTAAGGTGCCTACTTTACGTTTACGAGAGGGTTTCACTACTTATTTGTCTGGAAATCGTTTGCGAATCTCCTTCCCGCGCCCGGCCCACCCTGTTAGCGTGCACACACACACACAACACAATGCCAGCGTGTATAAAAGACGGCGCATGCCTACGAAACCAAATCCCTCCATTCTCCCGCTTGTTAGAGTATCCAGCCATTCATCCATCCATCTCTCTTGTCAGTTTAGCTGCGATAATGGCAAAGATGTTAGGTAGGTTTTACGTATTTCGAGATCGAGATAGGCGTGATTATATTTAGCACATGCATGGCTTCGAGGGGTGAAATATTATGCATTAGGTAAGGGGATGATGTAAATTACACCCTTGTGAGGTAGACAGCAGATGTAGCTGAAGGGCTTGAGTTGAAGTGTGGGGTAATATTAGTTTAATGTCGAAACTGATGTTTGAATGTCTTAGATCGATAACTTTCAGCGGTCTTTGTTGGTATTTACTATTTAGTTAGACACCTTGCCATTTTGGTGGAGTTTAGCTGCTTTTATGTATTGGGTTGTGTATTGGGGGTTTTATGAGTAAGGGTTGTTGAATTGGTCGTTTTTGCTGTGCAATACTTAATATACGTAATGCCAGAATATAATTTTCTATTATTATGTGAAAGAAGATTAGGTGCTGAGCCTGGATAGCAAGCACTGATAAGCCGTAGCCCGAGAACTCGTCACCTCCCGACCCGACGAATGTTGGAATAGGGGTCTGATATTATTATTATGTTTTTGGAAGTTGGTTTAATTCAACATTTCATGCTATTTATTTCTTATTTCTTGGAAGAAGGCAATATCTCCCACTCAATATTTATAACCCAGCATCTCAAAGATTGTTTACGTTGTCAAGCCAAGCAACCTAATTTTACAACTTCATTCTCATACTCCTGAAGTTCCAGGTAAAAGGAATAATACCTTTTATTAGCGATTCCATCCCCAGCTTATTTAGGTAATGCAATATTTCTGTCCAATATGAACTCCAGTAAATCACGACTGAATGGTCACTCTCGAGCCCTAAGCTCCTCACAATGGGCAAATCTCTCCAGGTATTTGCTAATGTTGGGTGCAAACTTGTCGGTGCTTGTGTGAGTCATGGCCTACCTCAATACACCTCCCACTAACCCCTATCCACCCTGACTGGCCAATTACCTGATGGCTGACTCGACTATAGGGTGCCTAGAAACTGGGAGAGACCTTCTATCTTTGAGAATTGAGAACTGTTATTTGAACAGTGGTTCTAATGTTCTAGAGTGGCATTCACGTAAACTAATAGTTGTATTTGTTGAAAACCGTTTTTCTTCAAAGCTGAATCAGTTTGATATGTTGACTTATGCCTGCAAATGAGGAATAACTTGTAGATATTGTACCTTTCACGAAAAGCAATTGTAATGAAATCGATTTACCATGTCCAGACCATGTATAATAGCTACTATTTAAACTCCATGTCCAGACAATGTTACGCCATCGTAAGTTTATGTCGGTCCTTTTATTGTAATCACAAGATCGTGGAATTGGATGGTTAAAAACTAAGCGTATATAACTTCCAATTTCAAAATATAATAATCATTTAAACAATATTCATCCATGTGTGTGTGTATTACTTCTTCGTATGAATTAGACTTATGGAAAAGACACAGTTTTGGATGCTAAAAGAACAGAGAATCGCGAATCAGATATTTCTGTGTTAGGCACTTGTTCTAGTCACGGGTGTCCGAGAACTGTTTTATCGACTCAGAATCGATCTGGCTGGGTGTTCGGCCACCAGGGTCGAGCTCAGCGCCAGCGTACAGGCCTCTCAGTTGGAAGGTCGACGAGCATTCAAACCGACGGCAATATTTCGACTATAAGTTTTTTCCATAGGTTTCCTCAGTCAAATGTCGAATTTTTTGGAAGAAAGTTACTGGACATTCCTGCGCTAGGATACTAATATTAATATTCTATTTAACACAATCAACAAATTAGTAAATATCTCGACCGGGGATCGAACTCGGGACATCCGCTTGACGAGCGGACTTCTGATTTCATATGGATTTTATTAAATAATATTAATTTCTCATACGGAAGTATTTCCAGACCTACGAAATCTAAAAATACTAATTATGATATAATCTGAGCTGATACCCTATACGAAGTAGTTTATGGACATTTTTGAATTGTTGGAATCAGTTACAGTTTTTTAAAACCTCGGCGAAAACTTTCATTCAGAATACAAGCTTGAGGCTTCAATAAAGTTATTTTTACCGACAAAAATACGCTATTAAATTGATTAAATAAATAAATAAATTTGTATTTAGAGTCTTCCTACTCAGTCACAGAACTAATTTTTTGTGGGGGACATTAAATTTAAAGCAGACCAAGCCAACCCTGTAGACACCGACACCATCGACGTTATTTTATGTTCTCTTATTCAGTTATAATTTATAAAAACTGATTATCAAAAGATTTCGTTTTGTCTTAGTTAATCTTAGCATCCTGTAATTAATTAAATGTATTAAACTAGATTATCTGAAACCACACAATGCCACAGAAATATTGCAGCTCTCAGCAGTCTATATTTCATTGTCTCTAATATAATAGACTAAGTTTACCAGAATACGTTGGAATTAATTCGAGTTCTCTTTGGGAGAATTTAGTTAAAATTGTCTTAATTAAACGTAATTCGTGAATAGTTTTAAAATTATAAGTTGCTGCGTCTTCAGTTACAAAAGACTTTTAACTTTTAAGAGGGATTATTACAAAGTATTTTCTGTTTGTTTTGCAGATGCGGCAAAATTTGAGACCATTAATAAAACTTTAATAAGTTATTACTGTTCTTGCAGTAAAATTAATTGGTGTGCACTCAAACCTTGGGGTGAAGGACATTTAAAACTGTTGCACATCTGCGTCTGTTGCACATGTGCATCTGTTGCAGTTGCAATGGAATCCATCCAACATGAACAAAAACAATTACCCAAATGTCATCTCTCTCTGAGCGTTTAAGTGTAGCTGTAAATAATGTTTTTAATGGTGTAATGATTCATGTCAACTGGGACTCGCTTTGTGTTAGTCGTTTTTGGCATTAATTATAAAAAATTAATAAAAATTATATAAAAAATTTAGATCTGTCAGATTTAAATTGTAATAAATTGTCAGTTTCCTGATCTTGTGTCCGTGTTTTTGTGGCAATCACGCAGGCTTCATATTTATTTTCCAACATGGCCAAAAAAAGTGTTAATGTATAAACAAACACAGCAGGGGACCGCAAATAATGTCTAGTGGGGTGGGAAAGACATTGAATACTTATTAATATTATTCTCTGACCCGGCACCTCCACCATTTGTTAAAAAAATGAAACTATGTAACAGGTAGTAACGTTACATAATACAAATCATTGGACTTTTCACTGTTATTTGCATAATATCTTTTTTAAAAGGTGATATTTCGACTTAATCAAACAAATTAAAAATTAAAAAACCACAACAAAAATCCACATTTGTGATAACATTATCCGGTCTAACGTGTTTAACTTTAATTACTTTATACGAGTGAGTTAAAATGAAGGCGTTTTTTATGATATGTGTATAACATGTTAACACGAAATGTTTATCCTCCAATTTTGACCTTATTGTTCTAATTTGAGTCGTGGTTCTTATACATTTATTTGATTTATTTGCGTATTTGACATATTTTAGTTATACAATCTGATTTATAAAGGAAGACTTTATAAACTACTAATTATATTAATGCTTCGTAGCATACGATCGTCTTTTCCCTACCTAGCATGGTAGGACGAACAACCCTAAGTGCCCGAACCCTCCCCCCCAACCCCCCACACGGCTCACATTAATATCGCCTAGCCCGACCATTAAATAAAACAGCCCAAATGTCGGACACAACTAGATAGGTCTACAAGATACTATACATGTCTGCCCCCGGTACAGACACGCACGCACATGTACGTATTACATATTCATGTGCTCACCGGACCCACACAGCGGTCACATGCAACCCCCTATAGTTCATTCATTGTAAGGTGCCACCTTGCCGATAGATTAGCCCAAGGAAAGTGATTATAGTTTTAATGACGTCATTTTGGTTGCAAATGAGACCGTTTGTATAATATTTAGATACTAATTACATCAATTAAGATGGTGATTTAGTGCTTCAGTATTTTAAGTTGTATGCAAAATAGGGGATGTAATTGTATTAGCTTGTGTATACTGTTGAGATGTTTAAGATAACGTGATACTAAGATGAATAATAATTCACTAACATTGCTATGAAGTTTCCAAAAACTACCGTTATATTCCTGCCTCAAAATAATCAATTTAAAAGCTACTTTACGACATATAATAATATACAATTTACTAGCTTCAAATACAATTTAAATGTTTTTGTGAAAAGAGTAAGTCTGCTGTCAATGTTAAACTGAACGAAATTTACGTTTGTGTATATTTATATAGAGGATGTTAAAAAAGTGAAAACATAGTGTAATGTGTTTTTTTTTATTAACACCAGTCATGTTTTTGCATCGAAAATTGTTCCAATGTTACATTTGAAAGTGGATTGAATACCAATTATAATCTTTTTTTCATTATTAATACAAGTCAAATTGTCCTCAATTGTAGATAAGTTTTTATAACTGAATGGGATAGACTTTGATTAAATAGATATAAAAACATATTATCAAACAAATTGCGACCTTTCTATGTTGTGTGTAAGCACTTTAAAATGCAAAATTTTTAATGGTATAAAAGCTAATCGTAGTCTAGATATTGGAAATATAAATAAACAAGTTTTTAAAGTCTGTATAAGACATCATTTCTCCTAATTTATATTCATTCCATCTGCTCATTGGCAATTACATATTCATTGGACTGGAAGAGGATTTTGTAGATATTTCAATTCCATTTTTCAAGATAATTTCAATCACTCTTTTAAGCAGGTGAAATATAAAACTTCATTGAAGTCACTCGTTGAGAGTAATTCTCTCGTGATTCGGTCTTATCTCATGTCAGGTGACGATTCATTGTTGTTAATTAACTTAGTTCAAAACTTTTATAATTTAATACTGTGAACTTTTCCCTCGTTTCGTTTGCTGCCTCAATCGAAATGCCAATTGGATCTAATGAAAGAATTCTAATCAATCACCACCTCGTGTTTATTTTTATTGAGAGTATTATTTGAACAGCGGTTCAGCACTAATAATTACAAAACCTAAGTTGCCTCTTGAAGGTTATAATATTCGTGTTGGTGGATGAGCGTATTTGACCTCTCCTGCATTCACACATTCGCCCAAATCTTTAAAATGCGATTTTCTGAGAAATATTTCTTTGATTATCCAAAGTCAGTATAGAGACCTAGGCTTTCATATGTAGGTATAGATGATTCCGTAAAGTTACATCAAGATCCGATTAGCAGATTGCCAATAGAGTGAGAACTAATATACGACAGCATATTAACAATTAAAAACACTAGAACACCTGAGCACTTTTTCAAGTGTTATCTTAAAGCATGCACTCAATAAAATTAAACAGTGATGAGCCTTTCAGTTTTACATTATTTGTACAGCTCTTTAAGCTAAGCTTTGCGCTTTATATAATTATCTAATGGAGTGGTTTTCTCTCACTCCGACTGTAATTCCGTACTTTCTTTTTAAATAGAATTGTTAATCCTTTTCTTTCGTTTACCGTAAAAAATACGGGGCTACATTGTAGAAATCTCACCGAATTTGAGTAACAAACTCAGTCAGGCTGCCAAACAGCATTGTTCTCATAGAAGTCAAATTTAAAGTTTTTTGATACGTTCATCCAACATCCAAGATCTTTCAAATTTAAAGATTTATAAAATATGTCACCCGTTTTACCGTTTGCGTCTGTACGAGGACTGTTTTCAAAAGTAGGTGAGGTAGTCGACTATTGTTGCATTTAATTTCCGTTTGACCAAATGAGACCCTGTATTTCGTGAGGGTGCGTCTATCATTATACAGACGACTAAGTTACATCTTAGTTGCTGGAATATCCGCTTCCCCCGGGTGCGCTAGTGTAGAATGGTGAATTGGCATAGAAAGTTCAGATTGTCGCACGTTCTGGGGTTCTGTTCACCCCCTCTCCCCTCACCCACGTACACCACACTCTACTCACATATGTTTTCCCTCTCTTTTCTCTTTCTCTCGCACACCCAAAACTCTCTTTCTCTCTCTTACACAACATCTTGATATCAGCGCATCGTAGCGACTCCAAATCTTTATGTTGCTGGTTCGATTCCAAAAACTGGTACTGAAAGATTTCTCGTTGTCCTCCTTTATAAAGCACTTTTTTTAACTGAATAGAATAGACGTTAAATAAATGAATAAAATAACAAAATAATAGGTTTTTCTCAATCAATGACGAATGTGAGCTCTTTTTACTCAACTACAGTTTTTATCCAATTGAGGATGATTTGAAATGTTAGCTACTTTTTGCTTTGCTTTTTGACGTTCTTGAAACATTGAAGTATTTTTAATATTAACTTACCAACTATGTCATGTGGAAACAAGGCAATAAATAGCAACTATTCTCTCGAGCACTTGTTACCTCTAATCTGTTATATCCCCAAACACAAAGTTTGTCCATTTGCTGACTAAACCTTCAAAGTGAACACTATTTCGCTCGTTCGTATTTATTTGGCTTGATCCGTGGAATGTTTGTTTGTGACTACAACATCCCTTTTAGGTAATTAACTAGAATTGCTTACTTTGGTTGTTTTGCATTAATTAATAATATCTTTAAGAGCCGGAGTGTAAGTGAGCAAGGCAAGGAAGGAAGTAGCTGATATTTTCTCCTTCTCCCCCCCTCTCTCTCTCACTTTCTCTCTCTCTCTCTCTTTTTCTCTCTCTTCTTCTTTCTCATTTACTCTGTCTGTCTGTCTGTCTTTCTGTGTCTGTCTGTCTGTCTGTCTGTCTGTCTATATTACTGTCTGTCCTCAAAATTTCTCTTCATTTCTTCGCTTACAACTAAAATTTATATCGCCATAATCTATAATCGGTTATGTAGGATAACCTTTAAATCTAACTTTTCGTTCTAAAATTTAATTGGATTAAAACATATTGCTTCTCTACCCTTAATCCCGCCTTAAGAAATCCGTTTCTAAAATCTCTCAATCGCTCACACACATACACTGTCTCAATTTTCTATTAGTTTACGATAAACCTTTAAAACTCTGAGTTCGCCTCACTTCACAAGCAAAGCACCGAGCGCGTCTTATAGACTTAACCCCCTCTTCTATTATCTTAGTTTTTCCTCCACTCATACAGAGCTCCACTCTCACCCCCGACTTCAACTCGGAATCCCCCCCCCCCTCCCCTCCTTGACTTCAGCCGCCTCGGTGGACAATCGATAGCATAGACTGCAGCTCTAGCCGACTTACTGATAGAACCCTCTCTTTTCTCTAGGTGGTAGACTACGAGACGGGTAATTGTCTGTGCTGTGCATGGCAATGTGAGGAACGCAGGCGGTGGATTCAATTGTGATAGGATATATATATAGAAGGCAGTGGAACTGCTAACCCGGCTGCGTTGATACGGCTCAATCTAATGTTTTCTCTCACGGACGAAATATACCGAGAATGTGGAGTATATTCATTCACAAAGATATAGAGATGACTGAAATTGTTTTAGGGGGGCGGGGGCAATGAGGCTCATTAGTTATTGTGTGTGAAAATTATTCAACAAGTGACGGGGGGAGGGGGTGTTTATACTGACATTATTCATAGCTATGATTATTTCCTTGGAAGTGGGTGTATATGAAAGAAAATGCCACGAGTAGTATCTAGAAGGCGTGGAAAATGCAATGGGAAATATGAAACAAAAGTACCGTATTAGAGAGAGTTGTTAATACTCCATATAATTTTTTGAACACATCTACAAAAAAGATTACAATAAATATATGATCTAGCATAATAGCAACTTCCGACAAGCGGGGCTATTTTTAAACATCATGAAATAATCTTATAATCTTAGATATATTTTGTAAATACGACTAAACATTTTCAAACTCGTCTATACAAGAAATATAATAATACGTTTTAACATCAAAAACCTAGAATGCCGGTAAAATCTAGCAGTGCTATACAATAGCCATTCGATGTCTGCTATGTGAAAGCATGCATGAGCTAAAATACCAATTGAAGTTTAAACTCGTATAAAAAACTCACTCAAAATTTAAAACATTTAAAAAAAATTCAAAATCAAAATTTGACTAAAGTTTTCTATCAAATATTTTAATCTCACGCTTAATTAATTGAAAAGAAAATAATGTGTTTCCATATTGATACTAAAGTTCCTTCCTCTTGAATAAAACGCTCAATGTTGTTTCCAAAATTGTCACCGAATTATTAATAAACCCACTTCCTTATAATTTACAAAACAGCACATTTCCATAAATTTAATTAACTAAATACTAACCTCGAGGCCCAGTCATTAGTCAGAAGTGAGTCTCATTATTCGGCAGTGAACACGGCAAACGTGAAGGTGTATGCCCCTAGGTGTGAGTAATGAGCGGACTTACAGCCGTGCCCGGTAATCTAATGAATTAAATAAAACAACGCCTCGTAATACCCGGGGCCTAGACAGAATGGTTAATTTACTTCTTAATTTCGTGTTGTATTAAATTCTCAATTTCGGGTTATAATGTAAATTGAAAAACTTATGTTAATGAATGTGATAAAGCATTTGTGAAAAATATATTTTTAATGTCTACGAAGCTCAGAATAATTGTAACGCTCAAAATCCTCCCAAAAGTCCACCAAAACGACAGCTCATTAGTAAACGAGCCTATAATTCGGAGGCTGTAGAATGTATTCGAAAATAAGCAATTCTGCGTACCTACTATAATTTTAATCAATGACAAATATGATGCACAAGGCATGAATCTAAAAATAACCAGTTTAACGATTGCATGAACAGCGAGAAATATGTTTTCGATGTTAATAAACACGATATCACGTATTTATGCTTATTCATAATTAACTGTAATCTTTACTATAATTCGAAAGAATTTATATGATCATATATCTGTCATCATAACATAGAAATTTTATAGAAGAATTTCATTCATAAAAGTTACAAAAATATTAAATTAATTTAAGCTACCCGGCACCTCCACCAACAATGCTATTCTTATGGAGAATCATTTTCTTATGTACGACCCGGCATCTCCACCAATTGTATTTCACATTTTCTGTTTCTCGCGAATTCGTCAACTTTATTCTTATACAATTTAGAATTTTTTGTAGAGTATTTTCCAAATAATAATTTTGTCTGCCCGATAGGAGTAGCTATAACGCATTACTGCGGGAGTAAGTAGTCGATTAATCCTGACGAAAGAGGTTTATAAAAGTTTAAAGTACTGAAAATAGTCACTGCTGAGATTGAGTTATATAGAATAGCCCCTCAGCCTCTCCAAGTTGTGTTTCAATGGCTCTTTTACGGAATATTACTCTTATTTCCGAACAGTTTTCTAAATTATTGTATTTTAGTTGATTTAAAATATTCATGTTTGTGATTTGTTAGGTTATAGGATTTCACCCCTCTCCCAGAAAGAAATTTCAATATATTACTCACATCACATTTGTGAAAGTTCGCATTTACAATTTACATTGTGGTGACACAGTCCCCTTCAAACTATCAGTCGAACTTTTATTACAACGCTTATATTAGCTTCATGTGTTTGTCTGTCTGTCTGACTTTCTGTCTGTCCAGACAAAATCTTATAATCGATATTTCATTACAATGCTTATATTAGCTTATTGTGCTTGTCTGTCTTGTCTGTCTGTCTGTCTGTCTGTCTGTCTGTCTGTCTGTCTGTCTGTCTCTGTCTGTCTGTCTGTCTGTCTGTCTGTCTGTCTGTCTGTCTGTCTGTCTGTCTGTCTGTCTGTCTGGACGGAATCTTATAATCGATATTTCACCCACTTCTGAATGTCCAATCGATCTGAAATTTTTCACACATACGTATTCTTGATGACAATAGATGATCAATTAACAGATTCACTAATAATCATTAATTAATCTTAATTAATAATTAACGTTTTATATGGGAATCGATATTTCACCCACTTCCCAAAGTCCGATCGAGCTGAAATTTTTCACACAGACGTACAACGCTTAAATCAGCTTCATGTGTTTGTTTGTCTGTCTGTCCTTGATTGCTATGCGGCGACAACGCTCACCGCGCTCCTCTTACAAGTTCAATCCCGTGCGGTGAGTCATTCACCATACACATAGTTTCGTTCCCCTCGCGTGGTTCGACCTCACAGTTGATCGGATGGAGTTGGTGCCAGCGCAACTATTGTTATCTATCACGGCAGAAAGGATTGTTTAAATATTACATGAAAAAATATTTTTTTTAAAACAACGCTTATATTTAAAATTACTAAAAAGTAAAAAATAAATTTTCGCCCAACAAATTTTTGCCTTACTCGGAAATTAAAAAGCGTTGGGCGCTTACGGTATTGACATAGATTACAGAATTTTGTTGTTCATGGAAGGAAAGCGCCCAACGCTTTTAATTTCCGAGTAAGGCAAAAATTTGTTGGGCGAAAATTTATTTTTTACTTTTTAGTACTTTTAAAATTAATATAAGCGTTGTTTTAATTTATTTATTTTTACTTTGAAGTGCTGATTAAATAGCAATTTTTTATTTGCAATAATTTTTCATAAAACATTCCCAAACAAACTCATAAATCATAAACGATATCATTCAAAGAGGAATTTTTATTTTAATTCGATATATTTAAATATTTTTTTAAACCAAACTCGTAAATAACAAACAAAATTATTCAAAGAGTAACTAACAACATTTTCATTGAACGTGATCAAATCAAAAACATTTTAATTTCCAATTAATTTTCATTACATAACCTCTAACAAACTCATAAATAATAAACTGAATAAGAGGAACTATATTATCGTTGAATCTCCCTCGTCGCAAACACGGAGCGGTGCGACGTAACCGAATGGCAACAGTGTGATTATCAAAGCGTCCCCGGGGTAAATGCTCCGCTTAGCCTAGCGGACCGTGAACGTCGCGGGTAAAGAGGTCACTTTGCTCTGGCCGGTCTATAACGCGTGTATTAGCCCACACGGACTCTGCCAACGCCGCAATGACCGTAATTCCACAGGCCGCAAGCGTCATTATCGAAATTCTAATTTCGTTTATATATGGATGTAAGAGAATTCTGGTAAATGACTTAGTTTTAGGTTGATGTGAAAGGGAAATGTAAAATTATTTAGATTGGAGTCGGAATTAGTTTAGTTAGAAAGCTTGGTTATTACGTTTCCTTGCGTGTCTTCACTTTTGATCGCGACAAATTGAAATTCGGACTATAACGTAAAAATACAAATATAATAATACTTATATTCCTTATATTCCTCCTGAAATGTTATCTTGGCAATTTACTGTTCAATGGAAATAATTTGACTAAGCTTGTATGGCTGCAGTCAGATGCGTGCAACGTTGAGCCAATAATGACAGATTTTACAATTTTAAAGCCGTCTGCTAATGATGTTTAACGTAATAAACGTCTACATAGAGCAAATGTAAGAAATAACGGTACTTGTTCATTAACGGGACCCCCTCCAAGAAATGTAAAAATTATGTGAAAACATTTCATTAGACAATCATAACTACACTCAAAACCGAAAAGGTAGAAAATTCGACCCCTAGGGGGATATCACCTGTTCGACCCCTGTTTTTAGAGGGTCGACCATTCGACCCCTTCGAAAACAAGGTATAATAATCGACCGCTATAAGGCGAATAAATGAACTCGTAGGGGTAGATTAATCCCACTCTAGAGTGAGGTTATTGTTACCTATAGGTTCTAAAATAGGGCCCTTTAAGAGATTATGATCTACCCGTAAGGGTAGATTAAGCGCACTCTAGAGTGGGGTTATTGTCACCTATAGGTTCTTAAATAAGGCCTTTTAAGAGAGTATTATCGACCCGTAGGGGTAGATTAACCCCAATCTCGATAGACCTCCAAGAAGATTATTTCGTCTTGTAAGGGTCGATTTTATTACCCCTGATGTAAGCAAAAATTTCGACCCGTCCGATTTCTACTTTAGTCTTCAGGTTGAAATTTCGGCTCCTGTAGTGGGATTAATGGAACCTTACAATTATTTACTTTCGTAATTAAACAGTGATGATGAATGTTCCTGTAAGAAAGACATGCATCATTGAATAACCAGTAGAAAGATTAATATTACATATAAATTTCATAATGTTAAAATCTCGGAACTCAGCGATGCTCGAACCTGGGACACCTGGAGAAAGAGTATACACTGTCCTAGTCATTAAACCCAATACACCAAGACACTATATAACTGAAGCGCGTCTGTAGTGATACACCTCAAGATACCTACAGGGTTGGCTTGGTAGCTTTGATTTAAAGTCCTCCACTGAAAATCAGTTATATAACTGAGTGGGTACTAGACTCTAAATACAATTTATTTATTTTATTTATTTATGCCTGCAGTTAGTTAGTAACCAACCTTCGAGGTATATATTTCGACCAGAGACGGTTGAGTTTTCCCATCTCAGAGGTTTATTAGTTCGACCCGCAGAGTGATATCTATCTACCCTTAGAAGTATATTATTCTTCCCCTAGGAGACGAACAGATACACCTCAAGATGTGATTATTATGCCCTCAGTTAGTTAGTAATCAACCTATGAGGTAAATATTTCGACCAGAGACGGTTGAGTTTTCACCTCTCAGAGGTCGTATTTGTTCGACCCGCAAAGTGATATCTATCTACCCTTAGAGGTATATTATTCTTCCCCTAGGAGACGAACAGATACACCTCAAGGTGTGATTATTATGCCCACAGTTAGTTAGTAATCAACCTTCGAGGTATATATTTCGACCAGAGACGGTTGAGTTTCCCCATCTCAGAGGTGTTATTAGTTCGACCCGCAGAGTGATATCTATCTACCCTGAGAGGTATATTATTCTTCCCCTAGGAGACGAACAGATACACCTCAAGATGTGATTATTATGCCCACAGTTAGTTAGTAATCAACCTATGAGGTATATATTTCGACCAGAGACGGTTGAGTTTCCCCATCTCAGAGGTGTTATTAGTTCGACCCGCAGAGTGATATCTATCTACCCTTAGAGGTATATTATTCTTCCCCTAGAAGTCGAACAGATACACCTCAAGATGTGATTATTATGCCCTCAGTTAGCTAGTAATCAACCTATGAGGTATATATTTCGACCAGAGACGGTTGAGTTTTCACCTCTCAGAGGTCGTATTTGTTCGACCCGCAAAGTGATACCTATCTACCCCTAAAGATATATTACTCAGTACTCTTCCCCTAGGAGACGAACAGATACACCTCAAGATGTGATTATTATGCCCACAGTTAGTTAGTAATCAACCTTCGAGGTATATATTTCGACCAGAGACGGTTGAGTTTTCACTTCTCAGAGGTCGTATTTGTTCGACCCGCAAAGTGATACCTATCTACCCCTAAAGGTATATTACTCTTCCCCTAGGAGTCGAACAGATACACCTCAAGATGTGATTATTATGCCCGCAGTTAGTTAGTAATCAACCTATGAGGTATATATTTCGACCAGAGACGGTTGAGTTTTCACCTCTCAGAGGTCGTATTTGTTCGACCCGCAAAGTGATATCCATCGACTCTTAAAGGTATATTATTCTACCCCTTGGAGAATAATTTTATTCCTCTACTGGTTTAATATTATCTCCATTTGAATTCATTAATTACCTTTGAGAGTTCAAATTTCGAACTCTATTGGCAGGTTTTTAACTTTCCATGGGTCTATTATTTAGGCTTTCGAGGGCGTGTATTTATCCGATTCTCGGTCGAATATCTCCACTTAGAGGTCGATGAATATACCTCCACGGGAAGATTTTTGTCATGTTAGAGGTATTTCCCATTATCTACCCCTACAGGTAGTTCTTGGTTGATTTGGGTTCAATATTATACCTTTTTAGGAAATTCGCCTGTCTGAGGAACATTTTTCGACCCTTAGTTACCCTTTCTTACCCCATTCTACCAACTTATACCCTTGGGTAGAATTTTCAACCCGTACTTACCCCGATCGACCCCATAATCGACCCTTTCGACCTTTTAATTCTGAGTGTACTACATCTACTCCATCTGAGTTTCAGGAGGTCACGAAAACACAATCATTTCGAACAAAGCCTTGAAAACATCCTTTCCGACTACAAACTTTGCGCCACAAGTGACACAGCCTACGCCAACATACTCCACCTACAAAACCTTTGACGTCGCTATTTTAAATATAAAGGACTGTCAATGGAAAAAGTACTTTCGTTTAAAATAGCGACGTTAAAGGTTTTGAAGGTTCATTTGGTGTCCGTGAACGTCAATGTCAGCTGCACGGCGACGACTGCTCTCATGTAGGCCTACGCGTTCCAATGGACTGTACTCGCCTGAGTCACGTTGAACGTTTGAGTCAAGTTCACTGTCTGAGTCATATTCAACTCCTCGCAAGTTATAATTATTCATTGTAAACAGAAATAAGTAAAAAAACGACGATGGGGGGACCAATTAACAAAAAATTGAGGGGGTCCCGTTAATGAACAAGTACCGAAATGACTATTTAATTTTGTATGATGAAAATTCCTTCGTTCAGTGTGAGTATAGTTGGAACTTGGAAGGCAATGTACAAGTCCCAGCGTTTGCTTTTTTACCAAAGAAACCTTGAAAAAACTTCAGCTGGGGCTGTAACGATATCGATCGGCAAACTCCCGAATTAGTCTCGCGTATATCGGTGCTATATACCACTTACGGTATTTTGTAAACTAACGTTACTTCCATCTAGTGACTGATTTCTTGAATTTGAAAATCCTTCAAATTAACGTTGTTTTCCACCTGAATTATTTCTTAACTAGAAAAATGGCACAGTATTCTAGGTTATTATTTTTTAAACGATATGTAAATATTAGAACTTCAAATTCGCCGTAATCTTGCATCCACAAAATGGTTAAATAGTAAACGTGATATGGGTTTGGTGGAGGTGCCGGGTAGAGCGAGAAAATTTGAAACTCCATAAGAATAGCATTGTTGGTGGAGGTGCCGGGTCTTTTCTTCATTATTTATTTTTTCCGCATTGATGTTCTATTGTATAATAAATAATATTGTTAAAATGTAGAAAGATAATTCTTATGGAATTTTAGAAAGGTGTAGCAAACGTAGCAGTTAATTTATTTAGTGATTCAAATATGCATCCTTGTAATATAAGCAACAAATCACTTCTCAGTACTTTCGCTTGCTCTCATACATTTTGTTGTGTATGCCTACTATTGTTTTTATACTTCTTTAGTATTTTCTTTGACAATTATTTTATCCTGGCAGAATTACATTCAGTGTATCGTTCGCTTTTTGTTAAATTATCATAATAATAATTGCAATTACATCGCACTGTAGGCCTGTATGCGTTCATTCGTCTAAACGCAACATATCACTGTTTCGTTTGATAATGACGATATCTATGATGGACAAGTCGCTGTTCCTGGGATCGAGCTCAAAGCTCAATCTTTTACCAAAACCAATTTAGACTCAAAAATTTTACAACAAAGTTCAACTTTGAGCATCGATTATAGTTCTGTAACAGAAAAACCCGTTCCATTCACAATATTTTTTAAAAGTAGTTCCGATCCCAGCTTACATATGAATAATATCTTTAAGTTGAATCTAAAATCGATTTAGAGCGGTTTAGCGAGTAAGTATAATGTTATGTTGAAATTGCCACTTTGGGAATACGCATAACTTTGGCTTTCTAGTTGGCATCTGCGTTGCTGATAACGCTCCTGTGCAGAGAGTTTCAGATTCTTTGCCAAAGAGTTTGGTTTCCACGGCCCTCTAGATACCTCGTTTCTCATCTGTCGCACCGCCTTGTGTATTTCAGTGTTAGCATCGCAAAACGATCGGGGTGGCAGTGTGTAAATTTTTATTTTTATATCGTAATATACTATATGGCCGGAAGAAAATTGTACTGTGCTGTTAAAGCTGTATATGTTTATTCAGTACCGGTCATCGTATTCTGTAGGATTTCCGTAAAGTGTTCGCAGACGGGATAAGGTGTTTCCTGGGGAACGGGAAGATAAATTACTGGTTCCCGAGGGGGTTGTGATATATAGAGCGTCATCAGGGTGCTTCGTTCAACAGATCATGTGCAATGCATGGGATAAAAATAAAATATACATTCATGAGGAGCCAATTTTTTATCCTCCCGATTTATATATATATATATATTTGCGCAAATTTAGAGTTTAAAAGTTCAAATTTGTAGCCTTAAAGGGGTATTTAACCGCTAAACTCAAAAAATATATTTCATTCAGGCTAACTAGTAATGAATTAAGCAATCAACAGAAAAATTATTGGGGCCACCATGACCTCCCAAAAAATTGTCAAACATGACATTTTTTGAGCTAGGTCCCATCGGCAAAAATCTCCCATAAGAAATAACATGGGGACGATCTTTATGCCCCGTGACCTTGGAGGATTTTGATCAAAAAAAATATTGGCCATTATTGACGTACTCTACAGCCTTTTCTGTAAATTCTCTATATTTTGTTTTGTAATTTGGGCAAGTAGTTCGGTCAAAATATGCTGATTACCAAGATGGGGTGTGATTTTGGAATGCATTTTTTTGCGTGTTTGAGGGTATATTTGGGCACAGTTTCAAGACACGATGTTATAAAGGGGCATTTTAGATTGGTACTATGCTCTAGTATCTATGTGGACCAAAAAAGAAGCAGGTTAAAGCCGATTTTAGAAATTTCCCAAAACACCAATTTTCGCAAATTTCTGGATCAAAAATATAAAAAAATTCGTGTTATATATCACAATTAAAAGATATAATTTTTTAAACTGTCATTTTAGTGTAGTATTGTGCTATAGATCACGTGGTAAAAAATAATTTTGGGGGTTTTTAGCCCCTTTAAGTGATCTTGTATCAACATCATATATATGCTTATTTAAATATACGTCTGCGATCATGTTTTTCAACTGTACATCTTCTTTACGAACTACTATATCTTTATCAGTTATAGTTTGTTGGATGAGCGAAGCGAAGACTTCAATTTCACTGACCCCCCAAAAATTTATCTCGGTTGTTTTTTTGTGTGTTTTTTTTTCTGTTTGTTCGCACGATTCCGGGCAAACGGCATATGCGATCTTAATGAAAATTGAAGGGGACCTTCGAAATCTCTGAACTTAGACGTGCCACGTTTTTGGGTACAATCGAAGAAATATTTCTCATGAATATCGCACTTTTACGATTTTTTTCGATTTTTAGTGCGATATTTTCGTGACATTTGGGCCGATTCTGACCAAACGGGTAGGGCTACAAAGTTCATATTTCACATGGACATTAAGGTTATGGTGATGTAGTACCTTTTGAAAGAAAAAGTTGAAAAAGTTAGCCAGAATCCATAGAAATAAAGCTTTTAATATAAGTTTTTTACGGTAAATAATACCAATTGACAAGAAACAATAGAAACTTGACAACAATCACCTACAATGCGTAGGCAACAAAACAAAGCACTTGCAAAAGTAAAGATATCCCACGCAAACTAAAAACTTTAAAAAGCTCATCCATCAACGCGGCGGGACTTTAGCGTTTTCCTAGTAATTATAACTAATACTCTACTCTCAATAAAACAAATTTCTAATGTACCTCCACGATATTATTCTACACCATTTCTTGGTGATTTTGACATTTATAAATAATTATTAATTTTGTTTCACAGTCAAGCGTACATTTTGTGATTTGAAATATTAAAATAAGCAATACAATTTTAATTTCGAATACCTCACAATTTTGTATAAATTAATTCGCTTTTATTTACTTGAGGGACATAATAACAAATTATTTAACTAAATGACAGATTTTCTGCCGAAATCGCTTTACAAATTACACCGATTGTTGTGTTTTGATATCATGATTGGAATTGGAAATGTTTTTCCACGTATTTGTTTTGGCACGTTTTACACATGTTTTCTTACACAAAGTCAGTTGTTACTCAGTCATTCCTTGTTGGTCGTTCAACTCAATCTTCTCAAGCGTGAATAAATAAACAAAACTAATTAATTTACCTGTATTGTCTCTTTGAAAACAAGTCCAAATTCTCCACCGTGAGAATCGTCGTGAATTATTTACAACTAAGTAAATTTGCATCTATTGAATGAAGATTAGTTCAGTTTACAGAGGAAATTACTTCGAGGAAATTTGCTCCTCTCGAGACTATAGCTACGAATTAGATTGTTTATCTTCGCCTCCTAAGATGTTTGGGAATGTCATCTCTGACACTTGTCTGGTTTACACGGCCGAATGTTGCCAACCTAGAAGCCCAAAACATCGCTGAACCTGATAATGAATACTTTATTGTAGTGGTAGAAACCTATATTGTCAATACGTTATGAAAGTTTGTCTTGTGGTTTCGATCGGAACGTACAGGCAGGTTCCGAGTTTGATCCTCAATCAAACCAATTATTTACGAATGCTAACAATCAATAAGTGTAGGCCTAATGTTTCACTTTTCAAGTGCTATCTTGAAGCAAGCACTCTATTAAATTAAATAGTGTTAAACCTTTCAGTTCGACATTATCTTTACAGCTCTTTAAGCTAAGCTTTGCGCTTTGCTTTAATAATTATCTAATGGAGTGGTTTTCTCTCACTCCTTCTGTAATTTCGTACTCTCATTTTAAATAGAATTGATAACCCTCTACTTTGTTTACGGAAAATACATCAAGGACTCGTTGTCAATTTAATAACACGCATTAAATAACTAAATGTGAGCAATGTTGTAGAAATCTCATAAATTGAGTAACAAACTCAGTTTTGCTGCTGAACAACATTGTTAACAGGCGTTGGCCTATTTTCTCAAAATACAGTTCTCGATCGAAAGTGTCAACTTTGGAAATGTAAAATCATGTTAACCCTTTATAGGTGAGTGGTACACATAGTTATCACTTCTTTTCAAAATCTAAACAATTAAATCTGTTAGTTTTTTCTTTTACACCCGGTCAAAAAGCTGCTTTGTTTTGTTCTGAATTGATAGCATTTTTCCTTACTAAATTCTAATGATTAGAACGATTTTTATAATTGATCAAAAATCGGATTGTGTATTAAAACACCAAAAATACACAAATTTTCGGGATGTCCCGGATATTTTGTTTGCCTGTAGTGATTCAATTTGAACATGCAAAAAAATCAAAAAAAAATCTAAAATTCAATAAAAAAATCACAAATTTCAAATTGTTAAGGTAGAAAGAAAAATTATGGATAAAAAGTTTTGCCCTATAAAGGGTTTAAACTTATCAATCGACATTGACATTTCGCTTTAGTGTCACGGATGTTATATTATTACGCTTTGTACGAGAATTACAAATTTGTCGCTGTCTATCGACTATTGTCACACGAGTAAGTAAATTAACCCCCTGCTTTCTTATTTGTTACCCTGTGAGAAAGCCTAAGAGAACTACCGTTTTGCGCTCTCGACAAGTTATTAAAATAATTTTCACACTTGTTAAGGAAGCAATGCCCTTACTTGTGAGTGTGTCTGTACCACTTCAGCTATCAGTTGTGTTTGTATTCATAGCTCCATGCATGCAGAGCTCCGAACACAAACAAGGAACGAAGCACAGTTCGTTGTTTGCTCGCTCACAGCGCTCTCGTCGCAATCAAAGAGCGCTAACGACTAATTTAATTTGTTCGCTTCGTAGAAAACCTTTTCGTTTCGCTTAGCGCGAGAACTTTCCGCTTTCTTGCATGGTTTAAAGTTTTTTTGTTATGTGGTAAGTTCATTTTATGCGCTTGTAAGTTGTTCATTGTGACGGGTTTTATTTGTTTTGCATAACGGAAAGTTCTTATGGCGGAAAGTTCTTGACATCGTTGTAAACTGTGAAAATGGAAATTCTTAAAGGTACTCTTATAGAATATTTACACGTTGGTTGTAATTTAATAATTTAAGTTTCATGTCTTATCCATTTAATTTCAGCTTGTGGAATGCATATTCTTTTCCGAGTAAAGGCTTGATTATAATGATTAACTTGATCCATAACCATAATATTGTAATATAATTTCCTGGATCAATTCATATCAAACAGCAATCAAACTTGAGTATGCAAATATCTAATTGGATGAGCGAAGCAAAGACTTTAATTTCACTGCCCCCCCCCCCCCAAAAAAAAAAAAAAAAAAAAAAAAATAAGCTCGGGTGTTTTTTTTGTATTTTTTGTATTTTTTTTCTGTTTGTTCGCTTAACGAACTTAAGACGCCACTTTTTTGGGTACAATCGAAGAAATATTTCTCATGAATATCGTACTTTTACGATTTTTTGCGATTTTGAATGTGATATTTTCGTGATATTTGGGCCGATTCTGACCAAACGGGTGGGGCTACAACGGTCATATTTCACATGGTTATGGTTATGTATTACCTTTTGAAATAAAAAGTTTAAAAAATTCAGAATTCATAGAAATAAAGGTTTTAATATAAGCATTTCAACCGAAAAAGCTCATCCATCAACGCGACTAAAAAAGCGTTCGCGACGCGGCCTAGTTAATGTTAATAAAAGTAACTATTTTCTTATCTAACATAAGTTTTTAACAGTTACATATGTTACCAAGATTAACATCGATCTAAATGCAAGGTATATAATTAACTTAAAGTTTAATGAAAAATAAATCAACTGTGCGTTTGTTTGAAGTAATAAACATTAGAGGTAGTGCTAGAAGAGCCTAGGTGGCTTCAGAACATTTGGTGATCGGCAAAACTGACCGATACTGAGTTTTGGTTGTATCCTACTGTAGACTCCAGACAGTTTTTTATAGCTGTACTGTCTTCTGAAGGCTGCCATGTTAGTCCGGATGAGCAAATTTGAAAAACTCAGCTCTTTTGTGATACTGCTAAACGTTTCCTTGGAACCCGATCAAAGAGGTGCAGTGCACAGTATTAAGGCAAGTCGACCACTACGTCACGAGACTTTCCAGGAAACCGCAAAGCATCATGGGAAAAGTCACGTGACCTTGGAGAAACAAGCTCGCGGAGGGTGTTTGTTCGAGAGAGTTGGTGGTTGTGACTCGACTAGGGAGGTCGAAGCAACGCGTGGTGTTGGATTGTCGGAAGGACACGACCCTCATCGTGATTCTTCAGTTCGAAGTTATCACTTGTTTTGAGAAGAACTAGTGCGGTATCTATAGTACTCACGTCGCGTATAATTAAATAACCAGTTGTTTTATTGATATATTGAGACAGCTAAGTGTAATATATATATATAATAGTAAAATCCTAAGTGCGTTTGACGGTTGTGTTTGTTGTTCACTTTGTATGGAATCGAGTCGTCAGTGTACGCTTCGACTAATCAATGGTCATATCATTGGTCATTGTTGTGTCTGCATCAATGTAATTAGACTTATTTAGTGGTCCTCCTTTGTAAATCAGTTTTTTAACTGAATAGGATAGGCGTTAAATAAATAAATAAAAAAAAATCTTTATCCGCTCCGCGAGTGTGTCATAACTGTCGCAGAACCACCACAGGCGAATTGTTTATAACCAACAATTGAGAACGGATCGATTTTATGTTTGAGCTGTACGTCCTTTCTGGCAGGCTTTATTACATGCGGATTACGTCGCCAGGTCAACTGAACACAATCAACGGGACTACTATCAAGATCGCTGTAACGATGAGTAGGTACCTAAAACAATCTTTTTTCGTTTAGTAAAAAGAAAAACGAGAGCCCTAAAAACTTAGAATTACGAAATACAATCTTTTTGGGGGAGACATAGGTGACAAGGTGTCGAGATTTACGTAAAACTAGATTAAATAGATAGGTAGGGATGCGTATGTAACAACCATTATTTTCATGTTTTTTTTAAAAATACATATAGTGGAAAACTACCTCAACTCTCCTCTTTGTAAAAGTAAAGTATAAGCACGGGAATTATAGTGTCAGAGTCCGAGTAACTGACAGCTGTTCGCAAAGGAAGGAGGAACTACCCCCACGGTGGAATCCAGTCGACCAACCCTTGTTTTTACCAAATTTACTTCATGAAGTCTAATTTACTGACTGAGCTATGCCTAAAGGTAAATATATATTTTGAGTTTTAAATTTATTTCTGATCAATTAACATTTCACTTTTCAGGCTTCATTGAGTTATTAATATAAATAATTAATTTCCTAAACTATTCGATTGGTCAGAAGTAAAACTTATCAACAATGGAAGGCGTGTATTCCATTACAGCATTATTTAGTATTTTGTTATACAAAATAGTAATAAAAAAATATAAAAAAGTTATTATTATTTAAAAAAAATTGAAATAGTTAATACAGTTACAGTTTATACAGTTTTGTTATACAATTAAATACTGGAGCGAACGTCATAATGTTTTTTTTTTATGTATTTACGAAAAAGAGTGTATGGCACTTTTTTTTCCTTATCAATGTTGGGGGCGTTCGTAACCTTACTTACTAAAGTTTTAAATTTATTAACTATAGGCTTTAAGAATTACTTCTACAGACAGTTGTTTTTTATTTATGTTCTTTTAGTCATGATAATAACATACAATTACTCGGGTACTGGAGCATGAGGGCGTCGCGTGCCTGGATGCCGTGAGTCCGGCTGGAGAATAATAATCATTGCGTGAGTGAGCCTCTTAATGGAGCAGACGATGACTAATGCAGACAAGAAATATAACTTCTCAGATACGTACTTCGTTGAGAAACTGCGTTAAGTAATGGTTTTAACAAGTATATGCACGGCATATTTATACGAAGATGTCAAAATATTTTATATCCAGTAATAGAAGGTCAAATTCTTTTCTTAAACAACATATCAATTTTATGGCTAGATAACAAAGTACAACAATTACCTCTGGTAAAGTGAGAATCTTTATTTATTTCTACATTCAAGAAAACTGCAAAAGTGATATAAATATATACAATATTTGTAAGTAGTTTTGATGATTTTGTATTTTTACATTTTTTAAATAAAGGTTTTAACAACAAGTACATGCACGGCATACTTATACGAAGATGTCAAAATATTTGATATCCATGACAAGGTCAAATTCCTTTTTTGAACAATAAATCAATTTTATGGCTAGATAACAACATACAACAATTACCCCTGGTAAAATAAGAATCTTTATTTATTTCTACAAAAAAAAACTAACTAAAACTGCAAAAGTGATATTTTTTAAGTAGTTTTGATGATTTTGAATTTTTACATTTTTATTTAAAGTAGACGATACTTTTTCAACCCTAATGATGTAAACTGCATGTTAATGGAGGGATGCGTGTCGTTGTGTAGACACAGTGTAGTTTGGAGTATCAATACGAATAAACGTGTTTCAAACCTTTGACTGTCCCGACAGAATCGTGCATTCTGTCTAGACCTTCCAATGTATAAACTACGTTTATTAACGTTTCGATTCCCCTCATCCCTCCGCGAAGCCACGCCCCCTAGCGCGCCCCTCCTGCCAGCGCCGACTCGACTGAGGAGCTTAGTGGGACAGCATGGTCAGACGGTGGCGAGACTGTCTCGAGGCTAGGCTTGTCAGTCTAGAAGGCGGTGGTGGTGAGTATGGTGTCTCTAGAAGGCAGTGATCCTAGGCATCGTACTGATGTAATACCAGAGTCGATAAAGAAGTTTCCCCTTTGGGGAGGTCCCCTTACTCCCTAGTCAAAACGGAATCTAACGTCCTGCGCGCTGAGAGCGGCTCCAATGTGAAACTAATAAAAGCACTGCACGCTAAATACGGTCAGTAGATTATCGATGTGCAGTGACGCTGAAATCAACAAATAACAGTTGAAACGTCAAACTTCAATTTTATTTTAATCATATTAGCCCTGGGCCCTAGTCTTTTAAAATGATTTACTTTTGATTTATTATTGTACTATAAAGTGTTGCGCAGGCGGTCACTGACATTTTCGTGCGAAATAATTTGAGATATGTCTTGTTCAAGCCTAACGGACGTAAGTGTAGCCTAGGCCCAAGGCCACAATACAGTTTTCAGACGTAAGTACGCCCTTGGCATTCAAATCGAAATCTTGAACAATACATATTGTCGGCCTAGGTCCTAAGCATAGGTCTACTCCATCAGAAATATCCTCATCAATAAAGATAGTTTGCTTTACTCCAAAACATTCGCCAACATTCGATCGTATTTAATATTTTGACGTTTCCGCCATTTGTCGTCATCGACTGTTAACTACTAGTAGAAAAGTGACGTACTTTTATTGAAGTAGTTCCATCAATCGTCACACAGAGTCGCGCGGAACGTTAGATTCCCAACGCCAAAAACCGACTTTTTATTTAACCCAGGGCGGTATAGGGAGTTGGAGGACCTCCCCAACGGGGAAACTACTTTATCGACTCTGGTAATACTGAGGGGAAGGTTAGTTGCGACTTATTTGAATTATATTCTTATTATTTTACTAGTTCTTAGTCTAGGTCTAGGTCTTGTTCTCGTTACTAGATTGTCTCTTTTGGATATTACTTGATACTCGACAGTTTATCACAACATATCTTCATAGTCGCAATGTTCTAGACTAATAGTGTAAAACTCTCAGATAACAAATTATGCCCATTGTAATTGACTCAAATTCTATTCTTTAGGTAGACGAATTAGACGATCAATTACATTCTTTACCCCACATCGCTCTCTTGCCGCATTCGAGAGAAAAAAATATTGATTAATTAATTGCAAACCATGCTCACATAGTAAAAGTTAATGATGCTTGGTGTATACCGACAGTGTTGGTTCGAGCATTAAGCGCGCGACTCTGTTTCGGGAGTTCCCGGGGTCACATGCCGTCGAGACCGGCAATCCTGACTGAAGGTTTTCCCCGAGGTTTTCCTCAATCGTTAATGCGAATGCAAGGGATTGAGTTCTCTTAAACAGCCCTCGGACATCCCTTCACAATCGTCCAATCCGCAACATACTTCCCTCGAATATATATTATTTTAAAACAAGATACAATAATTTATTAATTACAAGTAAGAAATACTCTTTCACTGCACGCCACTGGACTGACTTGACCACACTCCGCCACTGGCCGGCTCAATGTACTCTTGCAACGTCCTTCACATTAGATGCCCCCCACACGTCCGTCAATGATGCCCTAATACAGAACGTCGGACTCGGAGGCAATGCTAACGAGATGATTAAATATTGAACAAGTTTTCTATCTACTGATGCCGAAAACATTCGGACGAGGCCAATGATTGGAATAATAAAACACTTGTTGCTTTTTATAAGCGAGTTGAAATTAATTGTTGTTCATCGTAAGTTATTAGTAAATTTCACGGTGGCTGTTTTGCTTTATGTTGGTATGTTAATAGATTTAGACCTCGTATAACATAACGTTTGCACGTATTAAAAAAACGACATTTCTGGGCTTTTTGAACATTTAACATCAAGACTTAAGCACATTTTTAACTTTGTAGACCCTATGGTGACGTGGTGTTTGTTAAAATTGGTAGCCAGAGGTTTAGCCGCGGTCGCTTAGCCGGTTCCCACTCGAACACCGAAGTTAAGCAACCTCGGGCGTGGTCAGGGGGAGAGTGGGTGACCACTCTGGCCTGAAACTCACGTATACCGCTGGTTAGAGCAGATGGAGGGTTCGAGAGCTAGTGTAACGGCTTCGTTCTCCTCGACGTCTGCTCGACAGTCCGGGTTAGTGGAGGAACCTATATGACTGTCAAGGTTACACCGTCTTTTCGGATAGGGCGCAAAGCCATTGGTCCCCTTGGTACTTTTCGAACTTTTTGCTAAGTGCCGGTACCGGGTTTCCCCTCTTTCCTTCTATTCATCCTTCATCCTCATCTATCACCACTCATCGTCTCGAATAGCCTTATAGTGCATTAAAATGATACGTCAATACAAATCAATGAAATTAATTGAAATTGATAATAGCGATTCATTCTCGTGTCACTTAAAATTACAACCAGATAATTTTAATTAAAAAATACTTCATGTCTACGATTGCTGCTTTTTTTTATTTGTCCTCGTGAAATTACTCTTTACTAATTACAAGACGATTACAAAAACATTTGCTTGTAACAGCATCAAAATACATAATATTTTATGTATCATTTAATACCAAGTCACTTTTGATGTTCATTTGTGTCTACTGTCCAATATCTTCTTGATTCCTGTTTTTTAATTTTTTTTATATTTCTTATTTATTACACAATGCTTTTTTTTATTATTCAATCCAAGGTATTTATTTATTTAATTTTTAATTTTTTAATCGATTTCTATAGTTTAAAAATTAAAAATTATGACACTTTACCTAAACCTGTATTCAACCGGGAACATACATAGTAATTTTTAGCCTGTATTGTGCATTTGTATGAGCAGACTAGCTAAAGAACAAATAATTTTCTCTTTAGGATCCCGACTTATCGAGTGATTCCTTAAACTTAAACCACGCTTTAAGCGGCTTGTTATGCAAGCAATCGGATTAATTAGAAGATTAAGGTGATCTGTGAATCACGGCTTACAAGAGGCTTGATGAAATAAAGCCAATTAGCAATCAATGTCGGAATGAAAGGGGCGTGGGGAGGGGTGAATTCAGCTGACGTCTTCCCTCTGGTAATAGACTAACCCACCCCTTCCATCTAAGATAGACGCGTTTCTGCTGTTCCCATTAACGTTTCAAAGAGCCAATCAACGCAATGTGCGGGTTTTTAGACGGACATTTGGGTCAATGAGGACAAAAAAGATCAGTGCGGTTTGGTAGCGCCCGATTTGTATCTTGCTACATATTTTATGATGGTGTATCTTTAGAGTACAAATACTGCTTTACAATTATATTTAAATGTATATTATTATTTGTCATATTTAAATGATTAAATATCACTTTTTTGAAAGACCATGTTTGGACTTTCATTCTAACTGACGTTTCGATTGGATCTCACAAATCTATGTCAAAGTTGATTTAAAAAAATCGAAATTAAATCAAATTAAAAACTAAACGGTATTTTCGTTATAAGTCATAAAATGATAAAATACAAATAATGGTGCAGTGCGGGTAGAGTTAGTATTAAACATCAACAAATTGGGTCGACGTTCTATCCCATCTGTTTAGTTTGGTCTTTTTCCTACCATTATACTGGAAGAAAAATACGGTATTTTTTAAAAATGATCAAATGCAACGTGTAATTTTTGAGGTGTTAGATAGAATTATTTTACTATATAATACATTTGTGGGGGTCTTTCTTGTTTATATTTTGTTTTTTTATATAGAGTTTTTGATAGTTTTTAAGAACACTACTGTTTATTTTGTCAATTTGTAGTCTGGTACATAATAAATCACTTTTGAGTACTTTTCTTGCTCTCATATAATTTTTTGTATGTTATATATAGTTTTTCATACTCTTTAGCCTCTTTCTTTGACAATCATATTATTCCGGCATAAGCCACATTAAATATGTTCGTGTTTTGTTTTTTTCGCTACATTTTAACTCAAATGTCAAGTGAAAGCCGTATGCATTGGGTAAGAATTCAATCGGCCTAAAAATGTATATTGATTGAAATCATGTATTATGCTTAACATTCGTTTCGACGCAATATATCACTGTTTCTTTCACTGTGATAAGGTCTTAATCAACAGTCAACAATAATTTTTGTAACGACAATTTCTTTACAAATCCTTGCTTGACAAAATAACAATGTTTCAAATAAATTCTATTAAAAAGGTAGAATTGAATTCTCTTTAACTTGCAACCTAGTAAAATATCTCGAAATACCTACATCATTGCGATGAAATATTACCAAGCCGTGCAACGTTAATATTTTGACTTATTGTTATTGATGAGGTGACATTGCGATTGCGGAGGAGGGGGGGGTAGGGGAGGGAGGGGGGTAGGGGGATAAGATTGAGTGGGCTGTTTTCATGCCGAACCACTGTCGAGTCTGGCGTAACATTAGATGACGATTGATCATCCCTTTATAGGGGTAATTACCTCGTTCATTAGACGTGAGGGAGTGAAAGCCTGGCTGTCAGTTTGTTACTAGAACTATTGTAATGAAACGTAATCGACAGATGTAGCTCAAGCGGAACTCGCGATACTCTGACTCTCGAGTTCCTTTCGTGCCAGCCACCTAATATCCTGACTGAAATTATTTTGCAAGATTTTATTCAGTCGTTAAGAGGGAAATGAAATAAAACCAAGCGAAATTACGTTTTTTTAGTGATAACTCGAGAACGCTGCAAAATATCCCAAAACTCTTTGCAGACAACTATTATTTTGTGAGAACTATAGCCTGTACAAAAAAATATTGTAATGTGATTGTAATTAAGTTTTTTATTTCTGCATCGATTATTATATTTGAATAACTTTTCTTGCATTATATTGTTCTAACAAAACCACATAGCTGTTTGCAATCAGTTTTTAGATGTTTTGCATCGTTCTCGAGGTGTCACGAAAAAACTGTAATTTCGTGTGGTTTTAATTTCGCGACAATTGTTCTCTATTAATATGAATGCAAGGGATTAAGTCCTCTTAAACAGCCAGTGAACATTCCATTCACAATTACCCTAACTCCAAGTGTCCTTGGATAGTTTTCCCACGAGCAATTTAAGAATTTCTTTATTATTAAATGTAAGAAATAAATGCACATTTTGAGTTATTTTAGTTTTTTTTTTTTGAATGGGTATGTTTCAATTCTAAAGTGTACTACTCAAACTCTAAGGAGTAGCGGTGTGTTAAAAACGTTATGTATGTACTATAATCTAAAAATATACAAGTACAAAAATCAATGCGCCCTGATGGATTCGACAACATGGTCCCCATGGGATGTGAGCAGCCATGTGAGCACCCTAGATCCTCGAATTTTACGACATAAGAAAATTGAAAAGTGCCAGATTCCTGTTAACGTAGTTTTTAATGTGTATGGTCGTGTCGGAAGACGAATTGGATTGTTAAATCCCTGAGAAACGGTTCTTGCAGAAGAGGCAAAGTGTTCGCATGGGAACCCTAAGAAACGACAGTTTTGCGTGCGGTCCTCCCGAACCAAGTCGCGATACAAGACCCGTGCGTTCCTCTGGGAACCCCCCGGTTCTCCCGGAAGTGCTCTATCCTGAACAGTTCACCGGAAGTTGTTCCCACTCGGTGGAAGTGGCTCGGGTGTCCTCGTCGTCCAATCGAAACTTATTGATTGTTCCAGAGGGGGGGGGGGCCCTTGGGAGACGGACTCTTAGCACGTACTAACAAGGGGCAGGAAGTCCAGAGGGGGGGGGGGTGTATCGTTCCTCTGGGAACACGTAGGGTACACCGGCCTTGTTGGGGTTCTATACACGTTGGCGGAGAACTCAATCAAAGCTACTGTATTTAGAATTTGACACATTTATAGGAAGCTAATGCGTTACGAGAGAGACTAAACTGACTTCGGGAGCACGTCATTTTTTTTATTTTTTTTACAAAGGTTTATTTAGTCAACCAGTGAATGTTGAAATTAAATCATGTAAAATATAATTTTCTTCAAGATATATTCCAATTTGGTCACCTGCTGAAATGAAGAAATTTATCCCCAGGTCAGATTTCCTACAGATTTTATTTTTAACTTTTCTCCTTACGACTGAGAATATATCATTGGAAATCAAGACCTTTACTCAAAACTACCGGTAAATATAATTGATCCGATGATCTTCTAAATATATCCTCAAAACTAGCTCTATATAAATATTTGTCATCAAAGGATGGTATTATTGGTTTTGATGGTTTACCCTTGCTATTATCACCTTAAAGGTGACTATCACCGACAATGCGACTCCTGGTTCAAATCCCGTCGAGACCAGCAATCGTGACTGAAGGTTTTTCCCGAGTCTTTCCCCAGTCGTTAATACGAATTCAAGGACTTCTTAAACACCCCTCGGATATCCCTTCACAATATTTGTCCTATCCGCAAAATACCTAGTTAAACACCTGAGAGGGACGTAAATTGCACCCTGGGCAGGCTATCGACGAAATAGTATTGTTAGAAAGGTGATACTTACAGAGAGTTTCACCCCTCGAACATCTTTCCTCCATCGCATTGATCTTGCATAGAAATAGAGGGTGGGGGAAGTTCCATCCAAGCAGGCGAGCCCATATAATTACTTCCGTCAGCAAACGAGATACAATTAAAACCAGGGACCGAGCAGAAAAAATTAATTTTCAAATGAAATAAAAATTGAATGCGAAAAAAATACGAAAACAGTGAAGCGAAAGGAAATAACAAATTAATTATAATTTCCGGCTGTGATATCTTCAAAAAAGGGAGGTTATAATTCAAATTGGATTTTTCATTAAATTTAATTGTGAGGACATATTCGGTTTGTTATCGTAAATCTATTTTAAAATGTTAGTTGAAGCATGCTTCTGTAATAACGTGGTATTGGTTGCGCCTGGTAATATGTAAACCGGTTGTATCTAATACCTAAATCGATTACATTAGTCAACTATTGGCGAAGTTTATCCGTTATCTTAGAAGTAACAAGAACACATTGGCGACAAACACGTAGGAAATACAAATGTATTAACTTATGTTTTAATGACCAAGTTGGTATTTATTATTATGATAATGTATAGATCTTAAATATTTATTTGTGTTTAAAACAAATTTGAAATTTAACAGTTGTTGAGCAAAATATTCGTGCAATAAAAATTAAAAACATATAATAAACGTTTCATGTGGTACCCATTTAATCAGTAGTTAGCTCAAGAAGTATTTTATTGAGATTCAGTGAAATTACATTTATATTTTATCACAAACACAACAAAATCTACGAAATCAATTTGCTTTCATCCAAATTCCATGTTTGCTTTCAGATAAAATCTGCCTTTTACATTTTGGTTGCTTTTGGTGATCACGCCAATGAAAATATATAATTATATTATTTCTTATTCGTTCTGGTTAAGCATGCAATTGTGTAGATTCTAAAACACACATCACGAAGTCTATTTCTTATTTTGTATAAACGATCTCCCCATATATACGTGCAGTCTGCACCAATATTTGAGAATGCCGCGGCTGAAATGTGGAGTTCGAGATTGCCTCTGATCGTATTCCAGTCACGCTGTTTGTGTTATTGGAAGGCTACATGGCCAACCCGTGTTGCGCACGGGAGATTCAATGGTCAACCCAAGTTAACGTAAATTGAATCGAAGATTGTGTTGCAATATTCATGGAGGCGATGTACCCCGATGCGACGTTTTGTCCTAGGAAGGAAATCAAGCTGTTATTAGATTGATAAAATATGTACTTCTTAACTTATCCATACTCACCTTTCAGATTGCTTTCGCAAGTTAAAAATTGTGCTTTATCAGTATGTAGTTTTAGGGGGATGTTAAATCATTCATAGCAATATTTAATAATAAAATGTGAAGAAAAAAAATAAAGCTTTGTTTTTTAACTTATCATCGCTGTGTGTAGCTTAAGCTGTTAAATGTTGGCTTTTACAACAGTGTTAGTGAAATAAAAGACTTATTTTACCTTCAGATACAGAAGAAAGGCAACATGCTATATTCCTCCTTCAATACAGAAGAACATCGAGCTAGGGATATGTTTGTAATATATCATGAAAATTAGCTAAATAAACCTCAAGGATTTAAGTATTCAAATTAATTTCTGCTCCAAATTACAAATATCATATTACACTTTCAAAGTCTATAAAAGAAACGATGACATGTGATTATAAAGATACCTGATATGTCAGTCTAACTTGAGACAGACATGCTAAAAATATTCTCCTTCGTTCCATCTCAATTGGCACAACGGAATGAAAAATAAAACCGAACCCTTCTCGACTTCTCACCGATGTCGCAAATATCAGGCAGGTTAGGGAACGAGTGTCAATTCTTTTATTTTCAAGTTTATACTTAGAACATGTAAAGTTCAAATTAAACAACACCGTCTGACATTTATTAAAAAAAGAATTAATATGAGCGAGCGAGCGAGTTGAAAACGTCAATGGTTTAAATTAAAGTGCATTTGATTACAGAGCTCGGGTTTTTCATGTAAATTACAAATCATCCACGTTTGTACGTTAAGCTCTAGTTTATAATTACCAGCTGGTATTGTTCGTTCACTCGCGTTTGATCTTCTTTTTCTTTTTAGCGCGCCCGAATGAAAGAGCTCGCGCTAGATACGGCGAATTCTATAGTAAAATGTGCAATTAGAGATTTTCCCTCCATATTTATTCGTTTCATTAAAAATATCTGGCGTGTTTAGTTAGTTCGTGATGGTGGTTTTGACTACGATGGTTCGGTCTGTTACTTTAAATACTAGTTTTGTAACGAAAATGAGGCCAGAAAATAAAGTTAATACGAAGAAACTCGATCAGTATAATATATTATTGGATGCTTATTGGTATATTGCATATAATGTTCGTTTACGTCGTCCACATTTCCAGCTTTTAAAGTCGAGATATGTACGTGTTACAATACTCTACACTACACTATACTACACTACACTACACTACACTACACTACATTACTCTACACTACACTACACTACACTACACTACACTACACTACACTACACTATACTATACTATACTATACTATACTATACTATACTACACTATGCGCGAATAATATTTGCTGTTAAAGCGCCCTAAAACTACTAATACCGGTACACTACACTACACTACACTACACTACATTACATTACACTACACTGCACTACACTGCAGTGCACCCACGGGGTCTCGACGCCGGTTTAGTATTCCAAACAGCTCCAGTCTACTCCACTTGTCGGCTTCTCTCTCACCCCGCGTCGTGTAGTTTCGTGTCTTGTCATATCGGAGAAAACTCCTGTTTGTTCAGCCAGCGATCTAACCAGTTAGAAACAACAGATACTCAAATAATACACGTTTTGCGGTGAAGCTATTGTTACAACAACAAAAACAACGCACTCGTACAAGAAGTAATAAGTGTGTTGTATTTATTTGAACACTCTTGAATGGCATTGCTGACATTTTACATCAAGCGTTATTAAAATGTAATTAAAAATTTGGTTCACGTATAACAAACAGTGCAACATAGACATTTTATTAAAACAAAATGTAAGATAACAACATTATTTTATGAAAACACACAATACAGGCTAACAATGATAACTACAAAACAATAGTTTATGTAATGATTTATGAGATGAATAATTTGATCTTATACAATATAATGAAACTCTTTAAAAAATATAAAAACTACAAAAGCATAGCTAGTTAATAATTTGTTAGAAGTCGAATAGATGATAAAGAAGACTGATGCTAATAAGCATAGCATATATAGCACATACATGTCAATTGAACTTGATCTAGGTTAATAAATATTGTTCAATGTAAAATTTCTATTGCTGAATGGTCATTGCACAGTGTTGAACCCACCACAATAATAAAATATTGTAATTTAATCCCTGTATGGTTAAGTTTTAAAGTTAAGTTTTCTCAATCATATTTATTTAATTTACGTCTATCTTATTAAGTTAAACAATTTTAGAAGTCATTTAAATATTTAAATGTTTTTATTTTCCAAGTATATAAGAGTTGATGCATAAGTAAAATGCGTGTGCGGACGTTCATATCCATTTCTCAGTCTCATCTCTATTAGTCTAGCATTTTCTTCCGCCTCTAACTCAAGTCGGCATAACCAGAGAAACTTTGCAGCAATTCCAACTGGGCAATATTTTAGAAGCTCAAGATATACGGCAAGACTTTCTAGGAATGCGTCTTCAGAAGAGATCGGTCGCAATTTACCCTAATTATACACATAACTTGGAATAATTTATTGTTCTTAGCGACTATTACACACCGCATAAGTAAGTATACTCGTATACTTGTAATTTGAAAGTGTATTTGTTCAGAAAATGAGCATAGTGAATAATTGTGCTGATGATCGTGATATGAAGTTACTGTGCGAATGGGTATTTAACTCTAGATGTAAATGAACTAATTTCAATGTATGGTTTCGTAAAAAAACAAGTTATAACGTTACACGATTAAATATTTTATGGCAAAAATGTAAATTTCTTATTTTAATTCCATAAGTCTTTCGTTGATGAAATCTTACAGTTTTGTAGTAAAATGTTCGTGTGTAATGTTCAATTATTTCGTATTCAATACTTGTGATATAGTTCCTATATCTTTCTTATAAGTTGTATCCATATTTCCCGTTTGATCTGCACCCTGCACAGTTTGCACCTGTCACTGGTGTTTAACGTTAATTGATTTACGCGCTAATGCATTTTTCATTTTCTTGTTTTCAAACAGACATTTCCAGTACGAATTCCAATTGCCTCATCAATAATTCACGGGCTAACATCTGGTATAAATCTAATTTTCCATAAAGGGTACGTTTTAGATATTCGCCTTCTCATTACGTTGGAATTATGACTCCAGTCCATGAACATATTAATCTGCTGACAATTCGTTTAGGCCTCTGATAGCTGGACTTCATTGTCCACAAACATGGACATTAACTTTTTAAATTTATATCTGGGTAAATTTTTTTCTTTCAATTTGACCCCAATTTTGTATTATATTTGGTGCATCAAAAATAAATACATTTCCCCCCATCGCGATTGGACGTAAAGTGTCTTTTTAGAGAGGATTGAAAATACACATCTGAAAAAAGGCTAAAAATGGGGAAAATATGTTTTGTTCCGGAAAAGTAATATATTTATACTATTGCTACTATTTGAGATACAAAGAATGTGAAATATGCAGAACTTTCAGAAAAAATCTTGTTTGAGGAATGTACATCGAATATACATTTGTGCCTAAATTGAAGTTTTAATTCAAAATCCATAATTTCCCAAATGCATATGACAAAAAATATTTTAAAAACACTAAAAATCTTAACTTTTTTCACCAATTTGAGTCGGTACTGAAAGGGTTTTTATAGCTTTACAAGCTCAATTACACGTAGACAGAGATCATTTGTAAAATCCCATTATACATTACAAATTTAATAGATATAAATGTGAACAGTTGCAGATTCTTCAGTAGTTCATCAGCTCAAAATAAGTTTTTCTTTTCTAATTTATGGGACTTATTCCGGGATATTGTACACATTGTACCCCAGCTAGTGAAATGAAGATAAAAACGTAGTTCCTAGTCTGATTGTATGTAAACAATAAACAATTAGTATAGGTAACTAATAATATTTAATATTATATTATTTAAAACTCCAAAACCGTAAAGCAAAATAATAATGCAAATGGATTACAAATGCCAACAACAATATAGCAACTGTCGCGAAATTTACCCCGACTGGGTCTCGATCCCAGAACCTCTGGCTGTACGTTGAGATGCTCTCACAAATTTAGTTATTTCTGGCCCAAGAATAAACCTTTACTAAATTGTTTTATCTTAATTGGGATCCATGATATAAATCCAGCATAAACTGTCATAACTAATTAGATCAAACTGTTTAGCCAATCACTCTAATCAACTCCACCATTATTATTTGATCCGTGCATCAACGGGATTGCGGGGGTATACAGGCCTCTTAATGTAGCCTATGTCAATCTGCAGAGCTCGTCTCAGTTCCCGAAAAAGAAACTAAGATAAAAAATGAAGAATGGGCTAAGTGGTTTTTAATATTGAGATGAGTGATATGCGCACTCAAAACTGCTGATATTTTTGTATTGTTATTTTCGTATTTCAACGACCTTGGATAAATATCTGAAGCACACTTGCGCGCGGTACACATAGTCAGTCAGCTGAGCTATAGAGATGATAGGCGGATATTACAGCATTGTTGCATAAGACATAAATCTTTTTTTTT
Organism: Sweltsa coloradensis; assembly: GCA_024449915.1. NCBI lineage: Eukaryota > Metazoa > Arthropoda > Insecta > Plecoptera > Chloroperlidae > Sweltsa > Sweltsa coloradensis. The sequence continues at coordinate 226,821 of JAMZAV010000654.1, forward strand.
ACATTATAAGTGCATAAAAACAGTACAACATAAAATCTGTTAAAAATACCATAAAAAGGTCTTCAACATACAAATTCTATCAGAACACACAATACAGAGACTACCAATAATAACCACAAAACGATAGACATCGAACGACACTACGACCACGAACGACATTAATGTAATGATTGATTGAACATTAAAAGTTATACAACAATTATTTAATAATGACTTCAATTCGATGCGGAAGATATTAATAATTTGAGAGAAGTTGAATTGATGAGAAGAACGAATGATATCTATTAGCAAAGTTGGCGATTGAAGGCGATTGTATAAAGAAGTTATAAGCACGCGGAAGACAGATAAAGAGTGACCTTTTGGTGACTGACAGACAGGGAGTTGAGACATGAAACAGCTGACAGTCGAGCAGGAAGGAGCTCTGAGTGGGAACAATGAAACTAGAATGTCTGGCCGAATATGTCCATTCACAACGCGTTGCCCACGCGAGTCTAATGAAGACAAGTTATAGTATTAGGGCCCGTAAGCCGCATCGACCCTCACGCCCACCCCTAAAATTTTTCGAAAAATTTTTCGATCGGAGATGCTTCTGCCTCATCAATACCCATCTTTTGACAAATTTTTGTTGGTCTACCATAAGGGCTTAAACCCCCTTTTTTTTAAAAAAAAAGGGGGGGAAAAAATTTTAATTTTTTTTTTTTTTAAAAAATTGGGGTTTTTTAAGCCCAAAAAAAATTTTAAAGAATTTAAAAAAAAAAAAGGGGGGGGGCCCCAAAAAAAAAATTTTTTTTTAAAAAGGGGGGAAAAAAAAATTTTTTTTAAAAAAAAAAAAAAAAAATTTAAAAAATTTTTTGGGCCCCCCCCAAAAAACCCCCAAAAAAAAGGGGGGGAAAAAGGGGAAAAATTTAAAAAAAAAAATTTTTTTTTTTTTTTTTTTTAAAAAAACCTTTAAAAATTAAAAAAAAGGGAAAGGAAAAGGGGAATGGGGAAGGTTTAAAAGGGGGGGAAAAAAATTTTTTTGGGGGGGGGGGGAAAAAAAAAATTTGGGGGGGGGGGGGAAAAAAAAAAAAAAAGGGGGAAATGCCCCAAAAACCCCCGGGGAAAAAATTTAAAAAATTTTAAAAGGGGGGCCGTTTTTAAAAACCCCTTTCCCCCTTTTTTGGAAAAAATTTTTTTTTTTTTTTGTTTTTGGGAAAATTTCCCAAAAAAAAAAAAATTTTTTTTTTTTTTAAAACCCCCCCCTTTTTTTTAAAAAAAAAATTTTTAAAAAAAAAGGGGGGGGGGGGTTTTTTTTTTTTTTTTTTTTAAAAAAAACCCTTAAAAATTTTTTTTTTTTTTAAATTTTTTTAAAAATTTTTTTTTAAAAAAAAAAAAATTTTTAATTTTGGGGAAAAATTAAAATGCTCATCCCCCAACGTGACCAAAAAACGTTCGCGAAGCAAACCCAGTAATAAAACTAAAAATTTTATGAGTAAAATTTACGAGAATATGCTAATTAATTAATTCATATCATGGTCAATACAAGCCCAACTAACATACGTACCCACCCTGCCCGACATATAGAAGCTAGTTTCACCCTACATATCGATCAGCAAGTACATAAATCCTCCGCGCTAGTTAAACGCGCGACCGTCTGACGCCGCGCGATGCGATATCGAATATATACATCGTTGTTTTGCTACTTGTCGCGCGACGTGTTGACTTGTACCCACGCTAGGTACAATACAATTACCAGCCTGACACGATAGCCGGGTTATCAGCGTGTTGAACGACTCAATAACACGTGTAGCGCTTTGCAGGGACGATACCTTGGTGATAACCAACACCTTGTATATAAGAGGCTTCAGTTTCTTCAAGCATAGCTCACATTGTAGATAGACGAAATTTTGCACACAATCATATTATGGGCACAGAAGTAAAGTGTCATAAAAATATAAAATTGTGGTAAAATGGTAAAAATACCTTACAATAGTTTTTTACATTTTTTTGTAATTTGGTTTCTGGCTAATCAACAATAATTTGTAGCTATTCACTATTTATTCATTTGTTTGTATATTTATTTATTTATTTATTTATTTGATAATATGATAATATTCGATTCGAAGGTGTCCTCGCCAAAAGAGTTGGCTTGGTCTGCTAGTAAATTGAAGTCTCTCACTGAAAATGAGTCATGTGACTGGAAAGTATACTCTCAATTATTATATATTTTTTTTAAATTTAATATCGTAATTTTACAACAATGCAAAGTTTCATCTTTGAGTATGGAACCTTTTGGTTATATACTCAATGGTTTCATATTGAAATGTACACTTATAAACTACTTGATTTTTTAAAAATAAATGCGAAATCTGTACGAAACTTCCCCAACGACGAATTGCAATCTCTTCATTATTTTTTTACTATAGGAATAGTTCAGAGTGTATTTCCAATTTCCAATTTGCATAAAAGTATATTTCCGTTGATTTTTTTGCGTTAAAATGTGCATTTTTAATCCATTTTTAATATTAGAGTGTATTTTCTTTGGCTCTTTTGAATTAATCAATCCCAGCAAAACCTTGAAAAAAGAGTTCAGTCTCAATTATTGTCGGTAGCGGGTATCAAACCCGGCTACATAGAGAATTAGAGTCTCGCTTATTATGTATATGAGCTATCTCTATCCATGCTGGAACTATAAACCACACACCCCAATGAACCCCCCCCCCCCCAGAAAGTTTCCACCATCCGATGTGCACCATAATGAACCCACAGATGCTCAGAGCGTACATACACAGCGGTACACAGCGCCCGGGAAGCAAAGAGGCTAAAAGCAAAGAGGTTACTGAGACTAGCCCAGTCACCGCCACCTTGTGTCGCGCACTCCTTTGTTTTACCCACCGCACGTGGGAGACGATCAGGTGTGCGGTGCTACCCACAGACAGACAGACGGACATCTTCTAATTTTAGCACACAGAGTTGAAGGATAAGTTTATTCATTGTCTTGTCTGCTTGCCTGCATCTGTGTGTGTGTGTGAAAGCCTTGAATGTCGTCGCTGATATGTTGTTACGCAATGCTCTTCGCTTTTTACAAGCACGTGTACATAATGAAAAGCACTTCATGACCCTGATTGCATCGCAGTTGAATGGCCGAACTATCAATTTTGACACTGGTTTAATCTTGTAATCACCATTATTAAACAACATTATTACTATTATAAAATATTTTTTAGTGAGGTACCTTAATTTACAATTATTTCGGGTACATTAATCAATTTTATAATTACAATTATTTTTAAAGATTATCATTGGTCATTATCTTTCTAATTCGTGGTTTAGATGTGGTTCTTCTATATTATTATTTCCCTTTCGCGACAGTAATTTTATATTCTTTATTATTATCCATTGTATTTCATACACTTGATTATCGCATACTAAACTTTATAAAAATATATTTATTTCCCAATTCCCATCATTCAAATTCTTGAAAGGGGAAAAATATTTGCAGTTATTATTAACTTATTAGTAACATCTCCTTAAGACTAAGTTTATTTGCAAATAAGCAGTTAAATATAGTAAATAAATATGTATATTTTAATGCCTATTTATAAGCTAGAATAATTTTCATTTCGTTGTCTTGTGGTTAGCTTCTGCGTCCAATGCAGAAGGTCCAGGGTTCGAGTTCCACTGTAGGTAGAAGTTTTTTTAATCTTTTATTACTAGAAATTTGCACACGGTGACTTTGGAGCCGTCCTAACAGCAAAGTATACATAATAAATTCTAAGGTTGTTCCGAATCAGCCTTGTTGATTCTGGTGCCGTCCACGGGTTGAATCGTGTCCAGCTTGATTGAGCGATGTTTCCGACTTAAATATGCCGGTCCTTTTAATTGGTCATTTTCGCCCGTCTATGGTATCGGTGCCTACACGGTTGGCTTGGTCGCCTTTAAATTTAATATCCCCCACTGAAAATCAGTGCTGTGACTGAGTAGGTATATAGACTCTAAATACGATTTTTGTTTTAATTTATTTATAAAGATGGCATTAAATTTACCGTTTTTTCAATTACACCATTCAATTTAACGTTAAGATCTCCCACAGGACCAACGAACATTTTGTTCACCTTACACATATTTTTTTCATTCTACAAACTGAAATATGTTTAACGATTAATTTTACTCGAAAGATTAAAATTATAATAAATTGAAAAAAGAAGCAAATCGCATGCAAGTGGTAACAGCTGCTTGCGAGCTGCTTGAGAGGAAATTGTTGATGCCCCCCCCCCCCCCTACATCGTTCCGCTCGTTATGCGTTCAATATTCGGTCCGAAATTAAATCAAGACGGGTTGGGGTTATCATTTATCGCTCGCCCCCCGGTGTTTTTGGTCGTTGTCGTCGCCCTGCGGTATAATGGTGTATAACGTCGCGGCAGAATATCCAACTTTTTAGATATAGAAAAGTTTTTCTATATGCTCACTCTCTCTCGACGGGCGAACATTTGTCAACTAACGGTCTTGGCGAGATTTACAACGCGAAACGCGAGAATAGCGGAAGAGAGACTTGACCTAAGAGACGTCAATCATACGAGACAAACTCGAATATTGTTTTTTGAGCCATAGATAAACATACATGCATACATACGTATATGTAACAAGCAAACACTATAATATGTTTATTTATTTGCAATATGTATTGTACATTTGAGCAAATAATCATACTAATTGCTGGTAGCAAGATATATTGACAACACAGTATGCCTTGCCACCACACCAAACATAAGTACTATCTAAAACAGCATTATAAAGTAATTATACATTAGTTCAAACAATACATAAGATGTTTTATCTTATCACCTTATTATCCCTCTCTATACAACTGTAATAATAATCATAATAAGTTTTTCAAGTTTCCATATTACTTGGTGTAATTAATCGAGTTATTTTTCACTGATAAATTAAACTTTTTAATTGGAGTTACTTGTTTTACCTCATTAGAGTGTAAATAAATCTAATTTAGAAGTAGATATTATAATTTGAGTTAGCTTGTTGTTGTGTTCTTGCCTTGTTTGAGAAGTGATTGCACCCTTATAATTTATTTAGACTCAGTGTCTTGTTGAAAACTACAACTGATTAAAACTTGTATAAACTGTACAGGGTAAGAATGCCACGATCGATCACTGGTGTGTGCGATATATCGATCACTGATGTCTGCGATATATGATCACTGATGTCTGCGATATATCGTCACTGATGTCTGCGATATATCGATCACTGATGTCTGCGATATATCTTTCACTGATGTCTGCGATATATCGATCACTGATGTCTGCGATATATCGATCACTGATGTCTGCGATATATCGATAACTGATGTCTGCGATATATTGATCACTGATGTCTGCGATATATCGATAACGTGTGTCGAGGTCGTGTTTTCACTTACGGTGCCCGCGCTGTTATAATGTGTTGCTTAGTTACAAGGGTTAGGTCGTTAAGAAGTGCGTGTAAACAGAGGGAGGGGATGAACTTTAAGCCGCGGAAGCTTTAACAGGCTTTAAACGAACGGGGGGTGGGTTTTTACAAGTAAAGCCAATCTTACATGGCCTATTGCCAGGAGCCATCTCGGAAACTCCACCGTTAGTGCAGAAACAAAACTGAAGGCCTAAATCATTACTAGGACGCAAAAGTTGTTTCTGCAGGTTTATAACTGAATAGGATACTTTAAATAAATAATTAAATGACTACATAAATCAATAATAGTTCAACGTTAATATGCCTGTCTCTAGTTGGTCATTGTTCTCTGTCGACGGTGTCGGCGCCGTCAGGGTTGGCTTGGTCTACTTTGAATTACAGTCTCCCACTGATGTGACTGGATGGGTGGGTGGGTAGACTCTAAATACGAATTCATTTATTTTATTTTATTTATTGCGAAATTAGATAGTATTGAATTGTTAATGTGTATTACAGTAATATTTTAAATTTTGATACTTGCATTTGTTAAAGTTTAAATTTAGACCATATATTCTATACTTTTATTTCCTTTGCGTGTCTTCTAAACACGTTAACCAGCTAAACAAGTTTAATAGATATAGGTTCACTGCTTTAGAGTAACACCGTCCTAAAAACGAAGTGCACTCGACAGTAGCGCTGTGCCCATCCTGTGGCGAACGCATCAACTACTGTCTGCGCCTAAGTGCTGCAACGTAGCTAATAAAACCCGCCTAAGTTATTTCCTCAGCAGGTGTCTTCGTGGACACAATCATAAACCCTGCCCTGACACCAAGATACTTGTTGCTACCTCCAACTGGGCAGGCTATGTAGTTTACACCGAGAAACGCACACTCAAATTTATGCATGCGAATTAGACAGTTTCAAAATTATTTTTGTTAAACTGGTTTTCGTTGATTTGCGGTTTCTTACATTGCATGCATCTGTGATTAATATCGTGTGAATTGGTGTAGTGTACATGAATAATACCATTAAACTGGCATGCTGGTCATTAAAATGAATCATTGAAGCTTAAGTTTTCAAATAGAATATTATTGGGCGTAATGTTTCGTGTAGGATTATGATGGGAATTATTTGGGAGTGGGCCAGGAATATTCAGAGTATATTTCACGCGGTGGACACGATTAGGTGGTTCAGCTTACTTCGGTAGTTGGATAATTTTGTTAGGAGATTGCAAGACCAATGATTTTCAGATAAGCTTTTCCTAAAAACAGGAGATTTCGAATTGGCATACAACTTTTTTAAAAGTCTTGTTTGTGTTTGCAGCTTTTCTATAACCAAAATGTTACATATCGTGTATTATTGCATTAACATTGCTTATTTATTTTTCAAAGTCTTTATATAGGTGTTTGCTCCTTTTCTAACCCAAATGTTACATATTGTGTATTATTGCATTAACATTATTAATTTAATGTCCCCCACTGAAAAGCAGTAACATGACTGAGTAGGTAGGCTCTCAATACGAATTAATTTGTATTTATTTATTTAACCTTTGGCATATCTAGACATCTATTGCCAGTGAAGGTTTTTCTGCTAAAAAAATTAACGCAGCGAAAATTAAAATTTGATGAGAAAACTTTAATCGCTAATTCACAATTTTTGGTCAACACAAAATCGAAGATCACAATAATTAATCCAGACTTTCAATTCTGATTAGTACTTTTTTATTGGAACCTTCTGGTTCTTTACAAGATTTCGCAAAAACTTCAAAGGAGATATAAAAAAAACACAACTTTTAACTAGATTTTGAATTATTTACACCTGTTTCGAGCAAAACTAACACTAAAATTGCATTATATATTCATTACAAATCCCTGCCCCCCTCCCTCCTCGCTAGGGGTGTAGCAACCCCCTCCCCTGGTCACGGGGTTGATTACCAATCAAACATGGCGTGCAGTCTGATAGTTAACTCACGGCGCCCGGTACTATCAGTATCACTTCCTGTGAGGTAGATAGATCGATACCACCCTATCATGAGCCATGTTCGGGGGCTGTATCTGTGGCTGAGAAATATATGTGGCAGCAATTACATTTAAAAGTTTACAATATTTTATCTGGTGTTATTATTTAAATTTATATTTTTAACTTTGCCACTGTGATTGAATCGCAGTGTGTTTCCATTTATCGTAATTATAATTAGTAATAATTTACACAATAGAATACTAGTTAAATTAATGAAAAGGTAATAAATAAACTTAATCTTATAATAGGTGTTATTTCAGGCATTTTAAACCTAAGTTGTATTATTATATGACCGATTTTTTAAGCCGTTAGAATATTAATTTGTTTTACGTCTATCATGACAAGTTACAAAAACTTATTTACTAATGAGAACATTTATAAAATCAACATTGACTTAATGCATAAAAAATCTCTTAACAGTAATCACACATTTCAAAATTATAATTTTACTACGACAATATACAAAAATACAATACTGTCTATAATAACATATTTAAATAATATATCTTGCTATTCGATAGTATCAATTTATTGAATTGAATAGCATTGCACATTAAGCTTGCTTTACACAGTTCAATTTTTCCATCCAACTAATTGATGATAAAAATACAACCCCTATACATATAATCCCTTTTGTGCTTGAATTCAATAAGTTGGATGGAAAATTTCAACCGTGTAAAGCAGGCATTAAAGTCTTTAATCGCGGTTGTGTCTATAGATTGGTTATCTCTGGTATTTCATAATCGATAATTCTCCGCACCATCGAACACAAACGCTCATTGGACATTCCAATCTACGGAATGTATTGGATCATTCGCGTGGTCATCGCTACATGGTGGTTGGTTGAAGACCACACCGCTTGAGGTAATATGAAAAGCCCGGTAAAAACGTGTTTTCAGGTTTTATTTATCCTCTCGAGCCCGGAAAACTCCCTTGCGATGGTCGGAGTTTTAATGTGGGAGATTAAAATATACGGATTAGCATATGCATGAAATATCGCGGTATGGGATTTTTGTTTCTCGCCCCCAAATGAAAAGAGGTAGCTCGTACTTGCCTGTGGTTTTTATGGACTTTAAACGTAGATACCTTACTCAAAATTAATTTGTTTAAACAAGGCGAATTACAAACTTTGCGGCTTTCCTTGACATTTGAAAAGTTCTTTTCATTTCCGTTGTCGGTTTCTTGTTTGTTTGTATGTAAACAAGTTCACAATGTCACGACCCGATGAATGAAATGTTTCGCAGGGTGCAAATTAAAATATGCGTTGAAATTCGGAATGTCCCATTGGCGTGCGGTTTTTTGTTGGTATTGCCCTTCAACAAGAATTGTTTTTGGTGTCCCTGGGGGTAATGGGGGAGCCGTTAACCCTCACCTGAAAGTTTGAAAATTCATGAACCGGCACCGCCACCAAAAATATCTACGCAAAGTGAATTATTTTACTATTGTATTCTTCTTCTACGATCTGTTGATATAGTAGCTTCGCTCCCTCTTTTCGTTAAACTGTGGCAATTTGTTCCTTAAAATGACATAATGAAGAGAGAAATTGCAAAATAATTGTAACTAAAATTAACTAAACTAATAAATATTTACTAAACTGTACTTCATTGTTGTGTCTGCATCTATGTAATTAGTATTATTTAGTTGTCCTCCTTTGTAAATCAGTTTTATAACTGAATAGGATAGACGTTAAATAAATAAATAAAAATAAAATGAATAAAACTTAAAATAGATATTTAGTAATTTTATATCCATTGCAGCTCCCTTGGGTTTGCCTAGGTACGAACCTTGGTGTTTAATTACAACCTTGCGAAAACCCTTCAGTCAGGATTACCAGTAACGGGTACCGGAACGTTGACCTCCTGAAGTAATCTCGCGTGTAAAGAATGAGTTGCCTCTATGGGTAGAAACTACAGCCCCATCATAACCCCACCTCCACAGCTAAAGCTATTCGCCTGTATGCAAAACCACCATCAATTATTTTTATCATTGATTCATTCCCCTGAGACCAGCTAACGCTCGCTGTACATTCAGCCGTACTTTAATTCTAATTAATGACACCATTAATTTATTTAGTCCGTACACGGTGTTTCCTTCAGCATCCCTTATTTATTAGCTAGATTCAGAGCGTTGCCTGGGTACAACCGTTGACTGCTGCAAGGTTGATTTCTCTCTTTTCACAAGCGGATTACTGAGTGTTGTACGGGAACAACCGTTGACTGCTGCAAGGTTGATTTCTCTCTTTTCACAAGCGGATTACTAAAGTTTTTGTAACGGGTACAACCGTTGACTGCTGCAAGGTTGATTTCTCTCTTTTCACAAGCGGATTACTGAGTGTTGAGCGGGATTACGAATTACATCTAGGCTGCCAAGTTAGGTTTTATGTGGTAAGTTGGAGCAGTTGTAGACGATAATTGTTATTTCTATAAGTAGGCCTACAAGGCACGCGGTAAGTTTTATATTTCTGTAGTAGAAGATTAGGGGTGGGAAGGGTCAAAACGACTTACATTTGTATTTTTGTTCGTGGAGAGAAATTGCCAGCATGAGTGTCTGTGAGATTTGCTTCACCTTTGTACTCTGCGCTCATTTTATATTCAGAATAAGTTTATTTGTAACTTGTTAATGAGCGAAGCAAGCGAAGTGAAGATTCCATTTCAGTACACTGGAGAAAAAAATCCGGAATGTTTTTTTCTTTCTTTCTTTTTTTGTATTTTTGTGTGTTTGTTAACACGATTCCGGCTAAACCAATACTCCAATTGGGGGCGATGAAATTTTATGAGGCCTTCGAAATCTCTGAACTTAGAACTGCCACGTTTTTTGAGCGCAATCGAAAAATTATTTCTCATGAAAAATCGCAATTTTAACGATTTTTTTCGATTTTTTTAAAATTTCTTTGTCTTATAACACCTACATGCTTCAACCGATTTTTATGATTTTTTCACAGAACCTTAATTTTATGAATTAAAATATTCGTGTGAAATTTGAGCGTAATCAAATAATTATTTCTTATGAAAATCGTAATTTAACGATTTTTTAAATCACATTAATTTAAAAAAATTAAAATTTAAGTTTATTTTTTATTTAATTTAATTTAATTTAAAAAATCTTGAACTTAGTAATAATTTTTTCACAGAACAACAGAAAATCCGCATAGCACATGGCAGCTCAATGCACCAATTACGCTCATCCAACAACGCGGCGGGACTTAAGCGTTTTCCAAGTTAATATAGTAACTTTGTTTGCGTGGGTTAGTACTTAGTAGTTCATTCATCAACAATCGTCTGACATGTTTACCAACCCTACAAATGAAGTGTATGAAATAGTTTTCATTTGCTGTCTGTCATATTGTATTTATCTCTACATAATTTTCTGTTTAAACACCTCTTTATATAATATATAAATAATCATGACTTATATTTATAGATTTCTGGATGTGTGTACGTTACAACTTAGCTTTAGTTCCTGTAATTCCTACATGTTTACTATTATATTCAATTTAATGTCCTCTGGATTTTACTGCGAAGTATATGTCTCTTATTGAATAAATACATAATAATTGGATGAGCGATGCGAAGACTTCAAATTCACTGACCCATCAAAAAATTTAGCTCCAATGTTTTTTTGTTTGTTTTTTGTTTTTTTGTTTTTTTCCTGCCTGTTTGTTCGCTCTCTACCGGGCAAACGGCATATTCGATCTGGATGAAAATTTGAGGGGACCTTCTAAATCTCTGAACTTAGACTTGCTACGTTTTTGGGTACAATCGAAGAAATATTTTTCATGAATATCGTACTTTTACTATTTTTTTCGATTTTTAGTGCGATATTTTCGTGACATTTTGGTCGATTCTGACCAAACGGGTGGGGCTACAACGTTCATATTTCACATGCGCATTAAGGTAATGGTGATGTCTTGACGTTTGAAAGAAAAAGTAGTAGTAGTAGTAGTATCTTTTTCTTTCAAAAGTCAATACATCACCCTAACCTTAATGTCCATGTGAAATATGAACGTTGAAGCCCCACCCGTTTGGTCAGAATCCGCCCAAATAAGATCCAAAGATCCAACAGATCTAATGATTGCTTTGTATGGGCCGTGTTTATATGTTTTTATTATTTTAAATTAATATTAACATTTTATAATTAAAAAGTTCATCCATCAACGCAACTAAAAAAAGCGTTTGCGAAGCTTCCTAGTAAATAATAATACAACATTTCTAGGGCATATCGACAGAACTTTATCTTTTTTTTTCTCTAATCTAATCACCAGGCACGTTCTCGTAGTTTGTTCCCCGAGTGTACTCCTAGTGTTATCATCACCTCGGGTTGATGGATGAACCCGCACCCTCAGAGGCGAGAGTACTTACTTGTGAATCGAATGGGCCTGATGAACATCTAAAAACAATTAGTTGTTTTGTTTGTCGATTATCCACCCTAGTCGATTATGTAATCAAGCGCTTTGCCACTGTAGCTTGGTGGGTGATAGGGTTGCTAGACATCAGTGTTTTGAGGTTGGTTGATTGGTTGGGGTCATACCCTCCGGTTCATGTATTCTTGCGTTCATCACGTCAACACTGATCAAGAAAATAACTTCATTCAAACGTTAGAATGAAGATTTAGGTAAAAATATGTTACTCTTCACATTATTTACTATACGAAGCTCACATACACATACATATATGGCATACAAAGACTGGTGTAACAATAAGATAATAGAATAATCAAATTTAAAAAAATCCATATTAACAACATTTAGTATTTTTAGTAAGAATTTGTGAATGAAGTGAAGCAAAAAACGTTCCATTCTTATTCCATTTATTCAAGAAGGCGATATTCTTTTTTTCAATTATTGTGTATAATATATGATAAATTATATTGTATGAATCAATATAGGACTATTATTCTCATTCCCTATTACACATTAGTCCCTGATGATAGGAGACAAATTATTCCGGGGGGGGGGGGGGGGGGGGGGGGCGTCACGAAATATTATTTATTCTGCCTATAGTTTGATATGGAGAACCTCATAACTCATCTATTCAGAGATGCACCTTCATTTCTGGTGATCTTTACAGAAACAATTGACAGGCGAAGTCTGCGTGTGAAGCCAGCAACTAAAGGGGTTTTATTCTTCGTCATCGTTCATTAATCGGCTTCCATTCGCTTCGATAAGTTCAAAGCCAGGTTCATTAATATAATATGGAATCAGCAGTTCTTATAGAGCATCGTTGCCCGTTTAATTTTTACACACGCCGGCAATATCGGGGGAAGGGACACCCTCCCCCCCCCCCCCCCGGCAACCCCTTCCCCGCCCCTGGCATAGTTAAGGTTATCAAGTAACAATGACTCCATTTTTGATCTCTTGATTCATGTTATTTATCACTTTGCCCACACTTCTCAATCGCCCAAAACTTACACGCAAAAAACTTAGCATAAACATTTAGTTTTTTGGCCTTTACAAAATATGTTTTACTATAATTTTGAGGAAATTTAAAAAAATGTTTGCTTTTAATATTGAAAACACGCTGTTGCCTTCAGGTACTACTAAAGGTACTGCACACTCGGTGCCCGTTAGTTCAGAAGTTATATACATATGCCTTCTTTTCCACATATTCTTGTAGTACTTAAGTGTAAAGACTACCGCCAATATTAAAACCAAGCGAAATTACTGTTTTGTTTTGTGATATCTCTCAAACGCTGCAAAATATCGCAAAACCGTTTGCAGACAGCTATGTGGTTTTGTGAAAACTATAGCCTGCACGAAAAAAATTGTAATATGATGGTAGTTAAGTTTTTGATTTGATTTTTAATTAATTAAATGCATATTTGAAATACAAACAGCACTGGTTATTATATTTGAGTTTATTCGTTGCATTACATTGTTCAACATTGTGCAATCAGTTTTTAGAATTTTTGCGCCGTTCTCGAGATATCACAAAAAAACTTTAAATTTCGCGTGGGGTTTTATATTGGTTGTAGTCTTTAATCTTAATTCCCCCCTTGAAAAGGGTTATTAATAAAGAGTTTTTTGATTGAATACATTTTTGAAAATCTCAATCAGCATTGCCGCTGGCTAGACTTTGTTATCTATCGTATCCGCTGAAGCATCTCATTTCCGTGGTGCAAAACCGTTAGAGGTAGGTAGCACGTCGTTTATACGCAGAAACTTCATTCGAGATATTGGAGAATCGATACCAGCCACCGAATCCTGATAAGAAGCAAGTACTGTGGAAACCCTCGGAGCTTGCTAGAAGTCTTTTTACAATAATTCCCTCGGTCATATGGGAATATACTTCTTTATTTATTTATATATACTTGAATACAGCATTCCTGCCATTTTACTTCAAGCGTAATAAAAATTCATAACATAGTTGATAGACGGGAAGTTGAGACTTGAAACATCTGACACGGAAGAGAAGAACTGAGAGCGAACAATGAAACTAGAATGTCTGGTCGAATATGTAAGACGCCATGTCTGATCTTGGTCGATGCGAGTATAATTAAGACGTTTTGAGTTGTACCAACTGACATTGGACATACGTTCTAAATGTATCTGAACACTCTTAGTAGGTAATTAGTCCCTGGAAATAGTCACATCGGAGAAAATTTTTCGAACTCCACAGCGAACATGCCAACAAAAGACTTTCTTGTATGATACGATAATAATTGGTTATTAACCTGTCGATGGTGGTGAAATGCATACAAGTATTCTGCGGTATGGACAATTGTTAAGGGAATGTCCGAGGTCTTCTCAAGAGGACTCAATCCCTTATCATTCGCATTAGATGACATAGGATATAGTTTAAGTAAACTCCTGTTGTCGCCGACTACACCACAGTTGTTTACAATTTTGGCGTTGTCACGGAAGCGGAAAATAGGGCTCATTTTAATCAGGTGTTTGTATTTTCTGTAAAAGTTTTAAATTGACCACATTCGTGGATTTATCCTTACTAATAAACATAAAAATATAGAAAATCTACGATGCTAGGACTGTCCATGTATGCTTTATTGACAACTATGTAAAGTTTCATATAAGTCGTATTCATCTGGCCTAAAAACTCATAAACTCAATAAACTTGAAAAAAACTTTCAGTCAGGTTGCCGGTATAGTGGGATTCACCCGAACCTCCCGCCACGTTACGCACGACGCACGACTGTCGGTGAAACTAGACCCTAAAGGTCCAGCCTGTTTTCTCAACGAGCATTCTTTTCGCTCACGACCATTTATCACCGAGAGTTCGTCTAATGATAGATATCACTTCGGCTCTACAAGTGAGGCATGAAAAGTTGCGGTTCCTGACGAAAGAGGGCGCACGCAGGCAACAGCGCAAACATTCGTAAAGGGACAACAATGTGCACAAAAAGGGCGAAAGTTTAACATTATTCGCTAAGTGCATCGATTCAATAACGCGCAACAATGGTCGCCTGCTGAAATGTGGATGAGTTTCGTGGGAAATACATCGCGAATTTCTCTTGTGTATTCTTTGAGTGACACTTAGGACGGACAATGTGCAACGCTGTTTGCAGAGTGGTTTCTTCAGAGGAGGTCTCCGGTGTTGAGATTTATTTCAAAGTTGTCTTTGAAGTCGTTCGTTGTAACTTATACAGTTGCTTGCTTTACAGAATCTGCTTTGAATAGAATTGGTGTGAAGCTCGAATGCGGCATACCATACATTTTTGTAATAGCGAGTAATGCATGTTAATTTAAAAAAATAACGAAAATGTTCGCTAACATAATCACTTAAAGTAACTTAAAAGTAAATTTCTTTGGTCTATGAGGTTTAAAGATGTAAAGTAAAAACCGTTATTGTATTCGGTGTTCACTAGTAGTATTGCTGAATCTCTTAATATAAATTTAATAATTGCAATGCTAAAACATTTTATAAGCAAATTACCTTTGATGACCAACTAATTATCTGACATTTGACCCAAAAGGAATATTAATTTTAAAATCTATAACCCGGCACCTCCACCAAAAGTAAGTTATTTTTATTCTTCAACGATCTGTTAAGTAGCTTCGCTCCCTCTTTTGTGTTCTCTCGTACCATTCACATGAACCATTCAGAGAAGACTACTTCTCAAGAAGTACACTTACACAACTATCGGTTGGCCAGGGCCTATATTATAAGTGCAGTTGGACACATTTGCGAAGTTGGAGATGTGTGTTGTGCAGTTGGAAATGTTGTTTTGTATAGTTGGAAGATCTTCCTAACACGAGGATTTTAAAATTATTGTTACTAAAACAACCTATTTAGCTGTCATTCATTCCCTCCCATTCATTATTTCTGGTAAACATCAGCATTAACCATCACTTTCTGCAAGAGAGCAGACAAAAATTGTCATAACGATCAAAGCCTCTAAAACAACATGTTTCGTTTAAAAGTTTTGAAAAAAAAATTGATAATTAATGCTATTGGATGTGCGGTTGGCTACCACCTTTAGAAAACGTTTCCTCGGTATGTTCGCCTGAGGGTCCACATCAGTTTAACCCGTTGTTACCCCCGTTTGGTTGGCATCCCTTCTTTACAATTCTTCCCACCTACACAAACTTCACGCACCCCACAGTCCACACACCATCTAATAAGGACTGTACTTGACGGAACGTCGCCGTCATTTGTCACTCCGTCTAGCGGCCGCGGCCAGCGCGCCCTGACGGCTGACGTCTTAACTAGACCGGCTGTTCGAGTTGAAAAAGAGAGCCCGGGCGCGAAGATAAAGTAATACGCTCGTTGCATTTCTAGGTTGGCGCTTTTCTATCCGTGATAACTCCGTTCTATTCTCCAGCTGACCTAAATAAAATTAATTAAGAGAGAATAACTTAGGACACATTTGGCAGTTGGCACATAGCTATTGGCGCAGCAAGGATGAATCCGACACATAAAACTTTACATTGTTGTCAATGAAGCATACATGAAGCCCTAGAGTAATAGAATTTTAATATTTTATTTTATTCACCCAGAATAAAAAGTCAATTTTGGACTTTTCAACAAAATCCAAAATCCTGAAAATCAAGTTAATTTTTGTATTGAATTTAAAAATATGTTTTGAAAATGTTACTTGAGAGACTTATATTTCTACTTTCGTGACAATTTCACAAAATTTCATACATCTGTGGTGTCAGTCGGCCGAGAGAATAGGAATTTGCTTATAAAAACGCATTTCCTGTATTCTCTTAATTAATTCGTATTTAGTGTCTACCCACTCTGTCACATAACTGATTTTTAGTTAAACATTAAATTTAAAGCCAACCAAGCCAACCCTGTTGGCCACGATACCATCGACGAGCGAATAATGACCAACTAGAGATCGACAATTTAAGTCGGAAACACCGATCAATCAAGCTGGACACGATTCCACCCGCGGACTGTGCCAGAATCAACAGTTCTGCAACTCGGAACAACATTAGAATAATTTATTCGCCTCGTTGCTATAACAGATTCAAAGTCACCGTTGAAAAATTCCTAAGCCAAGAACTGATGGACCTAAGTCCAAATCAGAAGTTAAAAACTTCTGCCTAAAGCGGGAATCGAACCCTGGACCTTCTGCATTGGAGGCAGAGTCTCTAATAATACAAGACGAACGAATGATACGCTCTTTGCATTTCTAGGTGGCGCTTCTTTATCCGTGATAACTCCCTTCTATTCTCTGGCTGACCTAGTTGAAACCTCCTCTTCTTCTCTTCGGATGATGTCTAGCCTTCCAATTTAGTTTTCGTTATCGTTTCTCAACTCCCTCGCTCGCAAATCCTCTCCATGATCTCTTTATCCCCAGATCTCTTAAATCGATTTAAACAGGATAAATATTGTAACCCAAGGGTGAAATGAAACCACTGTAACACTAAGAAATACGTGTTTGTCTGGTCTATTTGTTTTGAAAACAGAGAAAACCAGCCAGACCCTTAACTGTTTTCTTGCTATTAAGTTTTACTAACTTCTTTAATTTACGTAACGAAATTAGTTAAATTACTTTGTTATGAAAATGCTCGAAAATAATGTATAGTTTGAAACCCACCTCGTTTCCACAAACCATAAGCCCTACTTGACTTTTTAAACTTCGTAAACGTACTTAAAATTAAATTTGTGTTTAAATGTTATGTTACATTCTACATTAATTATAAATAATCGAATCATGTACTCTACGGTGTATTCGGGAATCCCTTAAAGCTTATGTCACTCTTTCAAGTGCGCGAGCACGACGATAATAAGGAAATACTGCGCATTAGGCATCGGTAACAGTCGTGCGAGCTCGGTTCTGCTCGGTCAAGTGGATGACGTCACCAGATGCGCAAACACGACAATAATAAGTAAAGACTGCGCATCTGTTCTAACTTGAACCTGATCCCACTCAGTCAAGTGGATGACTTCACCGGGTGTTTCTGCTTATCCCAATGAACTCGGAACTCAAATCTTTCACGTGACCTCACTCATAAATCGTCAACCGTCAACCCCAGCACGTTTTGTGCAGCATCCTGTAGATGCACCCCCGTTTGCTACCATCACTCATCACTACCATCCCCACAATATTAAAATAGGCACCTTGTTTTTTAAAATTTAAGAATCAATATCAAAACATATTAATATTTACATTATTTGCTCCCTCGTCACGCATGCAATTTTCTACAGTATACTCTCAATTTTTTTAAATCCGTCTACATTTCCAAACTCTGCTTGGGTTGAGGGGAGCGTTAACTCCATTTACTAAGGCTATTTTGTCTTTCTTAGCTGCCCCGGTTAGCCAAACCTGACACAACTACTTCAGCCCCCTTTTCATCTGACAACTCTTCCATATCCTGCTTATTTAGTATTACTTTTCCATCCCTCTTCTTCCATACTCTCCAAGCACCGAGAGAGATAGCTCATGCAAACCGTATGAGACTCTAATTCGGGTGGTCTCGGGTCGAATCCCGCCACCGGCAAATCTTGACTTCAAGTTTTTCCTATGTTTTCTCAAGTCGTTAAGAGTCATCTATACCTATTTAAAACTTTTTTGGGAACTTTTGCTGCTTCCAGCTGTCATCGATCGAGATGCAATTTTGCGTATTGTTAAACAAAGATATGGTCACTTTCTATAGTCATAGATTACCAAACATCATTGCGCATTAACACAAAATAAATTCCGAAATTTACCAATTTTTATGACTACAAAAATCCAAAATCCCAAAAATTTATTTAATTTATATGTTTAATTGTGATGGTTTAAAAAATTAGCCTCTATAGAATACTTCATATACACGACCATAACTTTTGTGTAAACGCTTAACTTGTGTGCAAAGGCTGGTAACAATCCGATAAAAACTGGCTTCAGGAAAACTTCCAGAAAAAAATCACTGTATTGCAGACTCTTAATGCCAATGCAAGGATTGATCCTCTTAAACAGCCCTCGGACATCCCTTCTCAATCGTCCTCACTCCAAAACTACCTAGTAAGACATCAGGGACTTGCTTTGCACCCTGGGCAGGTATCCCACGAGAAATTTAAATTATTTAAACCTTTACTATTTAACTTTTCTCTCACTCACACACCAACATTCTCCTCTAAGCATTGTTTAGTCTAACTCTTGGCTTCCCCATAACCTTCAACCACCTCGACTCAGCTTTCATCTACAAAACAAAACACTTAACGTGCACCAATACTCTACTGAGCGTATTACTCGGTAGTAAAGAATAACCTTTTACTTTAATAAGGTACTAAACACGAACTGCCGGCTGATACGTGCAGTGTGCAAGGCGTAGAGTTAGACGACACATTACCCGTGGCAGACGGCGTTAAGTTAAACACTTGGGAGGTCTTGATGTCGCGAGAGAACAGAAAGTGGACCCTTTCGTCTGCTTGGCCCGACTCAAACGTGTGTTGACGATTGCAGCTGAACGGTTGTATATATATATCATTATTAAATTTTACTTGAATGCTAATAGAATTCCTTTATAATTGTTTATATTGATATCCTCACTTGGTTGCCATGAATTAGCCTTAAAAGATCAATGCGAGAGGTAAGTCCAAAACGTGAAAAGTAAATCGAAAACATTGATTTCAATTCTGGAAATTACCACCAAACCGTTTATTACGATAAACCCAAAATAACGTGCGCGTTTACATTGATACAAACGTTGATATCCAGTTTGAAAATTTGCGTTTAAAAAATATTTACACTTGGAATTAATTCCCGAAGTTCACCAAAAATTGAGTAAATTATGGAGATTTCACGATTGTTTTTATTAAAAACCGATGAATTTATCTAAAAAATACTCGTACTGGATCTCATAGATTGATCCTTTGTTAACGCCGATGCACAATTGCCCGGTAACGACAACGAGAACGACAACGAGAACGGGAAGAAAGTTGAATCACACGTTAACTTACGACACGATGCACAATAAAGCTTCCCGTTGCCGGTCGTTCCCGTATCCCGGCAACGACAACGGGAACATCACCAAGTTTTAACTTTCCGTAACGTTCCCGTTCCGTACGTTACCGGAACCAATCGGAATCAAGATGTGCACGTCCTAAAACTATTTTATCAACTGATTGATGGTTTATACGCGAGTAATATGCGAAATAAATTGAATAAACATGAGCGGAATAACAAAACAACAAAATATAATTAACACACTTATTATTTGATTTGTTCCCGTCGGCTTGCTTCACGGGCTATTGTGCATCGAAGCCCTTATCGTTAGCGTCTTCCCGTTCTCGTTCTCGTTCCCGTTCTCGTTACCGGGCAATTGTGCATCGGCCTTTAACGTTGTTGTGAAATATCATACCAATGTTGTTAACCGTTTACCCAAAAAAAAAAATTCAAGCTGAGCGTCTAAACTCGACTCTGCGCCATCCTCAGCGACTCCTCTTAACAATATGTGCTTTGAGTATCAATGATATGTGTGACAAAATCTCTTCGTCGTATAGTTTATGATTTTGACTTTTGCTGAAACGAGCTCATCAAAATTACCCCTTATTAATGACCTTTTCATAGTTTTGATAGTATCATAAATAATAATTTCATAAACACTTTTTGGGAAGCAATTAGCCTACATGTCTAGTGACAAAGTTTTTCCTAGCGATTGAACTATAAAGCAACGATACAATTCACTGTTTTTTAAACTAATTGCAGTGTTTGTAAGTTGAAAATATTGTTAAAAGTATTTTTTTAATATTTATTTTTAGCCTTTTACATGAGTAACAAAAGAATCGTAGAAAATATCGTCAACACTTTCCAGGTAAATTATCATCACACTTTCTTACAAATTATTTTCACTTTTTATAACGATTTTCTTACGTTATAATATGCAGGGGCTAATACTAACTTCCTATCTTATTAGTCCCAGTCATTTACATAGCTGCCTTATAACTGCGCTCTATTACCGGGCTCACTCTCTCTCACTCCACTTTATACCTGGGAACTTGATACCTTCCAATGCACTTAGGACGTGAGCACAGCGTGAACTGCGATCTAATTACATCAATAAATCGAAGTACTTCGGTTAAAGGTGGGCGTAGACTCAGGGTATATTAGTATCTATGATAGACCCTATCAAGAGTATCTCCTGATAAACCCTTTCTATAGTATAAATTAATTCTTAGACAAAACATAAATACAACAGTGAAACACAATTTGATTTAGCCTTTACTATATTACCTTCTATCAAAATAACTCTCCGTCTGGGTCCGGGGTAGAATTGGCCCAGAGCATTGCTCTGCTAATCGTAAATGGCGAGGAAAGAGATAAAGTCCATCTCGCAAACATCAGCTAAACTAAACTAGAGGTGAGCTCTGTCAATTATCGTCGGGGACTTTATCCCCTTCCCTTTGACGACCTCTCCGACGACGACGACCATGACACCACGAACGATGACAAAGACGATGACGACCGCGGAAATAGTGTATTAACTAACCAATAAACTGTAACGATAGGATATTTTGGGTTCTTCAGAGAGCTATCGAATCAAAGAGCTAGCTAAGCCTGCAGGCTAATAGCAAAAAACGAACAGTCAAAAGCTTCAATTCTACATTTTAATGTTGACTTCTTTTTATAATAAGTTATTCTCGCTCTGTCTAGAATTAATGTCGCACATTACCATTAAACCATTGCTCTACATAAAGCTTTGAATATAGAACACTGTGTAGACGAGTTTGAATTTCAATGGGAATTTTGAATCAGTTTAAAAAAAAATTATAATACGGACAATGAGGTAGATATTGGAGAGATTGGAGATTGGGAGTGATTCTAGAATAAAAATGGGATAAACTGGTAATGGCTGTTATGTATGAATTAATTGATGCAAGTTTTTTTAGAAAGATTATGTTTATAGGATTTGAGTTGTCTGCAGTCAGCTCGTTCTCAATACCGTGAAGGCATTTTCAATATTGTGAATGTTTTAACATTTAACACTTCGAGTCTGATTTGAGATATTTTGTTCACTTCTCATAGTGGGGTTATGGCACAATAACAGGATATATAAATATAATCATGCTAATGTGCCATTTACTTTTTTTTATCTTCTTGATCTTGAAGATTCTGATGGTTTCATCTCTCTTATTTAGACTGTGATATTTTTGCTCAATCTCTTCCCTGGTGCTCCATGGATGTAGCCTGAACATATACGGGTGTAATCTTGTTGAGACATCGGGAATAAAACTCCATGACGTGATTGAAAAATAAAAAAATTCCGTTATTTTCCTCGCTTGTTCTATCCTTCATTTGGTGGCGGTGCCAAGTATATAAATATTCAAACATTTATCAGGCTAGCCCCGCCCCCTTTTTCCTCTGGGTCACCAAAAGTATTCTGTCTCTTCCTCGTTGAAGAGCAATACATACATCGGTTTGTATCGTGAGACGAGACACACGCACAGACGGGCAAACAAAAGAGGTGAGTTTCGCTCCTTTAGCACGAGAGTTGTCGACAAGTATTACAAGATCTAGCTACAGTTTATTCTAAAAATAGTACAAAAACTACATAACCCTATCTATAACATTTCGATTAAATTGATTAATTGAGTTGTTTTATGGTGAAATAAGAGAAAATTTGTGTAACAAATAATTTCTCTAAAATAAGATTATCGTTTTATCGTCGTGTTTAATTGAATTTCCTTCATAATGCAGCCTCGCTTCTAGACGTTACACGACGGCTAAAGCTTAACGTTAGTCGATTAAAGAAAATGTTAATTTGGTTCATTAGTTTTACCGAATGTTTATTTCCGTAGCAATAAGCCGCCAGCTTTGAGTAAATGGTAAAGCCGGGCCGGGGGAGAAGTGTACACAGAGAATATACTTGGAGAAAAGTTTTTAGTAGTTATGATGAAAATTACTTATCTGTAATTAACTTAAATATTCCATTTGCGAAGAGAAGGGGAGCTTTTGCAGAGAACTGGGAGGGGGCTCTAAGACTTTTCGTTTGTTCAAAGTTAATTTCCCACATTTCTTCTTCTTTCTTATTGCTTAATTATAAAGCATATTGCTGATTCTGCTATTTTCAGACGTATTTATACCTAGTAAATTATTGGCATATTTCGTTCGATTTTATTGAATAAGTCACAAATTGTTATAAGTTATGTTGAGCTACTTTCAATACACGATGTTACGAGCTAAATTTTTAACTTTTTTATATACCTACTTGTTTTTAAAATACAATACTGTGATACTTAAATCAATTTAAACTCTTCTTTTGGTACATTATAGGGAGCATTTGACTTTTTGTTTCACAACTTAATATGCAAAACATATCCATGGATTTTTTACAAATATACATCATTGGACTTTTTACTGTTATTTACATAATATATTTTTATTTAAAAGGTGATATTCCGACTTCTTTACAGAAGTATATAAAAAAAAGTTAAAAAAGCTAATTTTAATTTTATAAAGACTTCTGTAAAGACGTCAAAACATCACCTTTTAAATAAAAATATATTATGTAAACAACAGTGAAAAGTCCAATGATTTGTATTTGTAACATTACTACCTGTTATATTGTTTCATTTTTATAATAGCATGGATTTAGCTATTACTGGCTCGTTTTTGGGAAGATATCAATAATTTTTGGATGAAATGTTTATTTATTGTATAAATTTGTTTAATTTTTTGTCGCTGTAACTAAAATTGCTATATTTTAAAGATAAACCGTAATCCAACAAAGCGAGAGAGAATGGATGTCATGCCACGCCCACTATAGCGAGCAAGGAGGTTAGAAAGAAATAACCTGAAGTCGACGAGGGAGTCCCCCATAACTCTCCACGTCCGACTTTGAATCGATCGCTAAGCCCCTTCTAAGGCGGTGGAAGCCACAGTAATCTAACCATATCACCCCGCTGCCTGCTGACGTTGTTTGGGAAAGTCACAGCCGTCTAACAACTACCGCAAGATAACTTTACTTACGTCGCTCGCCGGAATCCACAGCCTTTGTACAAACAAATATCACCGCTTACTAACTTGACCGGATGAAAACAGCCATTTAACAATGTCATCGCCTGCTTACTTTGTTCGGGAAAGTCACAGCCTTCTCAACTTTAACCTCAAGCTAATTTATGTGTCTGTTGGCTATTCTACAAACAGTTATCACCGCCTGCTAAATTGTCTTGATATAATAATTTCTAGAATTAGTTGTAAATTTACAATGTCGTAACCTAAATACTTCGTGTAAAATATATAACAATCACACTTTCTTATTTAAAACAAATTTAAGACACTAAAATTGTTTTCAAACGAGAAAAATATTTTAAAAAAAACTAATTTTTTAGGAACATTAAAAATCGTACACAGTAACTAAAAGTTGATTGACATACGGATATTATGTGTCTAGAACGTTGTTTCTAATTTCAGATTACTTCTTACCCAATCTTGTTCATGTCTAGAACGTTGTTTCTAATTTCAGATTACTACTTACTCAATCTTGTTCAGATCGTTTAACAATCATTAATGTGGTTCGGTCAGCATGCACCGCTTGATATATCAGGTCGAGCAAGTCACAGCCATCTATATACTAATAACACGGCCCACCGCCTTTGATTGTATACGTCACAGCCATGTAGATACCGCACGTAGCTAAACAATGTGATAATTAGGAGGCCACGGACTGGGAGATTGATGTACACTGTAAATGTTCCCCTAGTAATTAAACGCGTATTATACTACAGTGTGTGTGTTTGGGGGGGCTCTGTGGGGGGGGGGGGTAAATTACGGTCGGTAGCTAGCAGACACGAATAGAACGGCGTCCTTGTTAATTCAATATTATCGTAATTTCCGATACAGTGTAGGCCTAACAATTAGTGTGAGCTATAATACAGGTTGTATTGAGTTAGACAGTGTTTTCGTGCATCGACCAACATTTGACATATCAGAACGTTTCGTGATTATTATTATTACTGTGTAAATGAGTTTATAATGAGTTTATCAATTTAGGCTAAAATGGTTTTCGTGATTCGATCAATTTATCGTCAGCAATGGCCAATGGCTACCGACAGACTTAATAACATAAGTTAATACGATTAAACTAACTTAATGCATATAGCAATATCAATAATAAAACATGGAGTCTTTCAAATCGGCCGAGACAGTTTATATCACAAAGTCATAAAACGTTTTAGTCTCCTTCGAAAACTTAATTTAGTGAGTGGGTCATTATATTATAAATGGAATATTATCATTATGTTATTTTTTAAATTAAATGTTGTCAAAATTTTAAAAAAAAAATTGGGTGTATAAGGAACGGATACTGAACACATTTAATGAATCGATCAGAGATAGTTTTTTTAAATTTTGTTTTATATAATTATTTAATTATTTCCCTGTAAGATTAGCATTACCATGTTTTCCATGTCCATGGGAATGACATAATTATTTGTCCATGGGAATGACAAAAGTAAGGTTATTCACCCCTATTCATATGGTACAAATGAAAAAGTGCTGCACTCCCTAGGAAAATAGACTTAAAAAACTACCCTGAAACTACAGAAATATATATATTTATTTTTTTCATTATTAAGCCTAATTACTTGTGCCATGGGAATGACATAGTATAAACTTTATACTATGTACTATAAACTATAAAGAGACTTTCCTACAAATCGAGTTTTTTTTACATTTTGTAGTGTAACAATGGAACATGAAAGCTACCCTTAGGCATAGCTTTAATTAACTTTTTATCCTTTACATTTTACTTATCATTGCCAAAAAAAATTTCTGCAACAAAGGGGTGAAAAAAAACACAAACAGTAGTTGCCATGTTAATGACAAAAACTAAAGGACACACTTTTTAGAAGGGGTGGTGTCTTAGGGTAAATTCATATGCTACAACAACAACAACATTTCCAATAATAGTTATCATATTGCTTAACAGATAGAGCCAAAATGCAGTTTGTTAGTGATAGAGGGTACAGTCTTAGACACACATATGTACATAGAAATGTAATGAGGGACATGCCATGGGAATGACATTTGATAGGTATTACCAAATATTACACCCTAGTTTAAAGGGTAAATTGAAGTGAAAATTATTGAAACTTATTTTAAAACGTGTCATAAATGTCATAAATTTTAGAAAAAATTGGCAGATTTTAATTTTAAAATTTGATATAGAAAAACTTAAGGGACATGAATATTCCATTTATAATATAATGACCCGAGTAAGCCGTTGTAAGTATGAATCAATGCACACTGGTGCTGGTTGTAAGATAAACGTAGTAAACTTTCACCACAATTATAAGAGAATATTTTTTTAATATTCTTTATTTGCCCTCGTTTGGAAAAGTTTCTAAGAATATTTTCATTTTAACTTTCTTGTATTAGTGTTTGTTTTTTTTCCGTATTAAAAATATAAAAACAGGTTTATTCCGTTAACTCACAAAGTAATAACAATTGTGTGGAAATTTATATTGAGCATTTACAAACGGAGATGATAAATGCCTAAAGTGCTCAAACACCTCTTAGTATATCTCCGAAGTGTAAACACATGATCGAATCTGTATCTTCTGAAGTAAAAAGCTTTCCGCTTATTGAGGGGTAAAGAATACTCTGCCAGCGTCGTTCATCAGTGTTATCAAACGCACAAGGGGGGAGTCTGGATTGAACGGGCCTGTTATATCTGGATCATTAAACGCCTCCAATAACTTGCTTGATAACTTTGATTGTGGCTATTAAAGCCGTTCTGACATTTCTATGGTAGATAAGAAATGTTATCTTTCCCCTTCGCTTTCCCCTAAAACGGTTAAACGCACTCGCTGCTTTCAAAGGGTATTATTTCTTGTTTATGTCTCCGTTGTTATTGCAGTTGTGTTATTAGAGACAATGAATAAAACATGGCGAATGAGAAATGTGAAGTCACTGTTTTTACTGGATTTGTACCACGTCACTGTGCGTATCAAACTTTTGTTTTCCCCGTAATTTTGTATAGTTATGTTATTTGATAGTAAGAAAAAAAAATTGATTCAATTGTAAGTAATTATGCACTTGTAATATCTTGTTTGTTATGCAATCCTTAATAAACGTATAAATATTATATTTCACGGCTCATCCCAAGAGATAAATTCGGTTACTGGCAAAACACCGAGCTTCCAAGCACATTTAAGCGATTTTCGTCATTCGGTTAGTCCATACTTAAGATCGAAAAAATATAGCAGTATTGATATTATTTTTAAACGGCTGCCCAAAACGCCCCCTTTCAAAGAAAAATCATTTTCATGACTCAAACCCCACATTTTATAAGTAACATTTTTTATTAAGTAACAAATAAAATATAAGAAATCGTTTCACGAAATTCTAGAAATCAATCGATAGGACGTGATACTATCATATTAAGGTCACTGATTCGATACCAAACAGAATATTTTTTTTTTTTTACATTTCCTCAGGCAAAAGGCAAATATTAGATTCGGCCCATTTAAAGTGTTGCCCTTGGACATTCCCTCATAAATATTCTCATACCTATTTGCATGAAAAGGGGTAACTTTTTTTCTATACAGTTTTCCCATCATTTGTACAAGAAAGCTACGTTTCTGTCTATTTAAAAATATTCACCCGTTGAAGTACCTTCATTAATAAGTAATGGCCGTGCAAAGCTACAATTCACCGCCTCTTGCCGACAGTAAAAGGAAAAAAAATCGCTTTTCGCCATGAGCTACTTGCGAAGCCCAGACGTATAAAGACGTCATTAATGTAGACGACGCCACGTCTAGGTCTACGCTCAAGACAACATTGCAATCGATGCTCAAGCACTCAATTAAAAAATGGCGTGCCCAGCTAGGGTACGTACGCGTGCACCTTAGTGAATTAACATCGTAATTGACCTGTTGAAGCGCTCGAATCACTTGACTTCTTGAAAAATATTTTAAGTTTGGTTATTCTTACTTGAAAGATTTTACGCGGAATATTGTGAACCTTGTGAACAACGTACCCAGTATGAGACTCAACGGTATTAGAGGCCGAAGATCCCACTTTGCATCACTATAACCTCACAATGTACCCAGTATTAGACTCAACGGTATTAGAGGCCGAAGATCCCACATTGCATCACTATTCTAACCGACAGTGTTGGCTCGGGCGCTAAGCGCTCGACTCTGATTCGGGAGGTCCCGGTTCGAATCC
Source organism: Sweltsa coloradensis (assembly GCA_024449915.1). NCBI lineage: Eukaryota > Metazoa > Arthropoda > Insecta > Plecoptera > Chloroperlidae > Sweltsa > Sweltsa coloradensis. The sequence goes on from JAMZAV010000654.1 coordinate 254,823, forward strand.
CGTCGAGACCGGCAATCCTGACTGAAGTTTTTTTCCGAGGTTTTCCTCGGTAAACAGCCCTCGGACATCCCTTCACAATGTCATATCCGCAACATACCTAGTTCACCTGAAGAGGGACATATTGCTCCCTATAACAGGTTTAATTCCCACGATAAAATTTAAATTTACCCGTCTGTCCGTCCGTCTGTGCGTGTGTCACGTCTCACGATAAAAACCGAACACGACCTCCGATTGACATGCAGTATTTTTTGTAAGCATTGCCCTTAAACAAGTATAAAACATAATGATTTTGGTGACCCTTGGGGTTAGAGGGGAGTGGCTATCCCCCCCTCCCCCAGTAATTTTGTTACCCGGCGCCTCCACCAAAACTATCAACAAATTAATTTATGTTTTTATTCTTTTTTGATAGTCGATAAAGTAGCTTCGCTTCCTGTTTTTGGTGCTCTTGTACCCTTGTTTGTAGATAAATTATCCTCTCTCAGGGTAATTAACGGAATTGTCGTTAAAAATTAAATAGTTAAGACTATATTCTTTTCGCACACGTAAAATTAATTAGTTAATGTATTCCTATTTATTTAAAATCACTTTTGTCAGCAACTAAATTGTTTAAAATTTAAGAAAAAATCGTTTTTAAGAGTCGATACCCACTCAGTTACACAATTGAATTTCTGTTGGGTATTATTTAAAGCGGACCAGTCACTTCTGTCGACCCCAATCTAGGAGGATTCAATATATGTAGGCCTATCTAATATATTGAATCCTCCTATGAGTTCCAACGCCTTAGACGAGGGAGTCTTTTAGTTGTTCAAGATTTATATGGTATCTAGTCTGTTTTTTTTATTCAGTAAATTAAACAGAGGCAAACTGTGAGCAATAAAACATTTTTCACACATTTTCACCACGATGTATAATAACATGAAGTTTAAGTCCAAGTAAAAATGTTTTGTTAAACGCAAATTTGGAATAAGCTGTTTTGAGAAAGTGCCACGCCTTTAATTTGTTCGAAAAAAGTCACAGCCTTCTAAAGCAATGATCGTACGGGTGTCACAATCCCATTAAAATCCACCGCCTGTTATTTCAATGGCTGTGGGTCGCGGTGAGTAGTTCTTCGTTGAAAAGCTTCTCTCCATTCAGCGTTCTAGAACCAACACACATTGGTTGCATTCTGAGCATCCGACAGTCTCTATTATTCTTGCTAGAGCGTTATTTACATTTTCTTCCCTTTTCCTACTTTCTTTTGAAAACAGCGCTAGCAATCGTCGGATAAAAGTTCCGTCTCCTTTAACAATCCTCTATATACAGACATTACAGAGCACAAACACTCGACGGTTTGCATTTTACCTGCAGCAGAACCATGGTTGTACTATTTTTGCAAGGAAAGATGTAGATATTTATTCGTTTCGAGCAGTTGGTATTTTCTACTTCATCTCGGAGAGTTCTAAAGTATAGAGTCCTAGACAGAAAAGAACACAAACAATAATGATATGTTACGTCATGAAGATATCATTTCAATACTTTACATTGTGCAGTCCTTTGTGCGCATATGCGAGATATGAGTGGTCAGGGGGAGCCGTCCCACAGTGCCGCTTCCCGTAAGGCCATCAACCTTTTTTTTCCCCCTATGCCATCATTACTACCTGTCGATAAAGACCATGTTACACTTGTTGGCCTAAGGGGAATTGATTTATTCCCCTTAGGCCAACACCCTGCATTTCATTATCGAAAATACAAAGCAGGTTTGTTGGCGTTGGGGTAATTGATTTATTCCCCTTAGGCCAACAGCGTGTATGCATCGTTTACGGTAACAAACCTTCTTTGTATTTTCCATAATGAAATGCAAGGTTTAATTAGTATAAACAATAATTGGACTCATCGTTCTTTTAGTAAATTAATATAAAAAATAAAGGTGTTGGCCTAAGGGGAATGAATCAATTACCCCAATGCCAACAACACCCCGCTCCTTACCGTAAACGATGCATATACGCTGTTGGCCTAACGGGAATAAATCAATTACCCCAACGCCAACAAACCTTCTTTGTATTTTCCATAATGAAATGCAGGGTGTTGGCCAAAGGGGAATAAATCAATTCCCCTTAGGCCATCAACGCTTCCTGTAACGTGGTCTTTATCGACAGGTAGTAATGATGGCATAGAGGGAAAAAAAAGGTTGATGGCCTTACGGGAAGCGGCACTGTGGGAAGACACCGGTCAGGAGGTACATATTGACAGGGGCAACCTAACTGTGATTTAGAGGGGTTTTGTTAGGAATGCACTGTACCTCTTAATTATTTCATATGTGGACTAAGCTTTGAGCAGACACAGTATTCAAAACGATAAAAGAGACATTTTGAATACATTTATTATTTAATTGCATGCTATTATTCACAGTGTCGGTGCTAACATGTTTTACGGACATAGCCTAAATGTTATGTATTTACAACTTAAGTATCGTCGTATTATATACTAGCTTAAAAGCAATTAACAATCATTATCACTCTTCACACATTCTTTGTTTGTTGTTTACGGTCCTAGCCTGTTTGAAGTAGCAATTTCAGCGTTTGCTTTTTGGAAATTTACAAAACAGGTTATAAAGTGACTCATATCTCAAAGTTTTAAAGTCTTCAGCAATCTCAGTTTTAATTATATAAACATTTTTGATAATTATCAAATTATTATTATTATTATAATAATAATTATAATTATTATTATTATTATTATTGTTATTATTATTATTATTATTATATTATATTACTATTAATATTAGGTACAGAATCTTGTAATCAAAGTGAGTTTATTTAATTTTAAACTCTAAAGTATCTAAAATGTTGTGATTCTTTTGTAATTATTTGAGATACTTACTGAATAATATATTTATCAGTATGATAGTGTGAATGGTAAATTTATGGAGATGGATAATGTGTTAACTTTAATAAAAAAGTAAGTGCTTGAATTTGATATGTTAATTGAGCACATTCTTTCTAAGCTCCTTAAATAGTTCCACACTAAATGAACAACTCAACTTATATTTTATGAGGATGACTCTTAAAGAATAAAAACTCAACTTAAAATACAAACAACCGTCGAAAACACTTAATGTTTACGACTTTTCAAATAACCTGTTACCTGTTCTCAAAGTGGGCCTTGAAATCTTTTATATCTCGTATCAGTCTTCTGAGTTTTAACGTGGATTTGATTGTGGTCATGGACCTTGACACAATGTCACATGTCTTTCATAAACTTTGAAGCAAACATCTGTTGACCTCACTCTGGCCAGAGGTTAATGAGTGCAATTTATTTTTAAATAAGCTGGTTTAAAGATAGGTCGAACTGTATAGTGACATACAAGGACCCTCCAAAGATTTCCTAGATGGTGTTTTTGTACAAGTGTAAGATAAATTTTAATTATTTTTTAGATTTGTGTTTGTTTACAATTATTTTTAATTGGTCAATCAATTTAACATTTAGTCTCCAAACGGACAAAACATGATTGCACTTCCACAAAAAGTCTGTTTACAACCGTTAAGAATGGATTTTTTTGTGCCTAAAGTTAACGTATCTAAAATCTGAAATGTACACTTTGCATGAATGTCTAAGTAAACAATAATTGTGTATTTATTACGAGAATACCGTAGCCGTTTAACATGTACGAAGATACATTTATGCCCTGTTCATTAACTATAAACGTAAATCATGGCTGACCTCAGGTCTAAAGTAAAGTGTCACAGCTAGACAATGTAATTAATGTGCTCAGTGCAATTCTGACTTAACCGGACTGGATTTGAAAACCAGGGTATGCTATATTTTATATTCTGGAGGAAATATAGTCGACCGAGCAAGCGTTAAACGTGAGGCACTGATCGATTCCCGCCACCGGCAATCCTGACTGAAAGTTTTTCTGTTTTCAATATTCGTTATTTCTTTATTTCTTTTATGTATTTTGTTATCTATTTCTTTATTTTTTCTTTCTTCTTTTTTTCTTTATATATATATATATTAAGTTTAACGTCTATCTCATTCAGTTGATTTACAAAGGAGAACAACTAAAATCAAATTACATAATTAATACAGACAGCAATATTTGAAATTGTAATGAGAATGAGATTGATTGAGTCCTCTTAAACAGCCTTTGGACATTCCTTCACCACTACCTTTCTAAAATAACTAGTTAGACATTTGAAGAGGGACATACAATTGTCCCGGGCAGGTTTCCCCACTATTAAATAAAATCTATCATACATTATTAGTCTCGAGTTAAAACGTGCCTATTTTTATATGATTATTTTCCACGGCTGGGACCACTCTGCTTCAAGCAATAACAAAGTTTCAGATTTAAATTGAAAACCAAGACAAAAACGACCAAGTTTTCCTCTGATTGATGTAGAATCATCATTTGTCGTTGGGTTTTCATCGGTGGGGTTTAAGTGTTACTTTTATAGTCGAAACGTTCTCTCTTTCGTCGCCCGGTTTCTAAATAATGGAGTGCTTATGTTTTTAAAGATAGATTTACCTCTAGATCCGAGCAGGGTCATGGGCTAAAGTGCTTCCATTTATATCGAGCAATTCTCTACTAGCACTACTAGTTTTACACATCAAAGTTTAGACGTGCAGTAATTTTTCACTTTTGTGTTCTTTCTCTAGATATGAAATATTATCAAACTGTAACAGAACTTTTGTCTGTACTGTAAGACTATGTATAAGGTACATTAATCTACACCACTGGAGTATAATAAAATATTATCAAACTGTAACAGAACTTGCCTGTACTGTAAGACTATAAAGGTACATTAATCTACCCAACTACAGTGTAGTGTATGATCGTGTTTCTCTGCAGACATCTACCCTACTTTTCAAATAGCACGTACATTCCAGTGGATTATATCATCCATATTCTGTCAAGATTTGTACTGAATGAAATGAATAAATAAATGTTTAAAGATAATAGTAAGTAACTTGTTATTAATCTTTAAATTACATACGTTCTTTACTCGTCATTGTCTAGATAAAGTAAAATTAAAACAATAATCACAAAATAATGTATGTTAATGAAAGTACAGAAATTGCAGCTTGTATACGACTGGAGAAAGATGATTCAAATTTGATCTGAAATCATGATGAAAATTATATTTACTTATTAAAATGAACAATGGAAACTGTGAGGTTTGGGAGAAACCAAATTTTTCAAAATTACCAAAAATACAAAAACCTCCTCATGAAAGCTGAATGTAGTGTAATAACTTAATAAGATATATCTTATTGGAACGGAAGATTATAAATAAATAAATAACTTTTTTTTTACATAATGTGATATCATTCCCTAGCAACTGCATGGCAACGGTTTGTTTAAAGCCAAGATGGCAGCGACCTTCTACTTAGTTTTCAGCGTATGGCTCTTACTTCGTAGTAAATAGAATTGTGTATTGACGTCACTAATATATTGTCTTGTCTGTGTGTTCTAGGTTAAGAGGACGTGCGGACAGGCTCGCTGGTTGGACAAGGACACCCCCCACCACCACACCCCTGAGACCGACCCTTCGGGACAAGTGATGGGGGTCACCTTCACACAAGGACACATCTCCACAGGTAGGAGGACACATTCACAATAATATATCATATACTTGATTAAATTAAAATTTTAGTTGCGTTTGTTTTATTGTCCATCAGTAGAGATACGGGTTTTTAGCGTTTTAGGTTTTTGATGCTACAAAATGCTAATTTTGGCGATTCAAAATGCTAATTTTACGAAAAATAATGTTTTTAATGCCTATTGAGAACTACTAGTTTATCAATGTTTTATAGCATTTTATATGACTATAGGTATATTGAATTAAAATGTTCCTATAATTCATCATTTACCATTAGAAGTGTAAAAAACACCCTACGTTTAGGGTTTTGTTGGAAGGGAAACCAATTTATGCTACAAAATGCTAAATTTGTCAAAATTAATGCTAAATATTCTAAATTTAAATGCTAAAAAAAGTGTCTCTATCCATCATTTACATAACTTAGAAGAAAGTCAACACAAAAATTGTTTTTTTTTAAACTTTCATTAAAGAAATATATATTATCCATAATGTAACTCAGGAACATTATTTAGTCTAGTCTTTGACAGAAATTAAAAACTCAAAACTGGAAAAGCGTTGGCCTAGATGTATTCAAATATGTTCAATGGGTGAAAACGTACTAGGATGCATGTTCTCCAAACTTATAAAATTGATGCAGACGTGACATAATTCAGCTATGTTTGCTTTATTATTCATTTATTATAATATACGGGTGATCGGCGTTTGTAAATAACATGTATGTAATATTTATCTATCTCTTTAGTTGACCAATACGCAAGTGGCTGTTCTTAGTATGTCACTTGGCCATAATCCTACCCTTCCCCTTAACGCTAAGTGCTTTCACTAACCCCATTTTAAAATTGAGGTTTCACAAAGTAAAACGCTGATAAAATTGGACTGTATAAGACAGATTTTCATAATGAAATAATTACTCTAGATAAATTATTTGGTACTCGTAGCTTTTTCAATTTCGGTCACTAGTATATCGTTAGCAGAGAAAATAGAAAACAACTCATTTCAAAACACAGCCCTTAAAGAGATTGAGCTTACACTATCACCATATCACCCCAACACTATTACTATTTTATCCTCTTTATTTACCCACCCTCCAATGTAGAGAAATACATTAGGAACACCCTCGTAGAAGCTCTGACAAAAAACAACAACAACAACGTCTTGCAACTTTATCACATCGGGGTTAGAATGTCGCCTCAAGTAGCCAGACATACATACACTCGTACGTGGCATTGCACGTAATGTATGTTGGGTCGTAAAGTACCATGTACGTGCATGTACATGATATTTCAGCGTCTTCGGGGAGTCCCGAGTCCGTTTCGGCTAGACTCGGCTATGTGGGTCAGCGTCGAGTCTTTCCCACAATAACATCATTTTTAAGATTCAAAAACGTGCAATTAGATCAGATGCAATTAGAGTTCATCCACGAACAACATTGTAAACTCATTTTCAAAACTCTAGATATTCTAACCCTATACAGTTTATGCGTTTATCAATCAGTACTTATTGTAAAACAAAACATACATCATTTAATGAAAAACAAAGAAATACAATTATATGAAACAAGACAAATTAACAACATTCACCTTGAACACCATAAAAGTAGACTATCTCAAATCAATTCTTATATTTCAAAGCCAAACTATTTAACAAGCTTCCTAATGACGTAATAGATATCACTGAAATTGACAAATTTAGAGTAACAGTAAAAAAATCTTACTTAACAAAGCATTTTATTTATTCTCTTCAAGATTACTTGTATAAACAAGAGGCTAAATGAAAAATTATTATAATTATTACTTGGCGAACATATATTATTTGTGTACCTGTAGGTGTGTAGTTTTAAACTGTATTATTATGTAATTATTTTAGTAGTTATTTTTAATGTTTTTTGCCTAATTAAATTTATACATGTATATATTTTCTCTATGGCAAAAACATCTTGAATCTTGAGTCGTAGAGTCCGCCTCGTGTAATCGTAGCTTTATAGAATGGTGGCAGCGTTGTCGGTCTCGCACTGTGATACCACCTTCACGAAAACACATTCCGAACCTTACCAGAAAATATATCGCCATCTTACCCAATTGATTTGTATGTTGACTTTAAATTAAGTTCAACAACAACTGCTCGAAATTCAGTATAAACTTGAAAAGGGTTTTTAATTCAGTTCCAAAATCCTTTTCCAATTTGAAGAACAGATTCGTTTGTCAATGATGTGTTGATTAGTTGGCAACTTCTCGAAATACGATGAGCTAAATTTACTTCTTTAATTGCCTCAAAATATTCGAAATCAATGTAATGATCAGTAGGCGGCTACAATTCTTGCCTTTCTGTCTTGTATGGCCAGTTCAAACGTGGGACAGACGTTGAACAGGATTAAATGAGGTGTCACTTGTTCTTGGGAGTGAAAAGTTCACAAAAAGTGTATTAGTTTTTACTACAATAGTTCATCATTTTGTAATGTTACTATTTCAAAATTAGCTTAGCTAGAGTTCATTTTTTTGTCTGCATTTATGTCAATAGTTGTATTTAGTTGTCCTCCTTTGGTATTGGTTGGTATTGGTATTGGTTCTTTATTTGCAGTTGATTATTTCAGTTCACATAAATTGATCAAGCCCCCAATGAGCCTTGCGGCTCGCTATGGGGGGGCTTTCAAAAACAGATTATAAACGGTCGGTGAGATGAAGCGAGTATAGATAGAAGATACCATATTGTGCTAAAACATAAGATAAACACTTTTTTAATTTTTATATAAGATAAAATCTAATGCTTGGCCTACAGTAGGCCTACCTACATAAATTAAATATTTGTTAGAAAAATAAGTTAGTACATAAATAAAATTAGGTAAAGTAAGCAAGTGCGTACAGTATTAAATTATTATAAGTGAGTTGGCCCCCATGAAGGCTGGGGACCTTTAACTTAAATTAGTTATGTAAATTAGTTATGTAACTGAATAGGATAGACGTTTAAAAAACATAAAATAAATATTAGTACTTATTTTAATTATTTTTTATTGCATCATCATGCATATTTTTTCACTTTGCTCAGTGCCAGCTGATTTCCTGGTTGGGTTCGCTCCTAGGCCGTCTACTGTAACCTGCATTCAACATCGATTGAATAGCTTTTGTTCCATTTTCATTGGGTTTTCCTTCTTGCATTTCCTTTTTGGCCATTTGTCGAGACTTGTCCCGGGGGATACTTTATTTCTTTTGAAAGTTCAATGGCTTTATAGAATTTAGTACGGTCTAAGCGACGTGACATTAGTCAATTGATATACGACCGAAGTCTTGTTACAAAATATTTAACGACGGAATTTGAACATATACGTAGATGTATTTGAAAGATATACACATCACAAACCTCTTAATAGACTGTTTTGAGCTTTTAAAAGACGCGTGTACGTTTGTATAAAATAAGCTTTTTTCATCTCACTACAAAACCTTCATGATGTGCCATTTATAAAATATGAAAATCAGTTCCTAAATAGACTCGGAAGTTTTAAGTTGCATATCGCATCATTATTTATCCTAAAAACTAAACTCTATTTTAACTTCTTTTGCGCTAACTTTTAACTCAGCAAGACTATCCCATTCTTCAGCAGATTACATTACGCCAGTCTAGATTCCACATTATAACGTAATGAACATAATGTAGGTCTACACCGACGTTGACAATAATTTTACAAACAACCAATAAAACATATGTATTTACATTATTTTCATATATATCCTTTATGGCTAAAACGTGTAAATTATTAATTTTGTGTATTTGTATTTAAATCCGGTATTTGTACAATGTTGATAACTTTGAATGTTATTTATATTCTGTATCCATGTGGCTAATGTATCGAAACATACATTTTGTTTTTTTTAATGAAAAATTTCTCTCTAAATGCCAAACAGGTAAACCAAAGTGTCTACAAATTTTCCATTACAAAATTCCCTGACTTTTCCAGGTTTTCCAGATGACAAATGATATTTTTCCAGGCTGCAAATTTGGCTTAACCGCACATTATAATGGAGGAAAAATTTGTTTATAAATTCAATGTCGATTTCGGGGGGAATTTTAAACACCAGACAAGGCAAAAAAAAGATTTTTTTTAAATTTAGAATTTCTATTCTCAGCAAACAAAAAAGGGATTGAAATAACTATATATATTTTTTTTGCATTTCTAGTAAAATTCCAGAAAAAACAAATTCCCAGACTTTTCTAGATTTATTAAATTCCCTGATTTTTCCATGTTTTCCAGTCCCCCCCCCTCTTCCCCCCCAAACCAAACCCCCCTTACCTGTTACTTTATATTTTATGGCACCTTTATTACCTAACTGTATATTTCTTGTTATCTCGTTATCAATGTTTCCACGATTTGTTACTTACGCCCCAGCACACTGAATTCTCATTTGTTGGCCGTAATGTGCTTACGGCTGGTTAATCTTTACCTTCCACGCTTTTGTTGTCGGTCACGGTCTGGCTGCATCCGCACCACTCAATTACCCCTCCCAACGTGCTCCAGTTAGTTGTGTCTTTATTTCTTCGCCATTTACTCAAATATCTGTTTACTCTTTATGCTTCTTTTACTTCAGAGTCAATACAAGACTTTGCTACGTACTTGTTGAGTTTGCTCAATTTCATGATTGGCTGCTTCCTTCTTGTTGGTAAATAACTTGCTTGCGGAGAGCTAATTTAGCGGAAAAGATTCGTCGACGTTCTACATTTCCATTAATTTTAGTTTGCATGTTTCTAAAGTCTTGTTTTAAAGTTTGTGTTTTCTTCATTAAAGACACTTGAGCAGTAATTTCTTCATTAAAGAAACTTTTAACTTTGCAAATATTTTGCAATTCTCTCGGGTCAGTCAATATAGACTTGGTGATAAATTTCTTACAGAAGCCAACATTGCACAAATTAAACTTTTCGCTATTTGTATAATAAAACACATTGCTTGAGCTCCAGTGTATTCTGTATCGTGCATCCAATTCCTCTGAGTCGAGTTCTTATTTATCGAGTGCTCGAATTGAAGACTGTATGCCAGTATATCATGGGACTCCTAAAAAAACTACTAAACTCGCGAAATAACCCAGATGAAACTGAAAGCCACCGTCTCAATGACGTGCAATAGTGGCCGGGTTGACTTTGTCACGGTTCAACCTGAACAAAAAACGCAACTCACATTTATTTAAAAAAGTATATAGTATGTTTGTCATTTAATATACCACCCAAAACATGTTTCTGAAAGAATATTTTCTTCAATATTAAATTTTATTATATTTTAACGATTAATTTATTTGAAGAGAATTGTAATGGTTTATATTATTTTGTATTTTATTGTATTTGAACACACCAAGAAATAGACGGTTTATTATTTTCTGCTCATTTATGTAACCTTAGTTATATTTATTGTCATTAGCTTACATTAAACATTACAATTTCCTCAAACAAATGTACGTTTGTGTACCGTTCAACTAACTGGATGCTTCCGATCTTTGGCTGCTTCCGCGTTATCTGCCAGACGTCTTGTGTTCTGCCGAATAATGACGACACAATCCCCCCCATGTTTCAGGCCGAAGTGTAAAAGAAGGTCACCATGACGACAGCCTATCAACACAGCTCCATCACTTCCTCACTAGTCTGACCAAGAGCAGGGGTTTCTATGCCAACCTGGCCGAGGCGTTGTGCTCGGATGAAAGCTTCGCCGAAACGAGGGACACGGCCGACTGCTGGAACGGCAAACGAGTTGGAGAGTGAGTAACTACCTACATTTTAGTTAGACTAATGAGGGTAATTATTTCCTAATCACGCGTTTTAACTGCCGAGGAAAAATATTCACCTTTGTGTAAGAGTTAGTAAGGAAATCTCTGATAATTATTCTGCCAGAACGAAAAATTAAAAATCTGAGCTATAATTGTTTTAGAAGGCATTTATTCTTCTTCCAAATCAAACTCTTTTTTTTTAAAATACTACCCTTTTAAAGATGTTTTGTATCTTAATAGGGTGCAGGTACGATCTTATTGTTCATAGGGACGTTGGTACGAATCCCGTCTGAAGAATGGAATTTGTAAAACATCCTTCATTCACCTCTTTCGTCACATTTTGTTTTTAAATCGTATATTTACAAACATATCAAGCTGTATAAAAAATAATATAACATACAAAACAAAATTTAATAAGTATATGATCAAAAAAACACAAAGCCAGAACATGGCTTAACTGTGGGGTGTAACAGACAAATTAAAAATTATAATAAGAAGGTGACAATACAGAGAACGGAACATATACCCCAAAAAACAAGTATATATAAATACCATGGATGCATGACATCTAAAGTTAATTTGTGAAACCCAAAATTTCTAATTCAAAATAACAGTGTTAACATATTTTTAAAGTCAAAAGGTGCAGAAAGAAGATGTGATTTTAGTTCAGTTTTAATTTTTTAGATGTTAGACAAGGTTTTAAGTTTGGAAGGCAGCAATTCGTTCAACAGATTTTTAAACTAATAAACAAATATGTGTACAAAAAGATGGATTTTTAAGAAGGTATACAGTGTATCCACCCACGTCTTTACGTTTAGGTACCAATTACTTATGTTTATTTGCGTGTATCACTATTTTTATTACATGTATAAAAGAGTGGAGTTAGTTTGTAAAATATCATTATTTCATCGTATGCGACTCGATAAATAACGTTATAAATGTTACAGAAAGAGTGAATTTCATTAAATTCTCGTATTTCATGTAACACGAAGAGTAATTATCAACTTCATTATGACTAATTCGAATCTAGACACCTAATTATCATACTTGCCAGAAGTGTAATACTACTCACTGAACTATGCAATGAGTTTAAAATTACCGTCTTGGCTTAGTTCAACTTGTTAATCTAACTACCTGTTGAGTGAACGAGCTTCAAATAAATTTATATTTAATGTTCATGTGCTTTCATACGATATGATTGCACTTGAGTGGTTGGCCGAGATATGAATGCAGAAGTTAATCCGTATAGGAGTCTGTTACCATATTCTATAGACTAGAGAGACATTGCAAATAAATGCAACCTGCAGCTTAATATAATTTATTAGAATATTAGTAAGTGGAGTAGTGTTGAATGTTGGCGAGTCGGAGAGATATAAGAAAAAAGATATGTTTCAAGTTTTATTGCTTATTACAATATACATACAACATGATAAGTTCTATATTTCACCCGCTACAAAATTACACTAGGATTGAACTGCCGTGTTAATGTTGTTGGTAAAATAAATTCGTATTAAGAGTCTACCTACTCAGTCACAGAACTAATTTTCAGTAGGTAATAGTAATATTTAATACAATCGAATGCGCAAGCAAGTCCATCTTCATCCTCAAAATATTTAGGGGTTGGTAGATCATTCAAAGGTAAAACAAATCAATAATAATATTGTTAGGCGTACCAACATTATCCCTGTAATTTCAACATTGTTTGTGCATTATAATAAGTCTAACGTTGTGGCATAAAGACATAAAGTTAAACTTTAAACTTAGTTTTTCCACAAAATTTTGAATATGTGACTTGTCTGGTTTTTGCATCAAGGCATATTTTTGTAAATTTTTGTTTTTGTGGCGTATAAGCTTACCACTTAAAAAGGGTCGCCCTCTTATTTCCGCAATCAAATGGTGGAGGTGCCGGGTCTTAATTTTCAAATTTTTAGGGGGCTACCCACACAACCCCCCCTACCATCAGGGTCACCAAAACATTCTGTATCATCCTTGTTTAGCCAACAAAAAACGTATTTCAAGACGTCGTGTTCGGTTTTTTTCAAGAGACGTGACACATGCACAGACGGACGGACAGAAAATTTGGTTATATAGGGGAGCTAATTGCTACATAATAAAAGTTGAGTCGTCAGTCGATTTTTTTATTTTGTGAAATATATATAAAATATTATCTATATCCTGATTAAAAGCAATATTTCTCATTTCATTATTTATAATGAGAAATTGAGACATTCATTGAACGGTCGTAAAACATATCAATTTGTTTTTGTGGTACATAAATCCCTGGAGATACAAGTTTTTCTTTAAAAACGAATGAATGTTTGCAATATAAACCAAAATCTGTATCACAAATAAGTTTACCTCATTTTCTACCAGTAGCAATTTGTTACATTACGATTTCCTGTTTAACTTTAGAATCTCTATCAAAAAAGGTAAAGGTTTGAAGGAGTTTGAGGCAAGTTTCGAAAGGAAGAACCGAGTACATAGATCTTCCATTTCAATTTATTCAGTTTTAGAAGAGCTAAGTAAATATAAAAACGAATGAAACGTTGGGGAGGAAATCAAATAACCCGAAGCAATCTAGGAGAAGCGACAGACCGACTTATGTACTATACACACATCCTATAAGTGAAGCGGTCTATGTTAGCTCAGTGCAGAGTGGGACTCCTCTTCTCGGCGATTGATTGGTTCGTTAATGTGGTTAAAAACACACGGATAGATATTATGTGAAAGGACAAATTTAAATTATTTTTTGTACTTATAACTCCTTATTTAAAAGAGAGAGATGTTCGGCGCGTTCCTTGTCCTGCAGCTATAAATCATTACATTTGAATAAAACTCGGCATACTTGATAATGAAGGACATCTGTACTCGCCGATCATATCAGATTTTCATTATCATAAATCGGTCAGAAAATGCGTAGCTATTTGGGTGTTTTTGACCATTTTGACAGATTCTAAATTCTAGAAAATGTAGTTAATTTTGTGTTTATTTTCTATGACAATTAATGGCTAAATGCTTTGATGCCTTCATAAGTCATTTTTACACTAGTATGAAAAATTATAAATACATATGAACAAAACTGGCTGAGAAAGAAATTTGAAGCCGCTTAAAATGAGCATGTCTGCCTCCTCTCAATGGTAATTGATATTGTCTATTGATGTTATGCAATTACTTGACGTAATTATAAAAAAACATAGGTTTGCTACCGTTTAATGTTGATGTTTTTTATACGTGTACTTGATTATTTCAATCAATCAAATTTATAGTTTGGACAATGCAACTTCTCCACGAATAACAAATGTCATATTCGTAAAAACGTGGATAAATTTACCCATTTTCCCAGTATGATTATTTTATCTCTCTGAAATTGCACAATTCATTTAAAATAAAGATGCACAGCTGCATCGAAAGTTAGAAAAGGGCCATGAGGTCCAGTCAGAAATTGTTTATCGTACTTAACTTCGTCGTTGCGAATTAATATAACTCAAATATTATTTATTTAAGTTTCTTAATTATGCCTCAATTTTAAGATTATCCCCGAGCAATCTTTTGAAATAAGTGCAGACTTAAAAGGGTAGCTTTAAATCTTATGCCTACACTCTTTAAATCTCCATTTTTGTGTGGGAAAAATTGGTTATTCATTGATTTCAAATCATGTTACCCTACGCCATATATCCACGTGTTCAAAACTTGTGCGTATCTAATGATTTCAACGAAAAATAGCATTTTCTGACTCAACATCTGTAGAACGAAGTATGTTCATTGATTTCAATTTTCAACGACTGGCAGCATCTGTGCGTTTGAAATATTGACGTGTCCGATATTGACTTCGGTTCTTCGTGCAAACGATCCATGAGATTTATTTGAAATTCCCATTGATAGTTTGTTACATGAAAGGGGGGTGGGGGGGAAGATTCAAGATTACTCCAGCTGAAATCATCTGAAGATGGTATCACCGTCCTTAATGGCGCCGCTTCGTCTGACTGAGAGGATGCTTAGCAACTGAGTCTCTCTCTCTCTCTTCCTCTCCTTCTCAATCATTCTCTCTCCTCTCCCCCCCCCCCCTCCTACGGGCGCCCGCGAAAAAAAGCACATTTTAGATTGAGTAATTTGTAATGGCGAATGAGATGTAGACATACCCAATGTTCGTGTGTAACACAACGCGCAAATATTTCGCAGACTTTATTTTATAGACGTCAGTTGATTGTCCTCGCCGGCTGATGATGATTGCGAATTTATTATCTCTTTGTGTGTGAGAGAGAGAGAGAGAGAGAGAGAGAGAGAGAGAGAGAGAGAGAGAGAGAGAGAGAGAGAGAGAGAGAGAGAGAGAGTCAAGAGTAAAGCCAATTTAATTAACTTTTGACTAGGGACAGAGTGGAATACTCTCGGACAAATGTCTTCTGCTATAACCGCTCAATTACTGAGGATGCTCTTCAGATGTTTGCGTCGTAAGAACAGATGTTTGCGGCGGGGATAATGTCCATGATCAGCTCAGAATCAGGGGTATTACGGGGATGTTTGAGCAAGGTTGATCTTAATCTTGAGAAAACAAAAGAATTCTCCTTAAAGCAAATCGGCCATGATTACGAGTTGAATACTTGCGCCGAAATACATTCAATGCCCAAAATATTGTTACGTATTAATTTGCCGGGAAGACACTACCCAACATCGGAATATAATAACTCCGCTAGAGATTTAGTTCTCACAAAGTAAATTTTAGCTCTTCCTTTGTTCAAGTTTTGAACAACTAATCTTTTTATTAAAATTGTATATTTCAAAGCTCCAATTATGGACTAAATATTAGTGGACTAACTCACAGCTCTACTAACGTCTGTTTGTGAGTTGTAACGTCACCTTCATTGTTGGTCATTGTTGATTTGTAAACTATTTTGATGACTACGGAGATTTGAGACACATTTTTAGACTCTGTATTCAGCTATTGAATAAAATTGGCTATAAAAAAGTCAAAATGTTAAAATATTAAAAGAAAATAAATATTGATTCTCAATTCTTTATAGTTGATGTATAGACATTGTAAAAATCACGAACTATAGTATGTTTTGAATTTGAATTTTTGAAAAACTTTTTTGCCGGTGCTTAAATTATCTGAGTTTTAATAAACAATTATTTGGCTCATTTCCCACAATGTGAAATACGCATACAATGCGCATTTTCCAGAACGAATTAAATAAGATCTTTAGATTTCCTCCCTCGATTTCCCACACTGCCGTCGCTTCACCAATAGAAATAAATTACAAAATCCACGCCCTGCTATAGTGTCTACTCAAGAGAGGAGAAAACACTTGTTACTAACTGCGCAAACAATAAAACTTCGACGATAACGTTATCAATCTTTCGTTAAATAAAACGTTGGACGAAAAAACTTTCCCCTGATCTCGAGTCCTCACAAAAACATAGAAGCTCAATCAAGAAAGTTCTTCTCAACCGTCACGATGCTGACTGGGAGAGTGGGAAAATATCATCTCAACTTGTCATGTGACACTTAAGACAAACTGTCATATATTTTGTCGCTACGTTTACTCTTTGGTGAAACGTTTAAGACTGTTAGAGATGAGCTCGAACAAACTTTTTTAGAATATTACTTCCCCATATAAAAGACAATTAATAGCCAAATTTCACATACATTCTAAACCAATTTTGTCCTCCAAATTATTAGAACTATTTTTATAAAAAGGATATGTGCATGTTGCGCTCATTAAAGGGGCTAAAAACCCCAAAAATTATTTTTTACCACGTGATCTATAGCACAATACTACACTAAAATGACCGCTTAAAAATTATATCTTGTTACTGTGATTTAACACGAATTTTTTAATTTTTTTGATCCAGAAATTTGTAAAAATTGGTGTTTTGGGAAATTTCTTATATCGGCTTTAACCTGCTTCTTTTTTGGTCCACATAGATACTAGAGCATAGTACCAATCTAAAATGCCCCTTTATAACATCGTGTCTTGAAACACTGCCCAAATATATCCTCAAACACGCAAAAATATGCATTCCAAAATCACACCCCATCTTGGTAATCAGCATATTTTGACCGAACTACTTGACCAAATTACAAAACAAAATACAGAGAATTTACAGAAAAGGCTGTAGAGTACGTCAATAATGGCCAATATTTTTTTGGATCAAAATCCTCCAAGGTCACGGGGCATAAAGATCGTTCCCATGTTATTTCTTATGGGAGATTTTTGCCGATGGGTCTAGCTCGAAAAATGTCATGTTTGACAATTTTTTGGGAGGTCATGGTGGCCCCAAAAATTTTTCTGTGGTTGCTTAAATTCATAACAATAGTTAGCCTGAATGAAATATATTTTTTGATTTTAGCGGTTAAATACCCCTTTAAACATTTAAACACTTCAAATAAATTGCGTTCTATACATACCCTTTGGAAATTCTACGAAAAACACCTCATCGGTGGTCTATCTATTTATTTATTTATTTATTTATTATTTATTATGATTTATTTATATTAATTATTTATTTATATTATTTATGAATAATTAATTAATTGCATTTAATATCCTTTTTGAATTTGTTACTAAAATTGATGTTTTATTTTTAATACATTGTTGTTGTAATATTACTTATTCAAATATTTACTTAAATGTGCATGTTGTGTCCTGCATTTTATTTGTTTAGATTTATTTAGTTGTCCTCCTTGTAAATCAGTTTTTTAACTGAATAGGATAGACGTTAAACAAATGAATAAAAAGATAATGTGCTCTGATCGCAACATTCAAACTTGTCACTACCAGACTTCAACTCTATAATAGGGCAATCGTTCAAGTTATTTTAAATAAATAAACAAATAAACATTTTAACAAACATACTTTATTCAGTTTTTGTATAACTAGTTTACTACTAAACATACAAACAACTGTCGCCCTTGCATTTAGACGGTGTATTACCAGCAATACATTACCTTAATGTCGATATCACACATTTCCCATTGATTGTTCTATTGTTAGCAATAATTGACAATATTGCTCGGTTAATGGGAAATGTGTGTGTTCGACATTGCGGCAATTAATTGTTGGAACAGATTTCTCGCCTAAATGCACCTAAGTGGTTCGTGGCTCTGAATACACAATTGAATCGTAGATGAGGTGGTTTCAATTGAAACGTAGGTTCGAATCCCAGACGAGACTGCATCCTCATTACACCATATTTCAAATTCCCTCAGCCAATTTCAGTCGCGCACTTTACATAGTTGTGCACGGATGAAATAGGAAGGCTATCACAGCACATTTTCGTAAATTCTAGAATAAATAAATAATAAACTAAACTTTATGCTATTTTTAATTTGTTTAAATAAAGCTCCTTAATAAGTCTGCATTGCCCATCTTGGGACAAGTCTACAAAGTTTTATTAACTTAGTATAAAAGTTTATTGACTTTCAAAGTAACAATTGTTTTGAAAAACGTAAAACAGATGATCATTAATTAAATTTTACAGATATCAAAACGGAAATCTATCTCAATCTCTAAAAAATCGGGTTAGTCGACTGCTTCATGAGGGCGTCAATGACTTCACTCTCACTGCTAAATTAGTCCCCACCCCCAACAACCTTCCCCCCCTTCCCCCCACTAAACTCGCGCGTAGTTCAAAGCCTCGCAACGGAATTCCCACTCTTGTCTAATCGTCTTCTTAATTAATATATGTAATGGGAAATTCCTCCTGCATCTACGAGGTTTGCTCTACGCCTTGGCATCTTCTAGTGTCGTCACGTAGTGCTGACGTCATTCGCCTGTGATCAGGTATCGGTGTTTACTTATTTTATTTATTTATTTATTTATTTATTTATTTATTTATTTATTTATTTATTTATTTATTTAATTTATTTAACGTCTATCCTATTCAGTTAAAAAACTGATTTACAAAGGAGGACAACTAAATAAATCTAATTACATAGATGCAGACACAACAAAAAACTACATATATTTGAAATAGTAATATTACAACAACGATGCATTAAAACACAACAATTTTGGTAACAAATTCAAAAATGATATTAAATGCTTGCAATTAATTAATGAATCAAATATAAAAAATAATGGGGAAAAAAGAAGAAAAAAAACACACTGCAGGCCTATCTGTCTCATCTTGGGAGATGTCTACACAAAGTTTTATTGACTTAGTATAAAAGTTTATTGACCCGGAAAGAAACAATTGTTTTAAAAAACTTAAAACTATATACTCATACTTATATCATACTTATAGAATTGCGTCGATCAAGCGGAGTTATCAAAGATGACTAAACTGAAAGACTGAAAGGAAATTAATATACTGATATATGAGTGGTGCGTGTAGATTTGCTAGTATTAAAAAGTGTGAATCAACAGTTCGATTATATTGCGTGGGAATTAATTCAGAATAAGTCAACCATATTATTAAACTACCTTAATTTATACAAATGTATACAAATAAAGGTATTGGACCGCGAAATAGTAAATGATTGTGATGGAAAACTATGGAAATGCGACAGCGAAATAGAACGAAACGAGGAAACTCAGTTATTTTCTATCTAACTAGACCAGCCAAGCGACATTGACCAGACTGGTCAGGGGTCAGAAGACGCAATCAGAACAGGGTTATTGCGATGTAGGAGGCATCTATGGAGCGGAAGTTAGAAATGGGGATTCTCTAGTTGAGAAGAAAATGAGGAAGTTGCTTCGAAACAAACAAAAAATATATATAATTTTGTACCAGTAAACTAGTATATATCTCTTCAGAATCATTCGGGCGTTTCTAGAAGGCAATTGGTATCTTTCATGGTGATTACAAGTCTGATAACCAATGTCAGAGTTTTATGGATATGGAAAAACCATGGGAATATCAGTGAAAATATAAGTTTCTATGACATTTCTGGAAGTATTTTATATTTTTAAAAGATCGAGGAAATTGAAGAGATTTCACGACTTTTTTATTACAAGTCGATGGAGGAATGTGAGTATTGGACCCCATATTCTTTCATCGAAAGTGCTGACACTCTAGGTAGCCATGTGGCAGTGACTACGATCTATGATGCCGTGCCCTGGGTGGGTTAACTAACTCGTGTCACGGCCAGTCAATCGTAGCATGTCCTCATATAAATCGCATCGGCGAAATAATTTGGTGTGGGAATCGGAGGAGACTTGAGTAATATGTCACAAACTGATTTATTTCACACAGCACGGGTATATTTCTCTTTCACCTTGCCTGGGGGGGGGGGGGCTACTCTCGGTGACAGAAACAAAGAGAGCTGTGTTTTACATTGAGAAGTTGAACAAGCCTTGCATACATATTTAGGGTGAAAACTCTATAAATAAAATAAATAAATAAATTCGTATTTAGAGTCTACTCACTCAGTCACATAACTGATTTTCAGTGGGACATTAAATCAAAGCGACCAAGCCAACCCTGTAGGCCCGACGCAATCGACGAGTGCGTTAACCAACCAAAGATCAATATGCGAACACCCGCGGATCAACGCCAGAATCAACATGGTTGATACAGAACAACCTTAAATTTATTATGTGCCTCGTTGCTAGGACGGTTTCAAAGTCACCGTTTACAAATACCTAAGACAAGAACTGATGGACTCAAGTCCAAATCAGAAGTTAAGAAACTTCTTTAAGGGAAAACCCGGACCTTCTGCATTGGAAGCAGAGACGCTAACCACAAGACCAACGAGCCACACGATTCTGTCAGTCCGTCTGTGCGTGAGTCACGTCTCACGGTAAAAACCGAACATACCTCCGATTCACATTCGGTATTTATCGACGTTTCCTTTCAACCATTAGCTGTAGAATAATCTCCCCTACTGTAATTGTAAATGAGTGGGTACGAATTGAATTTAATTTTTAGACATACGTAAAAATAGCATTTTTTGTTTTAAATGCTACGTTAGTCAAATGTATTTTTGAAAACTCTACAAATAACTTTTAAATATTTTAACTGAGCCAGAGGTTTGTTTGTTGTCTTGTTTTATTAGTTGAACATAGAATGGTCTTACCTTGTACTTACACAAATTTAAATTTAGTTGATTCAAATTTAACCTTTATAACATAACTTTTAAATGAAGTGCAAGGAACCCCAAGAGATTTTGAAAGGGATAAAAAAAAATTGTCACAGAACTCTATCAAATATTGGACTAAATGTGAAAGTGAAATTTTTCAAATATTCAGAATCAAAATTATATTTCACGTGTCTCATGATTATTTATTATGGACTGTCGTTCTGTGAGTTTAGAAATAGACTAAGGAAAACCTTGGAAAGAACTGTCCTGAATTGCTCGTGACTAGGGTTGACCCGACAAGCTAGAACTTCTTATTTTCTTAGCTATCTGCGATAGGCATTTCCTATAGTAACCTTTGTACAACCAATAATAATAAATTCAATCCTTATTGACAGCTGGTCAATTAGTATGGATGACCACGGAGATCCAGCGTACTAATCAATACAAAGTTCATGTTTACAAAAAGAAATTATTTAAGAAAATATATAAACAACAGTATGAAATTAATGATTATGAACATTGTTGTACCGATGATGATGCAAAATGATGATGGAATGCGTTTAAAACAGTGGGAACAATTCTAAAATAAAACATAAAGTAAATAAATTTGTATTTAGACCCTCAGTCACGTAACTGATTTACAGTCGGGACAATAAATTTTACCGGCTAAACTTTTCTTATCATGACTGTACCGCACAATTCCCAAACACATAACTAATTAGCAATCCCATCTTCTAGTTCTAAGAAGCATTTAACTCATGCTGTTAATTGGTTCATTAATTTTATTAGCTTTACTCATCAACTTCACTGAGTCTTCGCGAGAATGTGTATTACAGAAGTTCTCTGTCATCCATCAAGTTCTCTATAAGGCGTCTTATTATTTTCCGGGTATACGACTCCTTATTTTATTTTTAGCATCTTCGTCTCCATATTTTGAATATAAAAAAGTGATAATGACGATTAAGAAAGATTTTCAGAAACTTCAACGCAGACTTATTCAAGTATTTTTATTCAACTCCTGGAATTTTTCATAAAGATCGTCTCTTATAGCTTCCGGGTGATAATTATTTCTAAGTTTGATTTTCAATGCTGTTTGTATAGACTTAAATGCTCTCTAGCCATGCAGTGCTTCCAAATTTTAAAATAACTTGTATTTTAGAGATTCCGACGAAATTCATATTATTAGTACAACTTTATTTTTATAACAAAGCTCTGTCTCTTAAAGACACAGAATAACAAAAATTAATTAATTTACATTTATACAAATCACATTCAACAATAAGTAAAATTAGTTACATAGTATGAAGAAATTAAATTATTTCTTCTGTAGACACTCTTAAAATACCAACTTTTATTTTTAGCGTCAGTGTTTCACTCAATTTTAATATCTTTTTGTCGTTTCATAAAACTTCCATTCATGAAATCTTAATTTGAGTACATTAAGAAACAGGAAACGACGACAATTTAATACTAACACAAGAGGCTTTTAGCAACTGCTCCTGACTGGGACTAAGTAATAAATGCTTTATTCTTGCGAGATCCAAGCCTAGCGAAATACAACACTAAACTCGATGCAAAGAAAGAAAACAGAAAAGAATCCTGTAAAAATATTTATTTGAGTGGAGAGTGAAGGATCACACGAGAAACTTTGACGGGAGACGTAAAAAAATGAAGAATGACAAAGGTCGCATAAAGTTTACCCACGGTTTGAAAACTTTCCCACTCGTAGAGAACTTTTCTGAAAGTTCCATGTGGATATGTTGAATGTCTGGCGAGCTTTCAGGGAGTAAACTATATAATGAAGACTCATGGACGTCGGAGGTATACATTGTGTCGTGTTATACAAAATAAAACGACGGTACATTATGTGATAACGGAAATATTTCATCGACTATATTATTCCTATAACCCCGGGATTTATGTTCCCTGCTTTCCCGTCTGTCTCTATAACGGTTTATCCTGAGGGATAGGAAGTTCCTAATGGATCATTCCTGCTTCCCAAAAAGAATAGACAGGATTTAATTCCTAGACATGTAAGTGCTCTGGAAACTGGAACGCGAAAATGGGGGTTTCTTGTTCAATTTTCTTCACTTCACTTCATTTTAACAATATTGTCCTCAATCCCTCTATTTCTTAACTACCCTCTGCGTCTAAAACTCCATCTATTTAACTAACAGTTCATCGTCTCAACTGACCTCGTTACATAAATATCATTCACCGAGGAGTAATTTTTCTTCTGTAACGACTGTGTGGTAGTATTTTCATTCAAAGTTATGGTAATCACGGTAATCCATAGTTTTTATAGTTTATTTGGTATCAAACCTCTATTTTGTTTAAAAAATATGGTAAAAAATAGTATTTTTGGACGAATCTATTCATTTTTAAAATGTATAGTGATAATTCGACTTTTCTACAAAAGTATTTTTCAAAATGAGAGTCGGATAAAAGAAAACTCATAACAATTCAAAAGAGATCTAAAAACATAAAATGTAAATAATATTAATGGTAATTTTTTTTTTTACTTATCATTACAAATATCGATTGATTATCTCCAATCAAACTCTTCGTTAGATGAAAGGTAATTTTTGTTTTTCTTGGCCCCAAAACGGTGAATTAGGGTGAAAATATTTTGAAATGTGTTTTAAATAAAACGTAGTTGTGAGAATTCAGAGGCAGGAATTGGGGTAAAAATAAATAAAAAATTTGATTTGCCTAAGCGCAGTGAATCGGTGGTGAAAATTGTTCAATTTTTTTATTTATGGTGTGTTAATTTAGTTTTCACCATAAATACTCCATTTGCAGGTTTACAAACGTTAAGAATGTCTTACAAAATTCGCTAATTCTTGCAATTTTGAAAGTACGCCAGTTCGCTGCTAGAAACGATATTATGTTGGTGGTGGACTGTTGGGGGTCTGTTACACATCTGGTTGGACGTGTCTCGTTGGGGGTCTGTAACACATCTGGCTGGACGTACCTCGCAATCCGCGACATATTATTGAAAGCTTTGCAATCATCCGAGTCCATTTCCCCAGACAGACAGCACAGAAACCCCGCTGATAGAAAACTCCTGTCCATTATGAAGACAGAGTGTGAAGGAATTGGATCTGTGATTAGATTTCACCTTCTCTCGATCGACAAGTTGAACAGGGTCTGGAAAAAAGTCGGGAAACCCCGAAAAAGTCGGGAAAATTAACAAATCTAGAAAGGTCAAAGAATTTGTTTATATTTCTGAAAATTTCCACTATTTGGCTTAAAAAATCTCAAAATCTCACCAAATCGATTTTTTTCCGTTGGCTTAGCCCCCTGAATCCCATCATAAGGTACCATTGCTAACAATTATAATGTTGTAAGGCGAAATCAGTTATTTTATTTTCCCAATCAGCCAAATTTGCAGCCTGGAAAAATAAGAATTTAATTCTGGAAAATAAAACGTCAAGAACTCGAATGAGGACAAGAATTTTTGGTAATGTATATTATGTATAACCCCAAAATTAACTTAGTCCTTCAAATTTCTGTTCGCGTGCTTACAAATGAGGTGCCGGGTAGCCCAGGAAAAAATAACGGTCCCTTGATACATTTTCCAAAAAGCACAAATAATAAGTTGTTTTCATCGATATTGAAATATTCATGTGATATCGATAATTAAGTGATGTTGAAGAGAGAACACCTTACTTCTATTTTTATAAACTAGTGATAGCTGAGCCCTAGTTGACCCTAGCCGACGATGGCTTCATGTGACGTCACCGCTCTAGTGGGGGGTCCCCTCGTCTCCTTGTGTTACACCCCCAGTAGACGGGTCAGGTGACCGGGCATATACTGTACCATGTCGGGGATATCTCCCCTTTCACCCTCAGTTCTCATGACTCGCTAGATCGCCGTCGACTAGACTCTTAGATTAAAGTACCCACTGAATATAAGTATAAGTTCTGAGTGCGTATACACTCTAAATGCGCATTTATTTATGCATATTTCATCTCCTCTTCCTTACTTACCCGGATTTCTCCTCTACTTTCTCGCTCTTGGCTTTCTCCACCACATTGCTCCTTCTCTTTAACACTTTTGCACCTTATACATTCCCTTTTCTTTATGCGGCTAAGTGCTTTTTCCTGACTCCCATAACATGTTCCTTTATTTGATTTTTTTTTTACATTTTTACTTATACTTAACCATATACTGACATTAACATGTATTACACACCTTTTTATCATTTTTTTAATTTCCATTTTCTATTCCTCTCTATTATCTTTCTCTTCTTTCTTCCCCTATTTATTTTTTCGATTTCCTCCCTCCCTCTTTCCATCACCTATTCACATATCTTACTCTTTTCTCTCTCTATCCATTTCCTTCTCATATAGGCCTAATAATAAAACGAATCAGTCTGGTATTTTCAAGAAATTAAATCCGGATCAATTAGTCAAAATTTAATTTCTTGAAAATACAATACAGAAATGAAAAAAAGGCCTCCACCTGGGATTGAACCAGGTACCTTGGCTGTCCAAGCCATTGCTCTTCTCTAACCAACTGAACCTGACTATGAAGACACCAGATAAAATTTGGTCTATATTTTCTTGGTTTGTTCTATATTTGTTAATAACGTGTGTTATATAGTACCATCTTAACAGCGTCATAAGTCGCTTACTATAAATCCAAGGTTAAACAAAATAACAAAATACATATATATATATACTATATGAAAATATATGTTTTGATGTAAAACTGCGTGTGATTATTTAATAAAATAATATTTTATATAATAATATTTTATACATATAAATAATAATTAAATAAATAATTAATAAAATATAAAGGCTCGTGAGTATCTTATATTCCGTAACGCTACTGGTCGAGTATGTGCGCTACTCTTGAAGTTCATGTCTGGACTACCCTCGTCTGGCCTCGAACCTACAGATTCATCACGTATTATACTTGTGAACTAGATACCACGCTTTGCATGCACGATTCCCCTAGTGTACACAGCCAGGCGATAGTATTCATAATGCATGCTCAACAACACAAGTTTGAAATTTATTTCTTCACAGCTTCTTTGTCAACTCGAAAACTAAAATAAAAGTGTTAGTTGGAATTTGTTTGTTGCCACAATAAACTATGTAAATATGTTTTAGTATAGCAAGGAATCTACTTGAGAAACACGTATACGCAGAAAACTAAAGCAATTTCGGAAAGTTTCGAATTTAGAACCTTGGAATTTTCTACCACAAAAAGCGTTGTATTCTGTCGCCGTATTAACAATAGGGCTCTTAGTTTTTTTTCGCACTTTTTACGCCAATCTTATAAAATTTTTGTGAATTGTTTGCAATTACCATTTATTAATAACATTTTTAAATTTCTATCAATGACAAAATGCAAGGATATCCTTATTATATATACGTATTTGTATTGTTTTTAATTGTGATGTGTATTTTTAATTTTTTACTTTTTGTTACCTGGTGCTTGTGGGTTGATAATAAGCTGTTGTAAGAGATATGTAAATAAAATATAAAAATAATGTTTTTATACTGATTGAAGGACGTTTGGAAGAAATTATAGCTTAATAGTCGAACAAATTTGCTGCGCATTGTTTGTACCATTATCGTCACTCCATCCAGCATATAAATTTACATTTTAAAATTAAATTTATTAATTTGTCTCCCGTTAATCGTGGATATAAGATTTCTTAATGTATTCGTTTCACTACAATGTGATAGATACATTCTTCTATGGGAAAATTAGACTTTTCCCGAAATTCCAATATAACTCAGACCAAATTAAAAAAAGTTGTAACTCACCAAAAAAAGTAAATTACCAAGCAATATAAATAAAAACTTGAAATGATTAGTTGCATTTGACCTGTGGATCTCGGCCGAAAAAACGAAGCTAACGGATGAGGTCTCGATTGGACGATTGGAATCGCTCGCTCAAAAAACGATAATCAATCACCCCTCTCCAGGGGAAGTAGCGGCGAGGGGTGGGAGGGAAGTTTGTCACAGTGGGGTGTCAGTTTAATGTGGAAGCCTCCCAGCATGATGATGATCGCTAGATGAGATCGATACTTGTCAACAAAGTTGCGCATGCGTTCAAATAAGTTATAACTCATTCCGCTTGATGTGAAAGTTGTTTATTTGTTAGAAATGCCTCGGGGACTTTGAACGGCAAGTAAATACTAATGATAGAAGTATTTACTCTTCCTCTTTGAAGGATTTCAAGTCGCTTCAACGTGGGATGTTATACACAGGTATGTCTTGTGGAGAATATCATGTTCGGCGTGCAATGATATTTAACATCTATAGTAGGCTAGAGATCCCCAGTCATTAGTCCACTGGCGTGGCTTGTCAATTAGAAGCCATCTTGAAAAGGGTCAGTCTGTATGTTAAAGTAGATGGGAGCGATTTGTAGCCCAAATATTTTTCAAGATGGCTGTCAGGTTGACAGGTGAGCATATTAGCCATTAACACCAAATGATAACTAAATTCCCTTATGCAATAACTTCTTATTGTTTCTGTTTGTGCATTCCCATGCTGCACAAGCTAAAACCATATCAAACAATCCAGAAAAATACTTAATCGCATCTAAAACATAATGTCAAGCATAATAAATTGAAGCGCTAAATCGCCATCTTGAAAAGGTCAATTTGGTACGCTCGCGCCTGTGCGGACGTATTGGAGACTGGGGATCTAGCCTACTATAGATGTTAAATATGATTGGTTCGATGAATGTTATTCAACACCTTTTCGTTTTTATTTTATTTCAGTCCACTGACACGTACATTGTACATTATGGGACCCCTATACATAAAACTTGGCATTTACAACAAAATCATAGCATAAACGCAAACACGTAATACAAAATATGATTAACAAAATATGCATGACAAACTTAGTCTTATTTTTCTCGATTTGGATTGTCGGGAAACACTCCTGTAGGTGGAATTGTTAATATTAAATACAATTCAGAATTATAATATGTTGTAGGCTTTCACGACCCGTAGAATTGTTCTGGTTGCTCACTGGGTTATTTCGTCGTTCGGCTTCCTCAGGACTAAGCCACCAGCATGGGTGGTGAAACGTTGAGCTGCAACTCCACATCGACACGACGAAATAACCCAGTGAGCAACCAGAACAACAATTCAGAATTGTTCACAATTTCTGAATTGTATTAAATTTTAAGTATTATTTTGTTGCAATATTGCTATTTGAGACGATGAGTGGTAATAGAGAGGGTGAAGAAGAATTTCTAAAAACCGTGTCTTGTGTGGGGATCGAACCCGATTCCTCTTAGTCATTTGCATCAGAACTGCATCTGAACTGTAAAAGTTATACTAATACAACGGCGGACGGCACCCTAAAATGAAAGACACAAATAAACATATAATTATTATTTATTATTATTTATTTTCAATGTGCAACGTACAGTTATTAGACCATATACAGGGCATATTGATGGCGACAAGAATAAAAGGGGATATCCCCATAACACAAAAGTGTCTTGCCACCATTTACTACATTATTAATACATTAATAAACTAACACATAATGCACAACAAACAAATAAATCTATAAACTAAAATACAATCTAAAAGTTATTAACTAAAGCAGTTATGAGATAATATACAGAGCAGAGCACATTACATGTCATTTCACAGTATCAAGGGGGGGGGGAGGAATAGTACAAAGGTAAAGGACAAAGGGTATAAATACAAAAGCTGCAATGCAATACATAATTTTTTAACTCAATTTCCGTTAGAGTCGACTCACTCACATAACTGAATTTCGGTGTGGGCCCAGACCAAGCCAACCCTGTTGGTGCCGAACCATAGATACGCCGACCAAACTAGTTGGCAACGATCACCCGTGGGCGACGCATGTATAGACAAGACCAATGGAACAAGATCAGAGTTTATTATCTTCATTTCTAGGACATATTATAGCTATAGGTGTTTCCATCTGTTTTAACTTTAAGATATTAAAACTCAAATAGCGTCTGAATAAATCACACTTAGTCTAGATTTAGTCATTATATAGCGGTAATTGTGCACAAGCGAATAGCATTCTGTTCGTCTCGTTACCTAGGATTATTGTTATTACAAAGATACGATCGTTTCCACGTAATGCTCTTTTAATAATTTGAACTATTTTACATAACGATCACTTCGTTATCTACACTCTCAAAGAGGTGATTACCAAGAAGGAGCCAATTTATTTTTTGCACATGAGGTGGTAAAATAAAATGGGCGAGTTTTCTTTATGATGATTGCAAATTCACGATTTGCAACGATGTTAGTGCAGTATTGAGCAAGCGAGCGGGGAGAGTAAGATATCATTGAAGTAAAACAGAAATGTTTATTTTGACTCTAGATTGCTTTAAGATTATTGATATCTTTTACTGTTCAATTAGTTTATTCATCTTTGTTCATAAGACAAAAAAAAACGTAATAGGTGTCCGGTTAATCCTAAACGGCTTTACTACGTATTTCGTCAAAGAATTGTTATGTGAGTGGTCTAAGCCTATATAAAAGTGCAACATTGAATTTAATTGTGACTTTACGTAATGCTATACGCACATAATTTTTTTAATCACACTAACGTCAAGTAATGACATGATTTATATATAAATCCCGTCATAATAAGTACGTCATAAAAAACAAAGCATTAGTGCTAATTTTGGTTTCACCTCAAATTGCTACAATATGCAACAATAACTGTTTACATGTTTTACACACCTTCTCTACATGGCACTAACAATTATTGGCACATAAAAAAGCGTTTTGCTTGTCACATGTATTAAGCAGATATGTGTATAATGTTATGGGAGTTTCCACATGGAGGGTTATTGGAAAGTAGTAAAACCGTCGACACCATCAGAGTTTTACGATCGCAACTAATCACCGTTCGCGCATAAAACGGGACCCTAATCGACTCCCTGGCATTTGCGGAAGGAAATTATAACTTTTATATCGTAACACTTTAAAAGGTTAAGCTCGTTTTAAGGGGTTTGACGTAGAATGGGGACACTTTGGTGGAGACGCCGGGAAGAGACAATTTTCGCGATTATTTTTAATTTGACTCCATAAACTGTGGGTCTATTTACTAAGTGACAGCGACAGCCGACAGCGACAAGCGACAATATTCGATAGCAAGTGAGAACTGCCACCTCGAATTTTCATCATGTCAAATTAAATAGTAATTACATTTTCTGTATGTTGGATATTTGTATTTTTTTTGTCACATGTTTGATTTTTACATGTGTTCTTTCAGTAATGACAGCTACATTGCAGTCTTTTGTTCGATTCATATCATGGATGTCAACAGTCATAACAAATAGCAATTTAATAAAAGTTTGTCTTGTGTCTCGATAGCTCAATTGGTAGAGGTATTGGTTAAGCCAGAGGTTCTGGGCTCGATCCCCAGTCAGGGCATTCTTTTATGACAATTGCTTTTATTCAATAATAATGTCCTCAAAGCGGGCTTATGCTTAAAAATCGTATAATTATTTATTATTTGTTTATTTAATTTGTGTATGTATTTATTTCTTTCATTGAGAAAATATAGCTATTTTTCTACATTGATATACATCGAACGACATTGGATTTTTATTTTCTGAAAATGCATTTAATTCATCAATAACAAAAATACAACACTATTAAAAAATACCCTGCGGGAAGACCTAACGGCTGACCCGCCGTCAAATTAACAAATAATCTTTATAATGAACAAACAATTACTATAAATCTTTCAAAGCATATATACTAACTATATAGCATCAATTATATAGAATTAAACTCGAGAATTTGCAAATTTTGGATTGAAACATATTTAAATTTATTCCAGTGATGTCAAATTTCATTTTTGTTATCTTTAATGTCTATATTTTATTTACTGTAAAATATAAAGTCTATAGTTGATTATTGCTTTGACTTAAATTACAATGTGGATTAAATAGCACTAGGATGAACCGTACACGAGACTGATCTGCAGCAAAGTTCCGGCGAGTGGTTTAGTGACTTGTCCTTCAGTCCGTGACTCTTGTTGTTACACGGCTGTTCATCTGTATCGATTGTACATTAATCACGGACAGCGCAGAAACCAGACAGGTCAAATAAAAAACACTCGTCCAGTGGTTTGGACGAGAACCGAGTTTGAGAATTCCAAGTATTTGGTGGAGGTACCGGGTAGAGTCGAAAGATTTTCAAAATTTTGTGTTAACTGTTAAAATATATTAATATTCATTTTAAAATCAATAATTTAAACAATTACGTATATTTGTAGGGAAAGTGAAAGAAAACTAAATATCGTTGAACCAAACATGCATGTTTTAAATACTTTAGATGGGATTCCAAGGTATTGGCTGTTATGAATATTGTTATTATTTTTTTAAATTAACAAAATGGTTAAGTGTAATTGTAAATAAAAAAACACTAGTCTAGATGTTTGGAAGTGGAACTTGACTTGCGGCAATTAGAAAATTCCAAATTTTTGGTGGAGGTGCCGGGTAGAGGGTCGAATAATATTATTTTAAAATTTGTTTAAAGCGTTGAAATATATTAATATTAATTTTAAGTTAATAATTTAAGTAATAAAATATTTTGTAGGGTAATTGAGAAAAACTATAATATTATATCTAGACCAAACCTGCATTTTTAATACTTATAGATGGCAGTCCAAGATATTGGCTGTTAACTGTTATGAATATTACGAATTAATTAATATTATGCTTAATTGTAAATAAAACACTCGTCTAGTGGTTTGGAAGAGGAACTTGCAGCAATTTGAAAATTCCAATCTTTTGGTGGAGGTGCCGGGTTGTGAGTATATTTTTAAAAGGTTTTAATCGTTAAAATATATTAATATTTATTTTTAAGCTAAATAATTTAAGTAATAAAATATATTTGATATACAGTAGAGTCATTTTCGACACTTTTGTGACCGTTGAGAGACAATGACGATTTTTTCAACGGATTTGTCCTCTATAGAGGTTTATAAAAAATTAAGCCCCCTTTTGCCCCTCGCGAAAGTGTGGGCATACCCGCAGGGCCCAAAATCCAATATGGCGGCCGATTTACCACATCTGACACTATCTTTGCAATGGTTTAGCCTTAGAGTATCGCCGTATATGTGGTTTTTATGGTTTTGAGGGTCGAGGAATTCGTTTCTGAAGTCGGTTTGGCGATTAGACCCATTTTTTAAAGCTTTGAATCCAAGATGGCCGTCTGATTTGCAGCTTGGAATAGCCAGTTTCTCGAAATCGTAGTAGAACTTTCATATAAGACTCGAATGAAAGCCCTGTTCACATAATTTTGAATAATGACAGAAGAGCTCTCAGATAGTGCTCATAAATCTAATAATTGGTCAAAACTTCAATAATAATACGAAAATATGTGCTCCTTTTATAGACAATTTAGCGATTTTCTAAAGTGCGTGTGATAAGAGTGGCTATGCACAATGAATTGAGAGACAATGACGATTTCTCAACGGATTTGTCCTCTAAGAAGGTTTTATAAAAAATTTAGCCCCCATGCCCCTCGCGAAAGTGTGGGCATACCCCGCAGGGCCCAAAATCCAATATGGCGGCCGTTTACCACATCTGACACTATCTTTGCAATGGTTTAGCCTAGAGTATCGCGTAGTATGTGGTTTTTATGGTTTTTGAGGGTCGAGGAATTCGTTTCTGAAGTCGGTTTGGCGATTTAGACCCATTTTTTAAAGCTTTGAATCCAAGATGGCCGTCGATTTGCAGCTTGGAATAGCCAGTTTCTCGAAATCGTAGTAGAACTTTCATATAAGACTCGAATGAAAGCCCTGTTCACATAATTTTGAATAATTGACACAAGAGCTCTCAGATAGTGCTCATAAATCTAATAATTGGTCAAAACTTCAATAATAATACGAAATATGTGCTCCTTTTATAGACAATTTAGCGATTTTCTAAAGTGCTGTGATAAGAGTGGCTATGGCACATGAATTGAGAGACAATGACGATTTCTCAACGGATTTGTCCTCTAAGAAGGTTTTATAAAAAATTTAAGCCCCCATGCCCCTCGCGAAAGTGTGGGCATACCCGCCAGGGCCCAAAATCCAATTATGGCGCCGTTTACCACAATCTGACACTATTTTTGCAATGGTTTAGCCTAGAGTATCGCGTAGTATGTGGTTTCTATGGTTTTGAGGGTCGAGGAATTCGTTTCTGAAGTCGGTTTTGGCGATTAGACCCATTTTTTAAAGCTTTGAATCCAAGATGGGCCGTCGATTTGCAGCTTGGAATAGCCAGTTTCTCGAAATCGTAAGTAGAACTTTCATATAAGACTCGAATGAAAGCCCTGTTCACATAATTTTGAATAATTGACAGAAGAGCTCTCAGATAGTGCTCATAAATCTAATAATTGGTCAAAACTTCAATAATAATACGAAAATATGTGCTCTTTTTATAGACAATTTAGCGATTTTTCTAAAGTGCTGTGATAAGAGTGGCTATGGCACATGAATTGAGAGACAATGACGATTTCTCAACGGGATTTGTCCTCTAAGAAGCTCTAAGAAGCTCTTATCCAAAGAAGATTACAAGATATTCTTGAGCAGGAGGAAGTCTGGAGCTAAAGGACGAAGTCAGAGCAAATATGAAAGCATTTGTCCTCTCAAAAAGTCTATGCTGAAAGCGCAGATGCTACCTGCGCGCAAGCCAGAGCTTCGAAGTGGCACAAAATGAAGAACAAGAGTACGATTCGACTCCCACCTGATGACGACTCGTTGGATCTCCATGTGCAAAGGACGAATTACTTGTGTATTGCCAGCTCCATTACGAGCTGCTAGATCATCCGTCCCCATTGGTCATGGCTGGGAAATTCTAAATGGGAAGTGCCGACCAGTGCGCCACACCCTACCCCCCTTGCCCCAGCAGCTCAAAACTCGTGGTTGTCCAGATGACAGAGGTGAAGATAGTGGCAGCGATGATGAGAGAAAGTGAGTGTGGAGAGTCAACAGATTCAGACGAACAGTAATGGTGAATGTAGTGAGTGCACTAATGATTGTAGTCTAATTAAGAGATGTTATTGTGAAAGTTGTGCTTCAAACAGAAGTCATAGCTCTACTGTCAATTATTCAAAATTTACTTGAACAGGGCTTTCATTCGAGTCTTATATGAAAGTTCTACTACGATTTCGAGAAAACTGGCTATTCCAAGCTGCAAATCGACGGCCATCTTGGATTCAAAGCTTTAAAAAATGGGTCTAATCGCCAAACCGACTTCAGAAACGAATTCCTCGACCCTCAAAACCATAAAAACCACATACTACGCGATACTCTAGGCTAAACCATTGCAAAGATAGTGTCAGATGTGGTAAACGGCCGCCATATTGGATTTTTGGGCCCTGGGCGGGGTATGCCCACACTTTTCGCGAGGGGCCATGGGGGCTAAATTTTTTATAAAACCTCTTAGAGGACAAATCCGTGAGAAATCGTCATGTCTCTCAATTCATGTGCCATAGCCACTCTTATCACAGCACTTTAGAAAATCGCTAAATTGTCTATAAAAGGAGCACATATTTTCGTATTATTATTGAAGTTTTGACCAATTATTAGATTTATGAGCACTATCTGAGAGCTCTTCTGTCAATTATTCAAAATTATGTGAACAGGGCTTTCATTCGAGTCTTATATGAAAGTTCTACTACGATTTCGAGAAACTGGCTATTCCAAGCTGCAAATCGACGGCCATCTTGGATTCAAAGCTTTAAAAAATGGGTCTAATCGCCAAACCGACTTCAGAAACGAATTCCTCGACCCTCAAAACCATAAAAAACCACATACTACGCGATACTCTAGGCTAAACCATTGCAAAGATAGTGTCAGATGTGGTAAACGGCCGCCATATTGGATTTTGGGCCCTGGCGGGGTATGCCCACACTTTCGCGAGGGGCATGGGGGCTAAATTTTTTATAAAACCTTCTTAGAGGACAAATCCGTTGAGAAATCGTCATTGTCTCTCAATTCATGTGCCATAGCCACTCTTATCACAGCACTTTAGAAAATCGCTAAATTGTCTATAAAAGGAGCACATATTTTCGTATATTATTGAAGTTTTGACCAATTATTTGATTTATGAGCACTATCTGAGAGCTCTTCTGTCAATTATTCAAAATTATGTGAACAGGGCTTTCATTCGAGTCTTATATGAAAGTTCTACTACGATTTCGAGAAACTGGCTATTCCAAGCTGCAAATCGACGGCCATCTTGGATTCAAAGCTTTAAAAAATGGGTCTAATCGCCAAACCGACTTCAGAAACGAATTCCTCGACCCTCAAAACCATAAAACCACATACTACGCGATACTCTAGGCTAAACCATTGCAAAGATAGTGTCAGATGTGGTAAACCGGCCCGCCATATTGGATTTTGGGCCTGGCGGGGGTATGCCCACACTTTCGCGAGGGGCATGGGGGCTAAATTTTTTATAAAACCTTCTAGAGGACAAATCCGTTGAGAAATCGTCATTGTCTCTCACGGTCACAAAAAGTGTCGAAAATGACCCTACTAATACGTATTCAAAAAATAATGTTAACAATATTGCTGAGTGATATACATAAATAAATGTTTGAAAAATTTGAAAAATGTCCGTTATTTTAAAAACAATGTGTACCGTTTCTTTTGCAAATAATAATTTTGTCCGTCATAGTTTGGAAATTATACTTTTGCTAGTAAAAAATAGTCTCTAATACGGGAGTTCGTTGGATAAATCCGACCACCGCCAATCCTGACTGAAGTTTTTTTCGCTATCATAAGTAAAATGAAGAATGAAAAAGGATAGATGTTAAATAATTTTTATTTATTTTTAATGGTACGGTAATTTTCTTCGGACATTCTTCTCAGCTTTCCAAATGGTATCAATTAGTCCTTTGTAAGTTATTATTAAGTCAATGAAATATCCTGATCGTTATAAAACTTATTTCGAAGTGTTTGACACGGTTTCGTCCTGGAATCCTCTTACCCCCGCCATTTCATCTTTCATCACACCAGTACAACAACAACAACAACAACAACAACAACAACAACAACAACGCGATGGCGGAAGTCTATTTCTCCTTGCTTGTCGTAAGTGCTCGCACTACGTGACTGGTATCACGGATGACACCATTGAGATATCTCCGTGGTCAAGATGTTGCGAGTACGCATGCGTGAGGCATCAATTGTTAACAGCAGCCGGAGGTGACGCGTGCTTTACAATCTCGTACTGGAGGAAAATACGAAGTTTCGACGACGTTTAAGAGGAAGGACTACCGCCAACATGAAAACCACACAAAATTACCCTATTTGTGTAATATCTCGTAAAAGGACATGCACAATCGAAAAAGTGGATAATAGGCCCTAAATGTAGTTTCGTTAGAACTTAACCCGCTAAAAATGTTTCTCAAATAAATTGGATCAGTAGTGATTTTAATTACGGATTAACTTAAATTAATTTATTCTCTAATTAAAAATGTCACCGATTATAATATTTGAAAAAAAAATATTCTTGCAGGGTATTAATTCTAACAAAACTACATAGGGCCTATTATCCACTTTTTCGATTTTGCATGGCTTATTGAGAGATATTACAAAAATAGGGTGATTTCGCGTGGTTGTAATGTTGGCGGTAGTCCTTCAATCGTGGTTCATTGTTGCTTAGTTAAGGTTTTATTGATGGTCTACTAATGTAGTTGAAGTGATCATTGTATTAAACACAGATAGATCAAACTCTTCCATCTATTATTTCACTTTACGGTACGTTATTTCAATAGTGTCACATAACTAAATTTTAAGTAGACCTGCCCGAAGCAATTTGTCCATCTTTTTTGAACTGTGTTTTATTTTTCTATTTGTTATGATTTTTGTAGTTTTGTTAATAGACTTGTTGACTTGTAGAGATTTGATCTCTTGTATTCGTGAGGTCCAGTGTTCACATCGCGTCGAGACCGGCAATCCAGACTGAAGGTATTAACCGAGGTTTTCCCGATCGTTAATGCGAATGAAAGGGATTGAGTCTCGGACATCCCTACACAATTGTCCTATCCGCAACATAATTAGCTAGACACCTGAAGAGGGGCATGAATTGCACCCTGGCCAGGCTTCCCATGAAAAATTTTTGATTTTTATTATTATTTTATTTATTAGTTTTTCTTCATAGGACTTGATCCCAGAATTCTCAAATTGCAAAGGGAAAACTTCTCAGTCAGGATTTCTGGTGCCAGAATTAACCTGAATGATCTATATAATATTCGTTCACTAACGAATGCCATTGTGTTCACCAAATAACGGAAACCTATTTTTTTTTAAGTAGCTTGATAGAAATGTTTAGGAAACGCAACGTTTGGAAAAAATAAAATAAAAAATAGCCCCCGGATTTGACTGAGCTTTATCTGGAAACTAAGAGTTCTTCATTAGACAGCAGCGCCGTATATTTTATTCAAAACTTCAGTAGGGCTATTTTTCCTTCTGAATATAAATCCTCACGCGCAACTCTAACTCTTCTCCGAGGCCTGGTGTGTGTTAAACTGCGTGAGTGCGCGCGAAGAATTTTAAATTTCGTTCGAATTGAGAGTTTGTGGGAATTTTGACGGCTGCTTCTGGTGTATGTATGTTAATATAGAGGTTTCCAAGACTTTGAATGCAAATATATCAATATGACGATCACGTAGGGCTGTGGCTTGTCTTCAATGTATAGGCCTAATTGGGGATTGTTAAACAAATGTTCGTATTTCCGGAGCCAAAGTGGGGCTGTGGTTTGTTACTTTGCTTGTCCCCCCCCCCCCCCTCCCCCGGAACACACTTTCATAACTCAACAGAATTCGCAACGGTAACTATTGAATACGGATTTTTCATGACCTGAAGTATATTGACGTTCGTTGTTGTTTGGCTCAGTTTGATTCTGATAAGGGACCTTGGTTGGTTGAATCCGGGTTGGTAACTGATGTCATGGGAAGTCCACACATTGTTTCTATTTAGCATTGTTGCCAACATATGAAACGTAAACTCAGTATCATCAACATAGTGAGTAGTAAGTTAGTAGTAAAATAAATAAATAAATCATATTTAGAGTCTACTACCATCATATAACTGATTCAGGGGGGACAGAAAATCAAATCGCGACGCAATCGATCGAGTGAGCGATACCAACCAAGATCGATATTTTAAGAAAAGTTAGTTAGTGACTGTGTTAGTGAGTAGGTGAGTGAGTGAAGATCCCATTAATCTTCCTGCACACATTACAATCTTATTTTGCAACTAATAGTTATTCCAAAGTACTCATTTACTCAGTAATTTCATTTTTTTAAAATATATATTTGATCGAGAATCTTGTGATTCATTTGTGGAACGTTATTTGGAAAATTCTTCCATTTGTAATTCACTTACGTTAGAATTATCGTATAATGATGAAACATTTAGAGCAGGATAAGTTTATGTAGTTATTTTGTTGGACTGTTCACTGCACTTAAATAATGAAGCAGATTTTAAACAATATTTCGTGACTTATCAACTATCGTCCGCTGGTTTATTGAAGAATATATTATTTGCTCTCATATAAGTCGATGACGACTTTCTGACAGCTGGGAACGAACCTAATCCATAAGTTCGTTCCCAGGTCCGTCTCTCTACAGCTGCTAGCCACTTCTGTCGCGTTTCACCCCAAGCCATTTCCATTTCCAAGTCCTTTAGTTTTTCTCTTTACGTGTCTGACGACTACCTTTTTCTTCCTCCCCCTCTCTCCCACCCCCCTTGTTAACCGTGCAACTCTCTGCCTACTCGACTAAAAATAATGACATCACTTCATCCTCGGTCCCGTTGCTTCCGTCGGGATGAGTCGCGATCCATCCCGCTGCTGATTAAGCCAGGCTGGCCAGGCACCCACCTGCTGGCTCACTCACTGACTCGCTGACTCACTTACTCTCTCACTCACTGACTTACTGACTCACTAACTCACAAAAACACCGACTTAAATTTTCTTTCGTTTTTCGTCGAGTGCAAATATCATTAATCATTAATTTTTCATTGCTATTTTAATTGTGATTTTAAAAATTGGGAAATAGTTTTATTATAATGTATAATTTGTTCAACGTGTTAATGTTGTGTTCTGATGTTATTTGTTAATTATTTGTAAATATTTTATTGATATACATTGTATGAATTGAGTGTTTTAATGGTAAATGTGGTATTATGTGTTAAAAATAGTGTAACATAGCACAACATACATGTTTTAACCTGTGTGACTCTTCAAGTGACTAGTTATTACGGAGGTTTGGGTAGTCGTGAACGGAATGCCTAGAGCTGCCAACCCAGTCTTCGCCTTAACTACTCCAGAAAACCTCCGAAAACATTCAGTCAGGATTGCTGATCACGGGATTCGAACCTCCAGCATTCTACAGCACGAGGTTCATATTTTTCAAAGAGATCAAACTAGATTAATTAAAAATTGCTGATTTGAATCTCTCAGACTGTCATATTTATTTTTATTATAATCTATTACTATTAGTAAGGTAAGTTTCTGCGATTTCTGCGACTTAGTTCAATCCACATAAACCCTATATATACAACGATATTGTTATGAGATTTTTTTTTGCCTAACTCGTAAACTAGATATTGATAATGAAATTGGGGAATATAAATAAGAAACTCGTAGAATTGGTAATTTGATTATTAAAATGAAAATATTTGGACCAAACACTTAACATATTTATTAGTGATATTTCGACACTTGATTTCAAATAATTTCCTTTTAATAAATTGGGGAATGTAGCATATAATGTAAGTCTAATTTTTTTCCTGCATTCCTTCTAATCATGACATTCTTTTTTGAAATATTAATTGTTTTTAAACAAGTCCTGTTGTTTGTTAACCAATATAAACTTATTTCACCAAAATAATTGTATTCACTATCGAATCAGCTGAACAAATTAAACCTGAAAAACTGCAGTTTGTAATTCCTCAAGGACGGTTTCATTATCCCGTGCGTGCGCGCGCACACACACGCGCACTCCGAATCTTCGCACATAATTCTCACATTCGTTATCTCTGTGTTGGGAATTAATACGTGTCGCGGGCCTAGGCGTGGGTTATTAATTCTTGTCGACTCCCGGTGTAATCCGCGCTGTTTGGCTGCTGCATCCAGCTAATGTCATCTGGAGGATAGTCAATAAACAAGGGGCCGACGGAATGCTGCCCACTTTAATAGAACTCGTTTAGGAACTGGTCGATTATACTTATAGCGAGCTAAGAAAGGGATGTAGAGGTCGTGTTGGTTTAGCTTCGAGATTCTCTGATGGTAATACTAGTAGCGAAAATATTGGTAGATGAGATGAGATATCTTAGATGAGAATTTGCAGAAACTATTCATAACTTATTTATTTTCAAATTGTGGTTTTCTCTTTTTGAAAAAAAAAAACGAACGTCAATCGGTAAAGATATTGCAAAACAAATGTGTTGTTAATATGGAACTATTTGTATTTTTGTGTTTGTTATATTGTAGAAATTGTTTTTTTATTAATTAAAAGTTAAGATTTTTTAATTTTTAATTTTTAGGCACATCACATTTCACGCTTGGTAGCAGGGCATCTTTTAAATGTCATGTGTGTTATAACTCACATCCAACAATACTTATAATAAAAGTTTTGTAATATTTCTCTTATAACTTGATGTGTATAATGAAATATCTCGGTAACAAACAAACGTTGCCAAATCAGTTATTTAACAGAATAAGATTAAAATAGTGGCGTAGATGATGTTTCTACTATACCTCGTTGAGACATCAATCTTCGAGGAAATGAACTATACCCTGACAATCTTGCTGTGTTTGGTTTGGCCAGTGAGTTGAGTTGCGACAGCTGTTTCACTCTTGCCGGAGTGTTTGTGGTGATGTAATGACCTGAGGTGACGGCTCACGTCACGTGACACAGGAGAGTTGACAGGAGGCACTTTCGGGAGCTAGCTTTATTACAGCACTAGTTGTATGCACAGAGCAGTTTTACATTCATAAAGCAGTACAAAAACAAAACATTTTAGTTCGTACAGATATTAGAACAACACGAATCCAATCTAATAACCATAAGTTCATTGGTGACTCATGGGTAATAGCGAGAAACTGACTCGGGAGGTTTCTTCGGACATTCCCTCAAAAAAACTAAAACCGGCCAAAATTGTTTTTAAACACATAATCAATAGCATATTACCACACTAGAATGATCGTTTACAATATTAAATCTTGTAACTGTGATTTTACAAGAATTTTTAAAGTTATTTGATCATGAAATTTGCAAAAGTTTGTCATTTTGGATATTTTTTTAAATCGGCTTTAACCTGCTTATTTTTTATACCACATAGATACTAGAGCATGGTACCAATCTAAAATTACCCTTTATTACATCGTCTTGAAACTGTGCACAAATATACTCTCAAACACGCAAAAATATACATTCAAAAATCACACCCCGTCTTGGTAATCAGCATATTTTGATTGAACCACTTCCCAAATTAAAAAAACAAAATACACCGTATTTACAGAAATGGCTGTCGAGTACGTCAATAATGGCTACTAAGTTTGACAATTTCTTTTTAGGATCATGGTGGGCCCAATAAATGTTCTGTTACTTTCCCGAATTCATAACTAGTTAGCATGAATAAATATATTTTGAGTTTAGCTGGTGAATACCCCAACCATAATACCTTACCCGCGTATAACCTATAGTTATAGTCACCTAAAGAGGGTTACACTGGTTTGAGGTGATACGTGTTACCCTACAACGGACAAACTTACGAAAAAGTTAAAAAAAAAATATATATATAATATTCAATATGTAAGATTTTAGTTTTCTACAAATAGAACCACACATATTATGCATTAACCGATGGTGAATATAACATACACAAAAAATCCAAATACTTTCCTTATGTACCATAATCTACATAATCAACCCTTATCACACTTTCATGTTCTTTTGAATAGCATTTATAGTAGCTATATAAACCCAATTCTATTGAACATGTTTAAAATGTATTGTTTCTCAAAAGATTGTATTTTTCGTTCATTGTTTTTATACCTCGTCATCTTCGTTAAAATTAAACATTCGCGCAACTCAGCATACGAAAATAACTTAGAAAATAAAAGTGAGTCGTCGGCGAAAATGTTATGCAATTGTTGGAAGTATATTTAACTATTTTAATTTATACTCCCCTAGAAAAATATTAGTTTGGTGGCATTTCTGGTTTTTGAGTAGAAATTAAATAATCATTTCCTGCGTTATTTTTCCAGCGCCAAAGTAAATTTCTCTGGCAAGTACTTGCAAAGTTTTTGTTAGTTCTTCTCTGGGGCTTAGTGTAGGCGGACAGTCTTATACTAAGCCCACAAACTTGCTAATCAGGAAAGTTTCAAGTACAGTAGTTGTCCTGCTTTTATTTACTGATAATAGTCTGGAACTATTTTCACGTTCTTCTTCATTTTATAACTTCGCTGAGCCTTTAATTCCCTCTGTGAAACAAATTAGAAACTTTTAATTAATTCATGTCGAAAGCTTCATTAATTACGCAGGTGGCAAACGATGCGGTCTGCATTTTTATACTAGAAAGAAAACATTGTCAAATTGGCGGAGAAAATTAGAATATTAGATTAATGTGATAAACGCGACGTAAGTATATGACACTACATGAACACTCTTTGTTTATTGCAATATTTATTTTATGAAGGGCATTTTATTTACATGTAAATTTGTACATATGTATAGTTTAAACATAGTTATGTTAAGCTATAGAATTTTAACAAAAACACGATACAAAATATTTTTTAAATATTAGAAGTTCTGATAATCTCGTTATCTAAAAACATCAATTATTTGCTAACATAACATAATAATAATAATAATAATAATAATAATAATAATAATAATAATAATAATAATAATAATAATAATAATAATAATAATAATAATAAATAATAATAATTTTTTATTTATTTATTGAAATACATATCGCTTATACATTTTTTTATCAAACAAGTTCGGCCATCCACAAGCTGCACAGGACAGCTTAACTGTGGAACATGTTACATTAAAGAAAATCATGCATGTGAAATAATGATTTTTAACTAATTCAATATTTCAAAATTCTAGATAGCAATACAATAATAAGTGAAGTAACAGTAAGTATCAGTAAGCAGTGAATGACTCAGCGTGTAATAAAAAATAAAATAAAAATAAAAATACATACCACTAAAATAAAAGATTAAAATAGTAGATAAAAACAA
This sequence comes from Sweltsa coloradensis, assembly GCA_024449915.1. Taxonomy (NCBI): domain Eukaryota; kingdom Metazoa; phylum Arthropoda; class Insecta; order Plecoptera; family Chloroperlidae; genus Sweltsa; species Sweltsa coloradensis. Next base: position 298,418 of record JAMZAV010000654.1, read on the forward strand.
GTAATTAATGTGCAAATTAAATACTTATACTAGCCAAAAACATTTTTGTGAAGCAACATTTTGCAGATAATACAGTGAATAAACATTGAATAGAACAGATATAGAACAGTGAAAAATTATAGTGCTAATTCATGTACATTAAATTATGAAACACTTATGTATAAAAAATACACAACAACCCTAACTTCACTGCATATTTCGTAATAAAAATGCCTTTAGCTCTCTTTTGATTTCATAAATAGTCTCTAAATCTCTGATGTTCTTTGGAATACTATTAAAAAAGAAAGGTATAGTGTAGCTAAGTGTTCTTTTACCATACTTATTTGCAACCCGTGGCAACTGGTATACTTCCGAAGATTTGGAGCGAGTAGAAGTAGTGTGGTTTATACAATTTTTGTGAGTATTAACGAAAAAATGTTTCAAAACTAATTTATATGTGAATAATTTTTGTAAAGGTAAAACGTTTTGTAGTCTATAACATTCCAAAGTGTTTAAATTATTTTCAAAAGTGATCATCTTCATTATTTTATTTTGAATAGAGATTATGCTATTTAGCTTAATAATAATAATAATAATAATAATAATAATAATAATAATAATAATAATAATAATAATAATAATAATAATAATAATAATAACATAATAGTGGAGAAAAGATATTTAAGATATGTCATTTACTTTAATCTTTACTCCACTATCTGTTAATTTCATTATATTATACTGTTACATCTGAATGTCGGAAAATAGTGCAAAATGTGTTAGGCCTACCAAGGTAAAAATTGGAAATCCTATACATTTTTAAAATGAGAGTTTCAAAACTTTGACTCTACCCTGACGGTGTTTCAAAAGGGTAAATTGTATTATTGTCGATTCATAACACCAAGTACTAGATTTCAAAATACTCTAAAATAATAAATTTGAAATTGTAAGTGCTAATGGTTGATTTGAATAATATGCTCCTTACAGTTACACCCCCATCTAATCAATAGTTAGTTATATTGTACCCAGACAGAATATGAATGTGTGCCACCCACCGTGCTAGAACAATCATAGAGTGAGAATTCTATTATAGCTTGGTTAATTCGTCGCCACGTCTGGTCTGTTTCCTCATTCGCTGAAGAGTGAATCATCTGAAAGAAATTCTTTATTTGCTCAGCTGGAGCAAGAAGATAAAACTCATTGTTTCAGTTTTAATAGTCTTTACCGAACACTGCACAAAATGCACCCTTTTTAGTCTTACTGTGTTCAATGAAACTTTATTTATTAGTTTTAAAGTGAGTAGAGTTCATTATAATTTTTAAAATACTTTAGTGTAAATAACTCTTTATTTTATTTTATTAATAACGACGTTTCGGAAATTACTGAAACTATATCAATCCTCAGGTTTGTTATGAAAAACAAAAAATCATATTATCAAAAGTATATCAAAACAAACAAAGACAATAGCCAAAAAGGTAGATAAAATTTAGCATGCATATATATATATAAAGACTTTATTTGGAATTTTTCTTAACTTGATTATTGTTGGGTGTAATGCATCGTGGCAAATCTAGATGAAATATCAGTAGTCATACGATTAGTATTAATATAGATCTTTTAAAGATTGATAATAATTATTGTGTTCTACGTAGGGCTATATTATTTTCGTTTTTAGAAAGCGAATGGCTTTGTTGCTGTTTCTACTAATTTAATTTATTTGTGCTATTCAAGACGATGAGTGGTAGTGAAGCTGCAATGGGGTTAGTCTGCCTGTGTAAAGTGTAAAGTTGTTAAAATTGTTAAATCTGTGTTTGAAACTCCATTATCAAGTGAGGAATCATAAATCAAATTTAATAAAAATTCAAAATGATTAATCTCAAATTTAAGAAAAGTGAAAGCTCACTATCTCGAATGTTTTTTTTTTCAATGCATAACCACAAGTGACTTACGTCTTGTTCCCTCTCTTCCCAGGTACACGAAGACTGTGGTAGCCGCCACGCCCAGCGCTCAGAAGTACAACCCCGAGCTAGCCTGGACTCAGAGGAATCCTGACTTGAGGATCGCCCAGCTAAGCGACAAACTCAGGCATATCAGACAGGTTAGTTGGGAACATGGGCTACACTATATGCATCACTTTGTACATTTTGTTAATTTGTAAATTTTGTAATTTTATTATTTTGCAAATTTTGGCATTTTTTAAATTTTGAATTTTGGAAGTTTGGTATTTTCTAAAGTGTTGTATTTTAAAGTATTAATTTGTATTGAAATTGCTATATTTGCATCTATCTGTACGTGTGTACTATATTTGCATCTGTCTGTACGTGAAATTGCTATATTGCATCTATCTGTACGTGTGTCGTACGATTCACGATACAAAAATTAATTGTAACTTTCGATTGGCATTGCTCTTCAACAAAAGGATGGAACAAAATATTTTTGGTAACCCTGGGGATAAGAGTTTGGGGGCTTGATCTAAATAACCAAAAAATGAATTTTTAACCTCACCGCTTCACCAGAGAAATATCAACACTATAACATTTTATATTATGTAATTTTTCCATAATTACTGTGAGCTTTGCTCCCTATTTGCATATTCTAAATAAAAAACAAGTTTGTTTTATGTTTTATTTATGTTTTAATTTATTTTTGGTACCCTAACATCCTAATTATGTGGTTAGTCACTTGCGGGGGAGGAGTCATAGAACTCATGTGTGACTTATACCTAGTTCATTACGAGCCTTCAACGCGGGTTAAAATTAGCATTAAAACTTAAAAGCTCAACCGTCATTGCAACTCGCGTCTGTTTTTAAACTTAAAATTACAAATTTTACCTGCGTTACCCACCTACCGTGTTGAAGACTAGTTAATATAAATAAATGTGATCTGAAATAGGGTACGGGCATAAGGTTATGGAAAACAGTTGTAAAATGCTATTTTATTCAATTTTTATAACAATTTTGTTTTTTAACACTTTTGTGGGGGTGGAATATTGTATAATTATTTTGTTGTGATTTGGAAATGTAACAATTATTTAAAAAGAAACTAATAGAACAGGTAAATGTTATTTAAAAATTATTGAAGCTTAACACTGCTCTAAGGTAGGAAATCATTTTTATTATGTAGCAATTTTAAAAAGTTTCACTTTTCTTTGACTGGCTGACATCATTTACAAAAATACAAACATCTAACTAAAACAGACACAACTAAGTGGATGAATAATATCAAAAATTGCAAAGAAGTTGTTTTAACAAATAATTTAAACAAAGTAAAAAAAAAAAAAAAACGTTAAAAACTATCTATCCCTAGATATGACAAAGTTGTTTTTGTTGATTGAAAAATAGGCTCTAGTTGTTCGTTGATAATTGAACCTGTTGTAACGATGTTATTTCTTGTCGCGCAGGTGGTAGTGAGTCAACTGACCCTGTCTCCGGAGTCAGACTCTCACCGTCTTCACGGGGAGGGGGAGGAGGGGAGCGGGAGTGGACATCAGTCGGTGGACTGGAGCAACGACGACGAGGAGGGAGTATCGGAGTGGTCGGACCAGGGGTCGGGCTCGGGAGAGCCAGAGCGAGGGAACGGCAAACGTAAGTACCGATTATCTATGAAACTATTTTGATTGTTGTTAATTTTTCTTTTGTCAACCTTCAGTTTGAAAAAGATTTTTGAATAAAAATCGAAATATCACTAATAATTTAATAAATATTGATAAAGAACAGTGTTATGTCCAATAAACATTTATTAAAATAAACTATTTATAGTTTGATTTTTTTTCAATTAATTTATTTATTGTTAATTAATTATTATTTGTTTAATTTACTTGATTTATTATTCATTCATTCATTCAGTTAAACATTTCAAGAATCATATCAATAGTTACTCGCAAGCCTGAAATCCTCATATGTGCAAGTCTGAGGCGAGGACCCCGCCACCAGTCATTTCGCGCCAAAGTCGATATTGTTTTGCCCGTTAATGATTTTTGAACGTCTAACGTCCAACACTTCCTGGAGGCATCACAAGTAATTCACTGCCTCCTAGTTCAAGATAAACAAGACGTATACAAAAACCAAAGAAGTCGACGATGTTTCTTGTAGTTTGATATGAACGGTAACCAATGGTGATCGTTGACTCTGGCATATCAATGGCTGACACTAAGGTCCAGAATTTCAATGTCTAGTTAAAATTTATCTGCCAGTTAGTCCTCTCAGTAAATATTTACAAGGCTTCTGATTGGTGGTTGCCATAGTGAAAACAAATTATGTGTCAGTTAAATTTACTTGCCACTTTAACTGGAGATTGAAATACCGGGCCTAACTGGAATAAAACCATTTCTGCTTCTATTAAATTACTCTCTTGTGTTATTTTCACTCCGTTCCACTATAAATAATTAAGTTTTAAGCCTGATTGGCCAAAGCAGTAATTCAACCCGTTTTTATGTTTTGTTGGATTATGTTTGTGAGTAATGATTGAGAAAGGACTTTCTGAACTAAGAAAAGGTTATTCGCAACCTTTCGAAAGTCACTCGCAACTTGCATATAGCGAGTTTAATTTTGGAGCGTTTCATTTTGCATACATTTTGCGAGATATCAGGCATTTACAGATGTATAGACAATATTGTCATGAAATACAGAGAGCAGTAAAACTTATAAAATATGATATAAATAGGCAATATGGTCATGTGTAGTTCAGTTTCAGTACAGTTCATGAATCGAAAATCAGTTATATAACTGAGTGGGTAGACTCTAAATAAAATTTATTTATTATTTATTTATTTATTTATGATCACAGCCATCTGTTACAGTTTCAGTAAAGTTTATAAAATATAAAATAATAAATAAATGGTTATAGTAAAAAATGTTATAATTTCAACAATCTTAAGTCTAAATTAAACTAGATTGTGCTAGGTTATCAACTAAATATTAGTTAATGGAGTAATATGCTTTAGAGATAAGAAACCTTTTTACCGAGTATTTATAACTGTCTAATGAGCCTATGTTTTTTAGTTCAGTTGGTAATTTATTTAACAGTTTTTGTGTGTATAATCAGAGTTTAATGAGTTGAAGATTTTGAGTAATAACTAATAATTTGCATGTTGTTTTTCAGACAAATGTCGTAGATATGGGTATTTAATGTTTTGGTGGTGTACTTAGTTTTTTTTTAACTTTTAGGATTGCCTGTAGAATGATCAGACTATAGAATGTTAAGATATTTAATTTGAAACTTGTTTAGCATTGACCGGATTACCTTCTTTTTAGTTTTAAAAACTTTCTTGGTACTGTGAGAGTGGTTCTGGTGATGCCTAAGATCAATGTAGTGATACAATTATATATACGTATACGTATTTTATATTTATATATATTTATTTCTTCCATTTCCAGATGACATTTCCCCTCCGAACAACACTCCATCTCAAGAGATCCAGCACAGCAGTACCGCGGGCTCCTCCTCAATACACTCTGTGTGTTCTGCGTCCATCACGTGGCTCTTAGTCTACGTAGCAAGCATCGCTCTTCGCAACGGATAGACGTATCAACGTCGACGTCGAAGCTCGTACAAAGTCATTCATCAGGCACAGTAGAATAAGAAAAGCAAACTCTGAAGAATTAACTAAACAATTGTGAATGGACATGTGAATAATTGTGTCGTTCATTGCATTTGGATTTTCCAACGTCGAAATTTGAACGCATCCGGGAATTATAACAATTCTTGGTTTGAAGACTTGTTTGCTAAATGGTAGCTTGCTTACTTGTCTTCAAGTTGAAGCAATTCAGAAATATAAAAATATCTCTGCCATTTTGTTAAACTCTTCTTTTTCAAGAGAGTACGACTACAGACATTGGCCTGTTGATAAACGAATGATGAGAGTATATAAAGTGGAATCAGAATAGTCAATCTTTTTGGTGAGTGTCGATGCGTCTCGTTGGATTTAGTTCTGTCTCATCGTTGGAAAGTTATTTCACATAACAAGAGGATTCTTCCAAATAAGTACGCTCTACGGCGCTTGATGTTTACAATTGCGGAGTTATAGCGCAATCACATAACTATTAGCTGTCGATAACACAGCTTCCTATAATATTGACACGATATTCGTTGTGAATTGTGTCTTGTGTGAATGGTTGAGCTGAATGGATGTGTGTCTTTAGTTGCGTGAGAGTTGATTGTTGTGTTGTTCGTCTGACTAAGAAACCGTTTACAATGTTGTGTTGAACTAGGGTCCACTACACACATTACTTCATGTTTTCATTGTTTTAAGGGTAAGGATGACAAAAAATTAATAGGAGCGGGACATGTTTGTCATTGACAACTTGTATTTCATTTGGTAACAGAACAAGCATTTTTTTGGCCAATTCATTAATTAGTAAACCCGATTGACATCACAAATGTCCTTGCAGCAAAAAGGAGAGGTTTTATTGGCCTTTAATGAAAAGTTATTTGTGACTTAAAAATGTATTTGAATGATTTTGGATTTGGTAAAAAAGTCAAAAACATATTTTGATATATTTTGTGGCTATTCATTTATAATTGTTGATAATAATTATATTACTATAGATGTGATATCCTAGCTTGACAACTATGCAAAAATAAGTCACTAAAATATTTACTAACTGCAGAAATATATATTTTAAATGCCAAACATGTGCAGCCCCTCTTGACTACTTTGTGCTAGAAAATACAATCAATCATGGTTTATTTTTTTTAAATTCGATATTCTAAGCAGAAAAGTGAAAATCGGGCATTATAGCTAGCATATTTTGCCATATACATTTACCCAGTTTAAACACCTATAATTATTGCACTTAAAGATGTAATAATTAAGCACCAAAACCTATGTAATTTGTACCGGTATATCTTAAATCAGAATATCAATTTATTTACTATACAGTCAACAAATGCTAGATGACACAATGATGACACAATATGACCAACCTGATTTTCGATTTTGAAATTTTGCACTCAAAGTTGTGTTAACTATATGAACCAAAATCAAAATGTGTAACACTAACCAATGGTTGTAATTTAACTAAATGATGTGTCGATGGTATATAAGAAAATACACATTGCTATAATTTTAGAAGCTACGTAGCTAGCAAACTGTGGTCTACATTGTGGTCAAGTTATTCATTAAAACATTAAGACTGTTGGCTAAGCTCAAGAAAACCAGGCTTTGACGCAGAACGCAGAGGTAACGTCAGGATCACTTGGAAGCTCTATCATTTGTCCTATCGGGTTGTGGTTTGTACCAAAATGTTAAGTAAGAATGTGAAATAGTTGGTATCAATGCACATTTTTCAAATACTGCTCACTTTTCTTATAAACTGACCGTAAATATGTCACCAAACAGTTAATTTGTAGTAATTTCTCAATTTTGTGTAAGAGACAATTATTTCAAAATTTCAAAATCAGCTTTGATAGAGACACGCGCTCATCATTTGTAAACAGCCTCCCAAAAATGCATATTTTTGGGATTAAAATTAAAGGTCAAAAAGTGGTACGTTCTGTATGTGAAATTAGCTGAATTTGACGATCGAGCGTTTTTTAAATGGGCATTTAACATTGTGAAAAAAGTTGGCCCGAACTTGGCAAACAGTCTTAACTATTAATATTATCATTATTTTGCAGCATTTTAATGTTGCTATGACAATGATTGTTATTGTAAAAATTAAGTTAGCAAGTACACGCTTTTCATTCTTTTTTTAACTTGTGATCCACCAAGGTTGTGTTGGTCACTTGTTACATTTCCTGCTTAACGTTTCCACTATATATTTTGCAATCATCGTTTCAATGTCTAGGATATATCACATAAGCACAATCATTTTATTCTGTAACAAGTCACTTTTGTCATAGTTTTTAATTATTATCTTTTCATATGTCCACAATGGGCGTAATTCAATCAAACTTGTATATTTTATAATCCGTAAAAATTATGTTTTGTGTGTGCAAAAAAATAGGACCTAATTGGTAGTTCGGGCAAAATTGCAGCCGCTAATTGAAATGCTGAAATACTAATTGGATGTTCCAAGTGTATGAAAAACCATTTAACATCTTGGCTTTGACCAGCAACTGAGTGTTGCTGATCGCCACGAAGTTGTTTAAACTTCGAACACAGTTTCGAGCACCACAGTTAAATCTACCGTACCTACCAATTTGTTTGATGTATTTGTCAAATTCCACAGCTTGCTTGAAAAGAGTAAAACATTAATTGTCTGTGATTAAAGTTTAATTTAAAATGTTTAAAACAAGCAAGTATTTAACCTGCTTTGAAGGCTGAGGCGGACAAATATTGTACATATATTTGTGTTGGTTTGTAAAAAAGAAATTGTACTGGATAATTTTATTAATTTATAAATAATTATGTTAGGTCCTAAAAGTTGTTTGAATCTTAAAAAGAATTCTCTTTCTAGAATAAAAAGCTATTTTTGTCAAATTCCTTCCAGCATGGATGTCCAAAAAAAATGTAAAGGCACTGTGCATCGTAGTACTATCGTTGAATGGTGTGTAATTACTAATTACTTGTTATAGAGCGGGCGTTATCTCCATTGTGGATGTACTTTTGGCCAAACTGTTTTTCAGTTCTTTACAATTGAGATGTTAATATTCCAAAGAAAATATTCCTCTATTTAAATACTTTAAAAGTGAAATTATATTAATATAATGAGAAAGATTATAAATAATGTTATTTTGGAAAATAAGTCTGTTATTGGTGAGATGAAGAAAGGAAACAAACAATTGGTGTTGTTAACGGATGAAGTACGAAGGATTTGGAAAAGAGTGTGGAATCTCAACGTCATTGGGATGACTTTATTTTGTTTATTCTATGACTGGCTTGTTGTCCAAAAGATTTATATATACTAAAATATAAATACTAAGATCTAAGGATAATATTTGTATTGTATTTTATTAGTTTTCAATCAATGAATTGAAGAACCATTGATTGTGAGCATAAAAGTTGTGAGACAAGATACTAACCAATTTACACAATGAGGTGATGGGGATGAGTTTACCGAACAAGTTTTTACATTCACGCATCAATTTATATGAAATCCGGTTGTATTGAATTAAATCTTATACACCCACGATAACTCATCATAAGGTAATTGTGTAGGGCCGCACCAAGACATAACATAACTTCAGTAATGAATTTTATTGAGTTAATTTGGTTGTTTTTGTCTCAACAACTTTCATGTGTTTTATATTTAATTTTATATGACTATATCAAATCAAATAGAATGTGTAAATAATACCTAATTAATGCAAGTTTAAAATGGCACAGGACAACTACAGACATTTAAAAGTAAGTGCCAAGCATTACTTTAATGTTGTGTTGCCAAGCTGTGTGTGCAAGTTGAAATGTGTGCGTGTTCCTGGATCTGTGATATGATTATGATAACGACGGACAAGAAAGAACGTGGGTTGTCATCTAGGTGCAACCAAGTGCAACCCAATCGTGCGACCGCTTCTCCTAAGAATCCAGTTCATCAGTTGGAGTGCATTTCAAATGTGAAAGTTAACGGCAAAACCGCAAAAAGATAGAGCGAAGCAAAGCAAACGATGCAATGTCTCAAGAAATAAGAAGTTCTTTACTTTTAATGAATGCTTGTAAAGAAAAAGGTAACCTACTATTACATTAAGAGATGTTGAAGTACGTGTAAGCTGAACCACTAAAAGGGTTTTGTAATTGTATTTGGTAATGCACTGTTTTTAGGGGAAAGTTAGGTCAAATTTAGATAGTCCTTATGTTAGCTATAAACTGAAATGAAAGTTTTGTGCCATATCGTGGTATACATAGATACAAAACAAAGATATGACTATATAGTTAGTGACCGTAGTAAATTTAGTTAACTGAGGTCCTTAAATTTGCAGCGGATATTAACGTAACTATGCCACAAGTTAATGTTTTGTTTTGTTATATTAGTTCATTGTTCAAGTATTAGTTTTCCGTTTCCTCAATTGATTCGATTGGTTGCATGGTGAATATGTTGGCAAATGATAAACCACAATCCATCCTCCACGACAGCAAACTGGCACAAAACCGTGAAACCGTATCGAACAGTCTACATAAAGACGACGAACTTTCGGCGGTTTTAATTACCTATACGATCATTATCTAATTACGCTGCACAGAAAAGCTCGAGTGTTTCTTGCAATAATACAGGAAGGCTAATCGAAAAGTGCTCGTAATTTTCCATCTCTTCCCTTACCGACTATAACTGTATTCATAGAGGATGTAGTGTGGACTGCATTGTCAGGGGACTTCTAAAAAAATATGTCAATAAAGTTCTTTAATTAATATTTTTTGAAAATTGGAGACTGGAGACCCAAGATCTCATTTCTGAGATATAAATAGTGATTGGCTATGAATATAAGTAACAGTTGATGCCATGTTGAGTACCGTTGTACGTATACGCACCAGCAGCGTACATACATAAATGAACGCATGTGGGATAATTTCCACGTGTACCCTGTGTAAATATTCATATTGTAACATGCCATGTAAAATTAACCCTTTGTCATCATAAAGATAATACTGTTATACAAGCTATTTAAACTAACCTGAATTTTAATTTTGTCAGAATGTATTGAACACAATACAGTTAAAGCCATTACGTTCCGGGTAAAGTAGCGTAGACAAGTTTTGAATTAAGCCATCTACGTTTATATTGCCTCGTACTGGCCACAGCTGTCTTGTGTAGTTTGCCGATCACAATGGGTAGTCATAACTTCGGTTGAAATATCACTTTTAGTACCCTCGGAGATGACACAAAGAACACAATGTCGATTCAATGTGAGCCTATTTTTTGTATACTTTTACTATTGAACTGCGGTAAAATTTACTGTTTTTCAATATAATTTGAAATCACATTAAAATCACATAAAATAGTGTAGGTGAGCTAAATGAATAGTAAAATTCATGTTAGATTGGAAAATATTGTTGTATCGACTACCAAACCGATAATCTGTGGGTACCATAGCCTGCAATCTAAAATAGGTAACATAAGAGCTTCAATATGGTTTAAATATTAATATTCATGCTTTCAAAATTTATAGTGCAAGGACTTTGCTATATTAATTTATTAAATTACGCACTGTATGGCGCAAAGGGTTAAACACAACTGCAAGTTGAACTGGCTTCCGACTTTATTATTAAGGACTGCAATTGCTTAATTTCTATGCTCTTTTTAAAAATAACTAGTCTTTAGCATAAATTAATTAATTAATCAAACTTATTAAGAATGTTGAGTGAAAAAATAAACTGTAACAAAGCTATTGTTACAGATTTATTTAGTTGTGATAGAATCAACTAAATAATTTCCTCTCGATTATAATAAGATTGTTTTGTAAAATAGTTGTGTTCCATATAGAAAGCAGTCATTTGTGAAAAGAATCAATGATATGTCACTGTTTATAGAACAAGTAAATAAAAAATCAGCATTTTTTACATGAGACTTTTGATTTTATACCCCTTATTTCCATAACAAATTAAACCTGGTAAATAAGTTTAGAAATATTTTAGTGTGATCGACTCTTGATAGTTTTTTTTATCGATTGTATGTGATCACTGACCAGTTAATTATTTCAATCTTAACTCATAGAAGTTTCACTTATTCAGCACCACTCAGTGCTGGTGAGCTGAAGTCATTAAGAGGAAGGACTACCGCCAATATTAAAACCACGCGAAATAACCTTATTTTAGTAATAACTCGCATAACACTACACAAAAACAAAAAAGTGGATAAAAGTCCCAAATGGTTTAGTTAGAACTTAGAACTATATCTGGCATAAAACATGTTATAAATATTGTTATCAGTAATGATTTTAATCAAGGTTTAAATTAAATTAATGTATACCGTAATTAAAAACGCTACTGATCACAATATTTGAATAATTTTTCATGCTGGGTGTAGTTCTAACGAAGCTATGTGAGACCTATTAGCCCTTTTTTTATTTTTACGTGCGGTTTGAGAGATATTACTAAAATAAGGTTATTTTGCGTGGTTTTAATATTCGTAGTGATCCTTGTCCTTAATTGTAACTTATTTATGAAGTGTCAATGAATGAATTATTATAATGCTTAACATACTCCCCCTCTGGGTCCTGGTGGGTCCAGCGCCATCTGGTCCAGAGAGAGCAGTAGAATAGGTCCAGAGGTTATTACCTCTTATGCTCATCGTACAAGGCGAGAAAAACGGCGGACTTTCGTCGGGACTTTACTCCTCCCCCTTGACTTACCTCCCGACGACTGATAGACACACGGACGATGATAAACCGCACCCTCGACCGTGGCGGAACCCCGACCCCTACTCCCCCCTTGCCCCCGGCCTCCGTACCTGGCCTCCTGCCCCCCTCCTCCCTCCTTGGCTTGTTCTGACTCAGTACTGTCCGTTTCAGTCTCCAGTGTTCCCACGTCACCTACTCTCTCTTTTCCACATTATCTGTAGACACGTCTCCTGCTTTGGGTCGGCATTGAGACAGGTCTCCATATCTTCTGTCTTCACCACATTAGATCTCCCCTCGCTGTTCCACATCTTCCTATATTATTATGCCATTGTTGTTAGTCTGCCTTGGCCTTCCTACCTGGAATTCCCATTCAGCTCAACTTTTCGAATCAGCGGCTCTTTTTCCATACCTTTGAATGTTCCGAACACTGTTCTTCATCGGTGCACGAATAGCCGAAGTGTTTGTCATTAAACGACAACCCCATTAAACACCGTACCAAAATTTTTTGGTGATTAAAGGCCGCTTGCACAATTTGCCCGTAACAGACGTGCAACCGACGAGAACCGGGAAACGCTAACGTTAGGGCATTCGATGCTCACGCCCTTGAGTCAACCGACGGGAAACAATCAATATAGTTGTATTGTATTTTTTCATTTTTTATTCACACTTCTTCATGTTATTAATTTATTTGCATTTTACTCGCGTATACCTTCAATCAACTGATTTAAAATTACTAAAGGCGTGCACATCTTGATTTACTGTTGTTCCGGTAACATACGGAAAGGAAGTTTAGGTGAAAGTTAAAACTTGTGATGCTCCGTTGTCGTTGCCATGATAACGTGAAACGAGCTCGAGCTTTAATTGTACGTGTCGTAAGTAACGTTGATTCAACTTTTCTTTCCCGTTCTCGTTCCCGTTCTCGTTACCGGGCAATTGTGCATCGGCCTTTAATCTCTGTTGTTTTCTGAATAAAATGATATAATCATGTTGGTAGGTTGTAAAGGAAATATTGTACAAAATAATACGAACACTCATATAAGTGTGTCCTCATACACTAAAACCGTCTTCAAAAACACTTTTTTCGAGCTACATAAGTCGTTTAGAAACATTTGTATTAGCGGATTTGGTTTTAATTTCAAGTAGCAGAATTCGTTTCATAGGTTGGTATGAACCTTGTGTCAGTGTTAATTCGACTTTTCGATTATCGATCTACTTGATGTTGTTCTTGACTACATTCGTGTCGTGTTTGTTATGATGTTTTCATCGTGTCAATTGCGTTTTTCTTGGTCATTGTTCAAGATGCCTCGATTTAAAACTACAGAGAAAGTTCATTTACATTTCCAATAGATGTAGTACGCCTAGGCCTACGCCTAATGTGGTTCAGCATGAAAATGCAGCCACAAATAATGCCGACAATGTTGATAGTGACGTTCCTAACCTCACCTTTTTCCGCCAACAGCTACAAACAAAATGCTTTTGAGGAGATTGTGTAAACAACTTCAGGTAATTTAATTTGATTTTGAATCGATCTTGATGAATAAAATCCTGGCAGTCCAGATTATGGTGCTGGAATACATTTAAATGCAACTTGGTATGCAAATGAGTCCTAGGCCTAGGGCCTAGGCCCCTACTATTCTTAAATGGGCACTTCTATACCTGGGGGGGTCCAACTTATATTTAACAACTATTTTCGCTAGGTTAGCCGAACTTTTTGCGTTACAGGCGCCGCGCTAGTTCTAGAAACACAATCGATAAGAGCGCACTTGAATCCTTTCGTTTGCACGTCTACTGTCGCCAGGATGGCGGACGTATAGGCCTACCCTTGCTTGTAAAAAGTTGGACCCCCCCAGGTATAGAAGTACCCTTAAATGTACATTTAACTTTAAATCGATTTTCCCGGGAATAATGTTTTTTCAACTTTAGGAACATATATTTAAGAAAGTACTATAGATACAGGTCTGAAATTTTTTTCAGCTATTATCATGGTATAATCTAAAATATAGACTACAATGGCAGTTTTCCCATGAATAGATTTACTAAAATGTTTATAGATATATACATTAAAATGTCATAAATTCTTACTTAAAAATGTTAATAGACCTGAAATATGGTGTAACATAAACTACTGATGGTAGATAATTGACCATAGTCTATTTCATTATTAACACATACATCTATAATGTCCCAAAAATGTAGATCCCTAGCTTCAATAGTTTCTGAGAAAAATGTTCCTAAAGTTGATCAAAATCCCATGTTAAATGCTCCCTACCTGGTTGCCTTAACTAACTAACTAACTAACTAACAACAACAACAACAACCATGGAAGAAAACTTCTTCGTAAAGCATGCCCGATGTAGGGCAAACACATCAGTTCTACCCCTCTTCAGGTGACTAACTGGGTCATACGGTGTTAGGTAATTGTGAAGTGAATGTCCGAGGGCTGTTTAGTTAGCAGTGTTCGAACCCGTGACCTTCTGAATTACTGAATTAGACTCTCGCACGCTACTCATGAGCCATCTCTCCGTCTCGACCAGTCGCCCATGGACTTCAGAACTCGGTGAACTGGGACGCGCGTAGTCCCCGTACCTGATTACCCAATGGACTATCTATCTACATTCCAGGTTTGAACACTACCTCGAGAATAGACGTCATATGACGCTTTCTCATCTTTCTATATCACCCAATCTGTCACTCATCGTTTCGATTCACCTAGTTGCGCCAATACCAAGGGTTCGAATCCTGTGACCGGAAATCATAGCTGAAAGTTTTCCGAGGTTTTCCTCAGTCGTTAAGGCGAATGCTGGGATTGATTTCTTTTAAACAGCCCTCGGACAGTCAGTCAACAGTTACCTCCGACTGGGCCCGGTGTAGAATATGACCCAGGGTAAGGCTCTGCTAATCGTAAAAGGGGAGGGAAGAGGGAGAGTTCATCTCGCAAATGTAAGGGAGTATTTTACTCCTTGAAACTAGAGGCGATCTCTGTCAATCGTCATCGGGGACACCCGCCCCATCCCCTTGACGACCTCTTCGACGACGACGACGACAATGACACTACGGACAATGACAAAGGCGAAGACGACCGCGACGTGAGAATCTCCCTTTCCTCCCTCTACCCGTTGCAAGTCCTCTCTGATAAGCACGGGACTTTCCTCCTCATGTCCCCTAGGCTGGAGTGACGCATTATGACCTAACTGTTGACGCGCCCTTAAACTTAGTGAATCCAAATCCAGTTTATTTTATTACGAATTACATTATACACAGGCATGCATCGTCAAATTAGACCAGAATAGATCAACGTGCACGTTTGGACACTCCCTCCTTCATATACTAACACCCGAAACGAGGCTAGTAGATCACCTGAAGAGGAGGGGAGAATTGACCTTGGATAGGTCGCCTACGAAAAATTATACAATTGCCTACCACTACCACATAGTGCCCCTATTATCCCAATGGCGTACCTAAAAAAATTTGGCACCGTTAGCAATTTTGAAACTTGTGTTTTGGAAACGGTTTTTAACGTTTTAGGGTATAAGTACAGGTTGTGTCTTCGAGGATTCAACTTTATTTATTACACTAGTAGTGTACATGGTTTTTAATTTTTTTTGTTTTTATTTCGGGGGGGGGGGGGTCCTGTGAATACGCCACTGAACCTGGTTGTCTACAGACGAAATGTTGATGGAGACATTCAGAAATCATATCTCCGTTTGACCTTGTGAGTCTGTCTACTGTAGATGAGAAAGGCTAGTTGGGTGTATAGCCTGCGTACTGAATAACATGGGATGGCTGAGAATATTATGCAGCCCCCAGCCCCCTTGCCCCCCTCTTGGCGTGGGCCCCCTTGAGGGCCCCTAAGGACTAAGGTCCTCATTCTCCCAGGGGCCAGGGCCCGGGTGAAACTAAACTACACCCCTTGCACCCAGTATTCCTAAGCCTCTGCAGATGTTAAGTTTTAACATTTTATTTATTTATTTGTTTGTTTGAATTGTGTATATTTATTAAATAGTGTACAGATAGTAATCCCTCCTGATCTCCAGACGGTCATTGTATGACAGTATAAGCTTCGAAGTATGTAATGTATGTAGCTTACGAATATTGTATGTACGCTTCGAGGCCAAACGAAACCTATGCACAGCACTTGTTATATCTGTAGTTTTGGTTGGGAGTTGAATCCACATAACAATATTAAAAACAATGGTGGTGTAGGTCTGTATGGTTCCAAAGTAAGGTCCCCCCCTACCCCACACACTCACATGCATTAAGTAGGGCCTACATTGAA
This sequence comes from Sweltsa coloradensis, assembly GCA_024449915.1. Taxonomy (NCBI): domain Eukaryota; kingdom Metazoa; phylum Arthropoda; class Insecta; order Plecoptera; family Chloroperlidae; genus Sweltsa; species Sweltsa coloradensis. Next base: position 314,886 of record JAMZAV010000654.1, read on the forward strand.
TTTCATGGCTGTCAGTGAGTGTGTACATGGCTAAAAATCTTGTCCACCCACAACTTGCCAATCACAGGCTTGCACAACAGTCAAAATAATGTCGGTGTTTCATGTTTGAATAATAAGAGCAGTTGTTAGTTTTAATTTAGTTGATCGTGTAACCTCTCTAATCTAACCATCATTATTTTATTGTCACGCCGTTAAGTAGGAAGGTGGGCAGTATGCCCCCCAAACACAAGGTGTCAAAAAAATGTGAGAACAAACAAACAATTTAAAACCTGTACGGTAAATTAGTTGGTCTGGGTATGCGCAGTAAACGTGCACTATTCATTTACTAATGGCGTTTTCCATTGGCATGCACTCGGCGAGTGCATAGATGTCATTGTTGTCAACCTCCACTTGAATAACATTACAAAACTGAACAAATGAAAAGACAAGTGGCAATCCAGTGCGCACTAGGGCGCACTAGTGCGACCTGAGTGCGGCCAATGGAAAACGCCATTAGTTTTAGAATCAAGTTTGAATCTGTTAGGTGACTTACCAAGGGACACATTGCGTTGGGGACTAACTAGATAAGGTGTGATGATTGTTGGGGGGGGGGGGTCATCGGCCTTAATGCGCCTACTCAGTAGATCAGGATTAAATTTCGCACGAAACATTCCGCTCGGAGATCGAGTAAACTTGATTATCGTATTTCGTGCTGGCTACGTTGTCCATAGTTGTATGCATTCAAAACCTTTTCTATAATTTTCCAGAAATAATAAAATAATCCAGAAATAACAAAATCTTTCCCGACCGTTGTTTGAACCCGGGTCTCCAACATTCCGGGTATAACGGCGCCTTAGCCAAGTAGACTAGGAAAACGCCAAAGTCGTTGTTATACGAGAGAGCGAGTCATGTGTTGAGTACCAGGGAATATTTGCGTTTAAGTTGATTCATTTATAACGTTTAAATTATATGGTTTTGAGTTTGTTTGGAATAAGTGTGCGTCAACTGTTAGGCCTTAATGCGCCACTCAAGCCTAGTTAGGAAGGAAAGACCCATGCTGATCCAGCCTTATAGGTAGGGGAGGAAAGGGAATGTTCCCGGGTACTCAACACATGACTCGCTCACTCGTCTAACAACGACTTTGGCGTTTTCCTAGTTATTTTTATAACAGTATAGTAATATTTTCAAGAAATTGCAGCTTGGAAGTTAATAAGTTGTGAACCAGCAACCTAATTACGCATTTTGAATAGCCATACTATGGAAAAATAACTGTTGAACAATAGTCCTACCTACAATAGGCCAGGTGCGTAGAAACTGTTTTTTGAAGGGGGGAAAGGGGGGGCGATGAGCTGATGACATTTTTTATTTTTGTTTTATTTCTGCATGCTTGTCAGCACAACTAGCCTCAAGTCAGCACATCTCAGCAAGACTAGCCTCAAATCAGCACAGCTAGCCTCAAGTCAGCACATCTCAGCAAGACTAGCCTCAAGTCAGCACACCCAAGGTATGGTGGTGGTATCGTGGTATGGTGTGGTAGGGTAGGCCAAGGGCTGACGGCGACTAGTTTGTCAGGTGTAGTCGAGGTGATGTACGGTGAACTGGATGTTTAACATTTTAATGTGGAGGTGGGGGGGGGGGGGGGATCGCAGGAGAAGGTCGTGGGAAACTCCCCCCCCTCCCTATACGCGCCTGTAGAAGGCCATTCAACACAATCCAGACAGAGGCTCACGACTGAATTGACACGACACACTTGAAATAGTATTTCAATTTTACAATATGCTAATTGAACACAACACGAATATGTTTGAATTGCGTGTGATTTAGCATCACACATAGGGTGGGGGGGAGCGGTCGTCTTCCTTGCCCCCTCCCCCCACTACGCGTTCGCTGCTCTCATCCACCAACGCGACCGTGTAAGTGTTAGCGAAGCGGAGTCGTCGTCAATATTTTTAATTTAAATCGCATATTGCCGTGTAACTGTATGTGATGTGGAGACAAATAAATAGGAACAGGCCACGAATTATCTGTTATCTGTGGTATGAGTAATGCATGACATTGGGTGACAGGCGCGCATTTCACATTGCCTGTAGTACCCTACACATCTATAGACGTAGCATCGTTTACACACGAGACTGCTATTCGGTTCGATCCTCAGTCCTCAATAAGAGGTCAGTACTAATATTATATTAACACTAGGAAGCTTCGCAAACTCTTTTTTTAGTCGCGTTGATGGATGAGCTTTTATAAAGTTTTTAGTATGAGTAAGATCTCTTTACTTTTAAGTTCCATTGCAAAATCATTAAAAGTAGTACTAAATGCTATGGTAATTAGAATGTCAAATATCTGGAGGCCCAAAGACTTGCTTTTTGTACGCATTGTAGGTGATTGTTGTCATGTTTCTATAGTTACTTGTTAATTATTATTAATTACCTCAAAAAAATTATACTAAAATTTTTATTTCTATGGATTTTGGTTTACTTTTTTTGAATTTTTCTTTCAAAAGGTACTACATCACCATAACCTTAATGTCCATATAAAATATGAACGTTGTAGCCCTACCCGTTTGGTCATAATTGGCCCAAACATCACGAAAAAATCGAGAAAAAAATCGTAAAAGTACGATTTCTATGAGAAATATTTCTTCAGATGTCTCTAAAATCATAATGTATTTAATTTTAATGATTTCAAACGTTCCCATAAAGTTTCATCAAGATCGGAGTAGCCATTTGCCGGTCGCGAGCCAAATATCACAAAAATATCGCACTAAAAATCGAAAAAATTCGTAAAAGTACGATATTCATGAGAAATATTTCTTCGATTGTACCCAAAAACAATACATCTATAAGTTCAGAGATTTCGAAGGTCCCCTCCAATTTTCATCAAGATCGGATATGCCGTTTGCCTGGTAGAGAGTTAACAAACAGACAAAAAAACAAACACACAAACAAAAGTCTTCGCTTCGCTCATCCAATTAATATAATAATTAATAAAATACAATTTTTATAATATTATTATATTGTTATTTTTTCACTCGTCGATTGCGTCGGGGCCTGTAGGGTTGGCTTGGTCACTTTGCTTTACTGTCCCCCACTGAAAATCAGTTATATAACTGAGTGGGTAGACTCTAAATACCATTTATTTATTTATTATTTATGATCTCGGAACAGCTCTAGGAAATTCCTATCACATTATTCAAATAACTTAATCAACCAACGGGTTACAGTGGGTACACCTATATGCATACAATGCAATTATTCAATTATTTATATTGAGTCATAAACAAAAAACTAATATTATAGGATTTGTCTTCAAAGAATTCTTGTAGCGAGTAAAATAAGATTTGTTTTTATTTTTATATATTTTTTTTCAAACATACAAATACTTTATTTATGTTGTAGACATTACACAAAAATAAATTTTACAAGAAATACCTGGGAAATTTCTTGAACGTGTTCAGGGAATACGGAATGTGTCAAGAGTCCATCTTCTTAATTCCCGACGATATCAGCATTTTGTGATTTATTTTATTTGTGTGGCTCGTTGGTCTTTTGGTTATCGTCTCTGCCTCCAATGCAGAAGGTCCCGGGTTCGATTCCCGTTAAAGTTAAAAAAAACTCTGATTTGGACTGAAGTCCATCAGTTCTTGTCTTTGGAATTTGTAAGCGGTGACTTTGGAGCCGTCCTAGCAACGAGGCACATAATAAATTCAAAGTTTTTCTGAATCTTTCTTGTTGATTCTGGCGTTGATCCGCGGGTGTTTGCACTGTCCATACCACTGATTGCTATATGTCCTATTTAAAAATGTCGATCTTTGGTTGGTTATCGCTCACCCGTCGATTGCGTCGGGGCCTACAGGGTTGACTTGGTCATTTTGGTTACTGTCCCCCACTCAGTTATATGACCAAGTGGGTAGACTCTAAATACGAATTTATTTATTTATTGATTGAAATCATTATTTAATTAATTTAATTATTTTGTGAGTACGGATTTGGTAATTTTAAGCAGGCTTTGGTTCTGTGTGATAACTCGACAACGTACCACAAAATACATGGCGATGATAAATTTGGAGGAGTGATTTTTTAATGATGTAGTAAATGGCTTTATCCAAGCATTCACCTCAGCACTGAGTAAAACTCGTAAAAAACACTTAACCCTTCATCCAGGTTTGCTGGTAGCTGGTGTCGAACCAACGAACTGTCGACTTAAAGTCTCTCGGCTACTTCTATCGGTTTGCCAGTGAAAACAACTAAATACGCCCCCCCCCCCCCCCCCCCCCCCCCCCCCCCCCCCCCCCCCCCCCACCCCCCAAGAAGTGCACATTATAATAATTTACTTTTAATTCGTCCAAGTTCTACGTTGAATACGTTGATGTTTTTTATTTAAAAAAATCGTAATCTTCTATAGTCAACAACAAACAACAAAAACAATTAGTCCTGAACAGTTAAAGGGGTTCAACCGTTCAAGATAAAGGTGGTAGACGGGGGGGGGGGGTTGGGGGGTGGCAGCCGTGCTGATGAGAAAATGTCTTTCAATTTTATATTCTCATATTCGAAACAAGGTTTATCGAGACTCGGTGCAGGTAATGCGTCCTCGTTATCAGAACATGAGATAAGCTGACAGTAAATCAATGATGTGATGCTAAGTTTAGACTTCTAGCCGGTTTAAATGTTGCCATACGAGCGAGTCTAGGCTAGGTGCATGGTTGCAACATGTATCTGACTGCTCGGCTGATAACACAACTAGCTTCGTCTCTTCAACGAGAATCCAAGGAGAATATCGTTGAGGGATGAGCGTTCAATCCATCGGGAACACAGACCCGATAGGATCAATGCATTGAGATTCAAATACATATCAGTTTCTCGTTAAGGCTCGATTTCTTATTTATGTATTATTTGTTGTTGCTGGTTACTTTTTTTTAAGTTTTGGATTTTAAAAAAACTCACCATAATCGAGTAACCTTCTGTAAATCTAATTAATGTAATTAATTGTAATTTCCGATTTCACAATAGATTGGTTATTTTTCAGTGGAATAATTCCCTTATTAATTGTATGAGCGAAGCAAAGACTTCAATTTCACTGCCCCCCAAAAAATTTAGCTCGGGTGTTTTTTTGTTTGTTTGTTTGTTTCGTTTTTTGTTTGTTTTTTTGTCTCGCTCTCTACCGGGCAAACGGCATATGCGATCTTCGTGAAAATTTGAGGGGACCTTCGAAATGTGTATTGTTTTTGGGTACAATCAAAGAAATATTTCTCATGAATATCGTACTTTTACGATTTTTTCGATTTTTTGTGCGATATTTTCGTGCCATTTGGGTCAATTCTGACCAAACGGGTGGGGCTACAACGTTCATATTATACATGGACATTAGGGTTTTGGTAATGTAGTACCTTTTGAAAGAAAAAGTTGAAAAAGTTAGCCAGAATCCATAGAAATAAAGCTTTTATTATAAGTTTTTTACAGTAAATAATAACAATTGACAATTAACAATAGAAACTTGACAACAATCACCTACAATGCGTAGGCAGCAAAACAAAGCACTTGCAAAAGTAAAGATATCCCACGCAAACTAAAAACTTAAAAAAGCTCATCCATCAACGCGACTAAAAAAAGCTTTTGCGAAGCTTCCTTGTATTCTAGATGAAAATATTGATCTCGAGTCGGACCATAAACCAATAAATTTGCAAATGGGTTAGTTATAGCCTTTATGTTTTTTCACTCGAAAAAATCAAATCCACAATGGTGCAATTCTATCAGTGCCCACGTGTACTTTATAGATAGTCAATGATTGACAGTGACAGTTCACAGTTCACTAAATGAGTAAGAAAACCGCACCCGCAAGTCCAGCCCAGAGTCAAGTTAGTACTGTTACCTTCCGCAAATCTCTCAATTTCTATCTGATTTCACAATGAATTGTTTTTTGTCAATAGAATAACTCCCTCATAAATATTGTAGAAGAAAATATTGATTTCTAGTCGGACCCTAAATCAACAAATATTAAACAAAGAGATTAGCATACTAATCACCACTGATTTTAATAAACACGAATTAGTCTAGACAATATGATTTTAACCTTTTTAACCTGTGTGTTATTGAGAGTGAGTGTAAGGGATGGAATGTTGCAATTGCAACAGTGAAATGTCAGTCTCTGCAAGTGTCGAGCAAATAATGGTCAACCAGTGATCGATATTAAAGTAAATTACTGTTCTTTATTTAACTTTGTTTATACCTTATATAGATACATTCCCCCCTTCACTTATTAATTATTTTCACTTGATCATAAGTCCTTACTTGTTAGATTGATTTGTATCTTTTCATACTTTTCTACTTTAGGTCTACCAAAAACATAGACGTTATTATTTACTACAATCAGAAATTAAAAAAGTCCGCCCCAACCGGGAATCGAATCGGATTTCTGAATTGTAGTAAATAATAACAATTACACCTACGGGAGTGTTTCCCGATCAAACAAATCGAGAAACATAGACGTGTTGTTTTGACTTTTCTTTCGTAGTACTCAATTGCAGACTGGTCACAAATTGTGTACCTATATCTCAATGGCTGTGATCAGGAGAGCAGAATGTGATAAGAACTTAATCTCGACCCTGATGTATTAGCAGTAAGCGCGTTCAGTCGTTACAATCACGTTATTTCAGCTAGGCCTCCCTAGATATTTCTAACAAATAAAAGCAATATTCTAAAAAGATTTTGGTTCTGTACGAAAAGCAAATGTTTAGATCATGAGGTAGTTACAGATTATTGTATTATTGATTTGTAAATACCGTAGAAATTAATGTTTTTTTACAAGTTTTTTGTATGGATGAGTAAACATATACGTGCGTCTAGATAAAACTATTTTAGATTTTAAATGTTATGGCGATAACCTAAGCGGAATTCCATTTCTAAATTGTATGTAAATTGTAAATCAATCCAGAAATTACAAAATCCATCTCAGCGGGGTATTTTGTAATTTCTGGATTGATTTACATAAAATCTATTACACATACGGGAGTGTTTCCCGATCAATAAAACTGAGAAATAATTACTAAATAATTATCGTCTTGTGTAAGGCAGTACTCTAAAAGGGACATTGACAACAAAATACGTCATATACGTATTAAAATACAAAACGAAATGCTAGAAAGCACAACTGTTTTGTTTGGCTTCTTTGTTTGTTTCTTTGGCAATATTGATGCTACAAATTACTCATGGATATATCACTAGTCTATCAACGATTTTGGCGTTTTCCTAGTTCTACCAAAATAACAGATTGAGACTTTACCAATGACATTACTATGACCATTTAAATAATAATGTTTAGAATGATTTGTCACTTACCATTGACTTTATAAACGTCCTAGAAACAAAGTTAAACCCATTGTTGATCTCGCTCTACAGCACTAAATATAAATTTATCGTAGTTTAGCATCTAGGTAGACTTTAAAACCAAATGTATTTATTTAATTTAAAGCAACTGTAGCTGTTGTCTTGTATCGAAAAATCAAAATCAAATTTTAATCGCAAAGTGTAAACTATAAGAGATATTTAACAATTAATTATAACGTAAACAATTCTGTGTTTGAAGCTACTCGGCATGGCATCCATCTCGCCTTCCAGACGCTAGGAGGTCACATCGCAGGCAGGGTGGGTGGTCCAGGGTCACGTGACGAGAGGGCAAGATGCGAGGAGGAGGAAGACGACATCACCTGACCAATCACCTGACAATGTGCTCCACAGAGGATAAATAACTTTGGTGTTTTAAGGTAAATTAGTATTAGATTGAATAAACAGAATTTAAAAAAAATCGTGTTTATTAAATTTGTTACAACAATCAACACTATTTTCAAAATTTCATCAGTCGAGAAACACTCCCGTAGGTGCAATCGATTATATAGAAATCAATCAAGAAATTACAAAATCCATCTCAGTCTGCTGAGATGGATTTTTTAAATCTCTTAGTTGATCTCCATAAACATAACAAGATAAAATAATTTTCTATGGCGTAGTTTATGCTTTCTGTTATGTCATCTTTTGACAGTGTATACACAATTTTGCCTTCAACGCATAGTACTATTATATTGAAAATAATTCAAAATACATGTAAAATTATTAACTGGTTTGCTTAAAGAGGCTTAGGTGTGTACATTGAAGAGAGGGGTACTTCCGCAAATTGCAAGTTCCATACGGGAAAATCAACAACCATATTTTGGTTCTGTTCTTCTTACCCTCCTAACTGAATCCTAATTTCTAGCCCATTTCATTTAAGTCGAAGTTGTTACCCTGAGAGTCCTTATTATTGAGTGATCCCCCTAAAACACATTCCAAATACTAGTTTCACTCCAACGACCGTTTTGATTTTCGGCAAAAATACGGATTTTTGTTCTTCTCTAAACGGAAGCGGTACTACTATAGTTAAAAGTCACATTATGGTAGATAGATATATTATATATTTTAAAAATATTTTCATTAATTACATTAAGCACAGAGCGGTGAGCTCAAACCTACTTGTAGATGTCTCTAAATTATTATAGTGTTATCGAAACAATTATCAAAGCCCTCACCATCGTCGAACTTATAATGGTCATGCAGTCATCAATATTAAATTAACTGTATATATTTTATTTTTCAGTGTATTTACTTAAATTAACCCTCTTCTCGTACAAGTATTTACTAATTAAAATTAATTATAGTGTTTAAATTATTATAATGTTATCGAAACAATCAAAGCCCTCACCATCGTCGAACTTTTAATCTAGGTGCCCGTTAGGGCGCCGCAGCCAAGCCGCGGTGCGCTACCACACTCAAGCACCTTATACACCAAGCAGAGTTGGGGTGATTTCGAGGTGTTACCCAGCCGTCATGTAAGTGATGTGAACTTGAAAACTATCACAATCGAGGGGATTTAGGTACCTGACAAACACATGCCAAATTTTATTGGGTAACGATTATTCCTTCTTGGTGAAAAAATGACTTGAAACATGCTCAAAATCACTTTAAGGATGTTAGCTACTGCTACTGCCTACTACTGCCTACTACTGCTAACATCTAATACGTCGGCCCGCGATTCTGACCAGACCCGGTGGGACTACGATGTTCATATTATACATGGACATTCAGGTTATAGAAATATAGTCTCTTTTGAAAAAAAAAAGTTGAAAAAGTTTGTTGGAAGGCTTCCAAATAAAGGTTTTAAAATAAGCCTTAAACACTTGGCATACAATCAACAAGTAACCATAGTTACTTGACACTTGTTGACGGTATAAGCAGAGTTAGGCGGGAAAGTGCGATACGTAAACAAATAGCGGACATTTAAAATTTTTCTTTTCTTTGTGTGGAACGAGAAAAGGTGTCATTATACTCTCATAAAACAAATCAGAAACCGTCCCTGGCCTAGGCCCAGATGTGGAAAATTATTTATAATGCAAAAGTGTAGGTCTACAGTTCCATTTGCTATAGGACTAGTAAAATTCATACTTACATTACATGTTTGACAAGCTAGCCAACCCTATGCCACACAACTGTTCTGATATGAGCTTGCTCATCTGTTTGTTTACATAATTGCAACAATCAAATCATTTCATACAACTCGTCTTTCGATTGGCCCGCGTTTATGAAGGCACTGCCATCTAGAATAAATATAGAACTTTTTCGAGCTCTTTGCTATACGCAAATCTTTTAAAGTGTTTGGATTTCGTGATACTCTTTCAACCATAGACATCCTATATAATTGGCTAGACCAGCAGTCGGTGGTCCACTTCCGGTACAATTAGAAGCCATCTTCAAAATGACAGTTTACATGTTAATCAAATGGGAGCGATTTGTGGCCAAAATAGTTCTCAAGATTGCCGCCAGGTTGACAGGTAAGCATACTAGCCTTTAACACCAAATGATTACTAAATTCCCTTATGCAATCACTTGTATTGTTTCTTTTGTTTAATACCATGCTGCACAAGCTAAAACCATATCAAAAAATCCAGTAAAATACTTTATTGCATTAAAAAAGCATAAATTAAAAACACCAAATCGCCATCTTGAAATGGGCCGGTTGAGTCTTCAATTTGCTACGCTCTGTGCGGAGGTATAGGAGACAGCTAATCTAGCCTACTATAGGGGTTTAATATCAATGCTTTCAACTCACAACCCATGACGTTTTCCACGATACCGTTCAAGAATACCAATTCCTTCGAAAACGAAAACGACTTCGTTTTCAAATTGCGTTTTCAACTCATCTCCCACGAACTCAAGAATTGGGGTCCAGTCCTTATACCGTCGTTATACCATGGTTATACCACCTATACCCAGGATGTACATGAATCCGGGTCTAGATATTTTACATCCTATATTGTTACTGCTAATACCATAGAATTTAAATCAACTTTGATAAAAATATTATATTTTAGCAAATAATTTGCAATGGAATTTGAAAAGTAATGAGATCACACACAATAACAAAAACTTGTAGAAATACAGCCAAACCTTACACACTCAAAAGGAATGAGATCTAAAAAAGGGCCAAGCTCATCTACCCTTCCACATAAACGTACAGTGTCCCACAACAGCATCCTCGAAAAGCTTGGCAAAATAGAATTTGCATGTTATTATTTTTAAATTAATTAGAAAAAAAGAACTTGGATAAACTATTACGTTAAATTAATAATCGCAAATTCTATTTTGCCAAGCTTTTCGAGGATGCTGTTATGGGACACTGTACGTTTATGTGGAAGGGTAGATGAGCTTGGCCCTTTTTTTAGATCTCATTCCTTTTGAGTGTGTAAGGTTTGGCTGTATTTCTACAAGTTTTTGTTATGTGTGTGTATTGATGACTGCAAGACAATATAGGATTGGATATTGCTTAACGTTGCATAAATATGAGACGTTAAGCAATATCCAATCCTATAATTGTCTTGCAGTCATCAATATTAAATTAACTGTATATATTTTATTTTTAAGTGTATTTACTTAAACTAACCCTCTTCTCTTACCAGTATTTACTATTTACTAATTAATTAAAGTATTTAAATACTATAGTGTTATCGAAACAATTATCAAAGCCCACACCATCGTCGAACTTATAATGGTCATGCAGTCATCAATATTAAATTAACTGTATATATTTTATTTTTAAGTGTATATACTTAAATAAACTTTCTTCACGTACCAGTATTTATTTACTAATTAATTCTTACAACCAAAACCCATATGCATTTTAATGCATGTTAATTAAATATTTCATACGTTTCCGCAATTTTACTTCTTTCCGATAAGCTTTGCTCTGATGCATATTTGCGTCCATTCTGTTTCCTTGAACGCCAACGAATCTCAATGGCTGTGATCAGGAGAGCAGAATATGATGAGAACTTTCAACTCAACCCTGATGCATTTGGTTTCTAGAGAAGCCTGATAGCTCTCCGTTCAGACGTAACAAAATGTATCTGATTTTTTTAAATACATATTTTTACACTAGGAAGATTTGCAAACGCTTTTTCAGGCGCGTTGTTGGATGACCGTAATTTAAAAAAACAAACGAAAAAAGCGTAAAATTGCGATTGTTATGAGAAATCATTTTTCTATTGTGCTCAAATTTCACAAGAATATATTAATTCATAAAGTAAAGGTTCTTGAAAAAATCATTACAATTGGAAAAAGCATGTAGGTGTTATAAGGCGAAGAATTGTTTTTAAAATCGAAACAAATCGTAAAATTGCGATTTTCATGAGAAATAATTTTTCGATTGCGCTCAAATTTCACACGAATATATTAATTCATAAACTTAAGGTTCTGTGAAAAAGTCATTACAATCGTATAGAGCAAGTCGAAGAAATGTTTTAAAATCGAAAAAATCGTAAAATTGCGATTTTCATGAGCAATAATTTTTCGATTGTGCTCAAAAGCGTGGCAGTTCTAAGTTCAGAGCTTTCAAAAGCCTCCAGAAAATTTCATCGCTTTTGGAGTATCGGTTTAGCCGGAATCGTGTTAACAAACACACAAAAATACAAACAGAAAAACAGAAGAAAAAAAACATTCCGGATTTTTTTCTCCATTGTAATAGAATGGAATCTTCGCTTCGCTCACTACGCTCATCCAAAAATTACTGTTCGATACTATTGTCCAGCAATTTGGACTAGAAGCGTGTCCAAAGTGTCCATTCTGTCAGTCGTATTCCACCTGGTCTGGGGCTGCTCTGTTGTAAGCCTACACGACACACAATGAGCATAACATACGTAAATATATTTTACTTTCAATTTTCCAGTACTCGGGAATTTCCCTAAATAATCTTATATAAATTAATAATGGCATATACCACTGTAGGACTCATCCGACTCACTCACTAGGAGGGGTACCCTATCACTATGTATTTCTTCCCTATGCTTATGCATAGCCCTGTGTCCCTTCTTTTACAGCAATTCAGTAAGGCTAAATTACATGACAAATTTGATAAAAAAAACGCAATCAACAAGCTCCTCCCGATTGTACTGTGTATTTTATTTAACCCTGCCTCCATTTCGGAGGTCCAAGCCAATGAAAACGTACAGCAATGTACCAGGCTAAACTGGCTAATACAGCCTAATACAGCCAGCATAGACTAACTACAGATAATAGAGAACACCCACGTAGTGTACTCTAGTATCTGTGGACTAACACTGCAAGGGGGTACCCCTTACTCTGTGAATTTGAAGTTATGAAACACTATCCACAAGCTCCTCCCCCTTTTTCTGCTTATTTTATTAAGCCCCGCCTCTACTTAGGATGTTTTAGCCAAAGAATCTACCAGGCTAATACAGCCAGCCTAGTTGTAACACTGCGAGGGGGTACCCCTTACACTGTGTATTAGGGTGGGTCGAAAAAAATGTTTTGTTTTTTTTCGGAACGCTTTAGTGCGGAAAAGTTGCCTATTGTAATTAGAAGAAAAACGGCATCAAAAAAATAAATCGGTTAACATCTTCCGTTCGCGCATCGGACCAAAAGGGTTAATGAAAAATTTCAAAAACCGTGATTTTTTTGTACTTTTTTTTTGTAACTAATTTTTTTTTTTCGGAACGCTTTAGTGCGGAAAAGTTTCCTAATTGTAATAAGAAGAAAAACGGCATAAAATAATTTAAAATCGGTTAGCATCTTCCGTTCTCGCATCGTACTTAAAGTTAATGAAAAATTGCAAAAATCGCGACTTTTTTGCAGATTTTTTAAGTATGGTAAATCTTAAAAAAAAACACGCTTTAGTTTTTTATGCTTGTTTTATGGTTTAAATAACCTAAATAAATTAAATTCTGATCAAAAATCTAATTTTTTCCGTTCGCGCAACGTCTTAAAAAACACAGAAAAATACAAATTTGTCGCAATTTTCACTGTGCAACACTTAGCTCGTTTTGCTAGAACAAAACGACCCAGAACTCACCTCGTGGAGGTGGTTGCACGTCGAGTTCCACCCACACCCTACCCACCAACCACCCAATTGTTGAGTGCGAAATTTACATTATATTTACAACTATTTACAACGATTTCCCATAGAGTAGGTATGATCTTTGGCTACTGTGTATTTAATTTTCTTTTTTTTATTTTCTACACATTTGAAGTCTGATTTTGTGGAGAAATGAGGCATGTCCGATCTCGACTTCAGTGTTGCTCGGATATAGCCATCTCTGGCTTCATGACCACATATATTACTCGGGCCCCTGTCACAAGTTTGACACACCTCTCCACAGCCTGGGTGTGACAGGGAAACTTGTGTATATCTCTGATGGACTTTGTGTCAGAATTGATGAGTGATTAAATATCATCTTCACTGAGGTCCCGCAGTATTGGGGGAGAATACAACACACAAGAATTCCAATTAATTATTTCAGTGTAATCGAAAGCTTGAAAGTTTATCTTCGGTGGTACAAAATTTCTAACAATCTTCTTCTTCGGGACAGTTTGTCTTGCTTTAAGATCCTTCTGTAAACCCAAACTCCCGAATATGTTCTCTTCATCGACAAGCATTGCCAACAGAAGATTCTCTGGGTGCTCAAAGAACGCATTTCGTTCTATTACTGGGATCGACAACTTGAAGTAATTCGTCGGATAAATACCGTGATGTTTGGATTGCTTGAAAGACATGATTTGGTCTGTCAGTAAAATATTGCTCTTTTTTATGGCAAATCTCACAGGCATGTAAGATTTTAAGATGAAGCCAACTATTTCTTTTAAGTTTCTGGATGGATCTGATGAACTTATATACAACCTCAGGACTCGGTTGGCCGCAGTTAGCCATCTGGAATGGGACATAGGACCAGGGTCCCGATTTGCCAAGTCTTCTGGATAATGTCCCAAGGTGATTGATTGCACTTAACAAATACTGTTGGTCTTTGCTCAACAAATTCCTGTCTATATCAGGAATTGAACAATCTATGGGTTCATAGTTGACCACAAGGAGATTTTCACAGCATGTGAGCTGCTGCCCGATTGGCCCACCAAAAGATTTAGGCCCTGCAGTTTGCTTGTCGATGATAGAGAACATATTCGGGAGCTTGGTTACAGAAGGATTATAAAAGCAAGACAAACCGTCCAGAAGAAGAAGATTGTTAGAAATTTTGTACCACCGAAGATAAACTTTCAAGCTTCCGATAACACTGAAATAACTAATTGGGATTTATGTGTGTTGTATTCTCCCCCAATGCTGCGGGACCTCAGTGAAGATGATATTTAATTTAATCACTTATCAATTCTGACACTAAGCCCATCAGAGATATACACAAGTTTCCCTGTCACACCCAGGCTGTGGAGAGGTGTGTCAAACTTGTGACAGGGGCCTCGAGTAAAGTATGTGGTCATGAAGCCAGAGATGGCTATATCCGAGCAACACTGAAGTCGAGATCGGACATGCCTCATTTCTCCACAAAATCAGACTTCAAATGTGTAGAAAATATAAAAAAGAAAATTAAATACACAGTAAGCCAAAGATCCTACCTACTCAATGGGAAATCGTTGTAAATAGTTGTAAATATAATGTAAATTTCACACCCAACAATTGGATGGTTGGTTGGGTAGGGTGTGGGTGGAACTCGACGTGCAACCACCTCCACGTGGTGAGTTCTGGGTCGTTTTGTTCTAGCAAAACGAGCTAAGTGTTGCCTAGTGAAAATTGCGACAAATTTGTATTTTTCTGTGTTTTTTAAGACGTTGCGCGAACGGAAAAAATTAGATTGTTAATCAGAATTTAATTTATTTAGGTTATTTAAACCATAAAACAAGCATAAAAAACTTAAGCGTGTTTTTTTTTTTTTAGTTTTACCATACTTAAAAAATCTGCAAAAAAGTCGCGATTTTTGCAATTTTTCATTAACTTTAAGTACGATGCGCGAACGGAAGATGCTAACCGATTTTAAATTCTTTTATGCCGTTTTTCTTCTTATTACAATAGGAAACTTTTCCGCACTAAAGCGTTCCGAAAAAAAAATATTTAGTTACAAAACAAAAAGTACAAAAAAGTCTCGGTTTTTGAAATTTTTCATTAACTTTAGGTCCGATGCGCGAACGGAAGATGTTAACCGATTTTAATTTTTTTGATGCCGTTTTTCTTCTAATTACAATAGGCAACTTTTCCGCACTAAAGCGTTCCGAAAAAAAACAAAACATTTTTTTCGACCCACCCTACTGTGTATAGTACCTACATCCCTATATGCTTATACATGGGGCCTGTGTTAAATGGTACCCCTGCTTTTACAAGCTATTTCATACAGGCTAAATAGCATAGCAAAATCGAGGTTATGAAACACAATCCACAAGCTCCTCCCCCTTTTCCCCCGCCTCCACTTAGGATGTTTTAGCCAAAGAATCTACCAGGCTAATACAGCCAGCTTAGTTGTAACACTGCGGGGGGGGGGGTAGGCCCTTACACTGTGTATAATACCTACATCCCTATGCTTATACATGGGCCCTGTGTTAAATGGTACCCCTGCTTTTACATGCTATTTAGTACAGGCTAAATAGCATGGCAAATTTGATGCAATGTAAAGCAATCTACAAGCTCCTCCCCCTTTTCCCCCGCCTCCACTTAGGATGTTTTAGCCAAAGAATCTACCAGGCTAATACAGCCAGCTTAGTTGTAACACTGCGGGGGGTAGGCCCTTACACTGTGTATGTACTTCTCTATGCTTATACATGGGGCCTGTGTTAAATGGTGTCCCTGCTTTTACAAGCTATTTCATACAGGCTAAATAGCATGGCAAATTTGAGGCTATGAAACTCAATCTACAAGCTCCTCCCCCTTTTCCCCCGCCTCCACTTAGGATGTTTTAGCCAAAGAATCTACCAGGCTAATACAGCCAGCTTAGTTGTAACACTGCGGGGGGGTACCCCTTACACTGTGTATAATACCTACATCCCTATGCTTATACATGGGGCCTGTGTTAAATGGTGTCCCTGCTTTTACAAGCTATTTCATACAGGCTAAATAGCATGGCAAATTTGAGGCTATGAAACTCAATCTACAAGCTCCTCCCCCTTTGCCCCCGCCTCCACTTAGGATGTTTTAGCCAAAGAATCTACCAGGCTAATACAGCCAGCTTAGTTGTAACACTGCGGGGGGGGGGTACCCTTTACACTGTGTATATACCTACATCCCTATGCTTATACATGGGGCCTGTGTTAAGATGGCGTCCCTGCTTTTACAAGCTATTTCATACAGGCTAAATAGCATGGCAAATTTGAGGCTATGAAACTTAATCTACAAGCTCCTCCCCCTTTTCCCCTGCCTCCACTTAGGATGTTTTAGCCAAAGAATCTACCAGGCTAATACAGCCAGCTTAGTTGTAACACTGCGGGGGGGTACCCCTTACACTGTGTATAATACCTACATCCCATGCTTATACATGGGGCCTGTGTTAAATGGTGTCCCTGCTTTTACAAGCTATTTCATACAGGCTAAATAGCATGGCAAATTTGAGGCTATGAAACTCAATCTACAAGCTCCTCCCCCTTTTCCCCCGCCTCCACTTAGGATGTTTTAGCCAAAGAATCTACCAGGCTAATACAGCCAGCTTAGTTGTAACACTGCGGGGGGGTACCCCTTACACTGTGTATAATACCTACATCCCTATGCTTATACATGGGGCCTGTGTTAAATGGTACCCCTGCTTTTACAAGCTATTTCATACAGGCTAAATAGCATGGCAAATTTGAGGCTATGAAACTTAATCTACAAGCTCCTCCCCCTTTTCCCCCGCCTCCACTTAGGATGTTTTAGCCAAAGAATCTACCAGACTAATACAGCCAGCTTAGTTGTAACACTGCGGGGGGGGGGGTAGGCCCTTACACTGTGTATAATACCTACATCCCTATGCTTATACATGGGCCCTGTGTTAAATGGTACCCCTGCTTTTACAAGCTATTTCATACAGGCTAAATAGCATGGCAAATTTGAGGCTATGAAACTTAATCTACAAGCTCCTCCCCCTTTTCCCCCGCCTCCACTTAGGATGTTTTAGCCAAAGAATCTACCAGGCTAATACAGCCAGCTAAGTTGTAACACTGCAAGGGGGTACCCCTTACACTGTGTATAGTACCTACATCCCTATATGCTTATACATGGGGCCTGTGTTAAATGGTACCCCTGCTTTTACAAGCTATTTCATACAGGCTAAATAGCATGGCAAATTTGAGGCTATGAAACTTAATCTACAAGCTCCTCCCCCTTTTCCCCTGCCTCCACTTAGGATGTTTTAGCCAAAGAATCTACCAGGCTAATACAGCCAGCTTAGTTGTAACACTGCGGGGGGGTACCCCTTACACTGTGTATAATACCTACCTCCCTATGCTTATACATGGGGCCTGTGTTAAATGGTACCCCTGCTTTTACAAGCTATTTCATACAGGCTAAATAGCATAGCAAATTTGAAGCTATGTAACTTAATCTACAAGCTCCTCCTCCTTTTCCCCCGTCTCCACTTAGGATGTTTTTAGCCAAAGAATCTACCAGGCTAATACAGCCAGCTTAGTTGTAACACTGCGGGGGGGGGGGTAGCCCCTTACACTGTGTATAATACCTACATCCCTATGCTTATACATGGGCCTGTGTTAAATGGCGTCCCTGCTTTTACAAGCTATTTCATACAGGCTAAATAGCATGGCAAATTTGAAGCTATGAAACTCAATCTACAAGCTCCTCCCCCTTTTCCCCCGTCTCCACTTAGGATGTTTTAGCCAAAGAATCTACCAGGCTAATACAGCCAGCTTGTTGTAACACTGCGGGGGGTACCCCTTACACTGTGTATAATACCTACATCCCTATGCTTATACATGGGGCCTGTGTTAAATGGTGTCCCTGCTTTTACAAGCTATTTCATACAGGCTAAATAGCATGGCAAATTTGAGGCTATGAAACTCAATCTACAAGCTCCTTCCCCTTTTCCCCCCCATCCACTTAGGATGTTTTAGCCAAAGAATCTACCAGGCTAATACAGCCAGCGTAGTTGTAACACTGCGGGGGGGGGGGGGGTACCCCTTACACTGTGTATAATACCTACATTTAGATTTTTAAATATATTTAGATTAACTTTATTAAGTTCAGTTTTGAGTTCATCAACTCGGTTACCAAACATTTACAACAATAACCACATATTCTGCACAAATGCAGGGCACTGACAAGAGTCAACAACAACCTTGGTATTTTCTTATGCGCTCTTTGAATTCAGAGACATTTCTAGCAATGGATTTACAACTCTTTCATCCAAACCATCCAACTCTTGGTCACAGAACCAAGAAAGGAGTGTTTACCTACATCCGTGCTACATTTGTGAACAAATATCTTCATACTATGATCTTTTCTACCTCTAAATGGTGCAAAAATAATCTTTTTATTTAGGTCATCCTATGTCGTCCTATGACATCCCTATGCTTATACATGGGGCCTGTGTTAAATGGTGTCCCTGCTTTAACAAGCTATTTCATACAGGCTAAATAGCATGGCAAATTTGAGGCTATGAAACTTAATCTACAAGCTCCTCCCCCTTTTCCCCCGCCTCCACTTAGGATGTTTTAGCCAAAGAATCTACCAGGCTAATACAGCCAGCTTAGTTGTAACACTGCGGGGGGGTACCCCTTACACTGTGTATAATACCTACCCCTATGTTTATACAGGGGGCCCTGTGTTAAATGGGTCCCTGTTTAAAAGCTATTTTACAGGCTAAATAGCATGGAAAATTTTGAGGTATGAAACTTAATCTACAAGCTCCCCCCCCTTTTCCCCCCCGCCCCCATTTAGGAGTTTTAGCCAAAGAATCTCCGGCAAATACCCCACTTAGTTGTAACACTGGGGGGGGTACCCCTTACACTGTGTAAACCTACATCCTATGTTTATACAGGGGGCCTGTGTTAAAAGGGGGCGTCCCTGCTTTTACAAGTATTTCATACGGGCAAAATAGCATGGCAAATTTGAAGCTATAAAAAACTAATCTACAAGCTCCCCCCCCCTTTTTTCCCCCCCCTCCACTTAGGATTTTTTAGCCAAAAAATCTACCGGCTTATACAGCCAGCTTAGTTGTAACACTGCGGGGGGTACCCCTTACACTTGTATAGTCCTAATCCCTATTTTTATACAGGGGGCCTGTGTTAAATGGCGTCCCCTGCTTTTAAAACTATTTAAACGGCAAAATCATGGAAAAATTGAGGCTATAAAAATCAATCTACAAGCTCCCCCCCTTTCCCCCCCCCTCCACTTAGGATTTTTTAGCCAAAAAATTACCAGGTAATACGCCACTTTTTTTAAACCCTGGGGGGCGGGGGGGGGGGTAGGCCCTTACACTGTGTATAATACCTACATCCCTATGCTTATACATGGGCCCTGTGTTAAATGGTACCCCTGCTTTTACATGCTATTTAGTACAGGCTGAAACACAATCTACAAGCTCCTCCCCCTTTTGCTGCTTATTTTATTAAGCCCCGCCTCCACTTCTGAAGTTTTAGCCAATAAATGTACCATGGCTTGTTCAGCCAGCTTAGTATTAACACTGCGAGGGGGTACCCCTTACACTGTGTATGTACTTCTCTATGCTTATACATGGGCCCTGTGTCAATAGGTGTCCCTGCTTTTACATGCTATTTCATACAGGCTAATATCACGGCAAATTTGACGCATGTAATATATAATCTTCAAGCTCCTCCCCCTTTCACTGTGTATTCTATAAAGCCTAATAATATAAAGCTAATGAAAACGTGCAGCAATGTACCAGGCTTAGGCCTATACACAATACAGATGACACAGTGTAACACTGTTAGTAAATTGGGTAGGTGAGGGGGGGCGTACCCCTGTTATTGTGTATAGTTCTTCATACACGTGTCCCTTATTTTACATACTATTTAGTACAGGCTAAATAGCATGGCAAATTTGATGCAATGTAAAGCAATCTACAAGCTCCTCCCCCTTTTTACTGTGTATTTTTATTAAGCCTTGCCTCCACATTGGAAGTCTTAGCCAATGAATCTACCATGGCTTTTACATCCAGCTTAACACTGCAAGGGGGTACCCAAGTGTGTGTGTATGCTTATACATAGGGCTTGTTACATGCTTTTTAGTACAGGCTCTTTAAGGAAGCACACATTTAACTATAGGCCATTGAAAAGCAATGTAAAACGTTACTTAATTAACGTGTATATTACCAAGTCCTATTCCTTCTCCAAGAACCGAGAAAATCAAGTTTCCCCATATCTTTCTAATGAACTAAAGACAGTTCAAGAAATTACTAAGTACTGACTGTACCAGTGTTTGATCTCCTCACCATCTGCTTGGCAGCGGGAAACAGATTTTTAGTTATACGGTATTTGATTCGATGCAATTAGTCCAGACTGTATGGCAACAGATAATTGCCTCCTGATCGTTTGACATCCCTATTAAAATCTAAAAAGTAATTTAGAGTACAGTAATTGATACTAATTACTTGCTTAATTATCATACATACTTTATCCTACTACTTATCCTACCACATCATATTAGTATAATTATTAATCTTTCATTTTTGTATTAATATTATTTGAATTGTTTATATTAAATATTAATTGTATTTATATGTATAATAGTTAGGTGAAGGAACAATACAATTTCGATTCAACCTCGCCATTATTGTTGCAATTACATATGCAATGCCAGTTGCCTACATCCATATTTATTTATCTATTTATTTATTTTATTTTTATATTTTTATTTTTATATTATATTTCTTCAGTTAAAAAAACTGATTTGCAAAGGAGGACAACTAAAAAAATGTAATTACCTATATGCAGACACAACAATGAACTAGAGTAATGTAAAAGTTTGAAGTAATAATAATTTACAACAACAATGTATTATAAATTGAAACTAGTAGAACAGGTTAATTGATTGTTGAAATGAAATTATTTGGACGTACACTGTTATTTTAAATACATTTTTAAATATTTTTAAATATATTTTTTTAAGAACAGTGTACGTCCAAATAATTTCATTTTAACAAACAATGTATGAATAACACAATAATTATTGTTAGTATTGTGACAACAAAATAAAGATGCATACTACTACTCGATTTATTAATAAATTAATTAGCTTGGTATTGTATATTAATAACAATTTAATTTGTACAAGTAAACCGAATAAAGAATTAAAAGTCCCCAAAGAACATTAGGTATACACTATTGGACACGAACATTGTTATTAGTTATTTTTTATTTTTAAAATTGTAATTTAAAAGTTTTTTTTTACCTGGGTGACAATATTTCTGTATAGTTTTTGCGTTTGTTTTGTGTACACTCAAAGTTTGTTTTGACAAATAAACACAAGAAGACATTAACTTGTGTTTGCAAATGGGAAATGTTTTCAGTAAATTTAACAATGAGTTCCTGTAATAAGTTGTGTAATTGTTGTTTATACTGCTTTTAGATGTTTTACTTTCCTTGCGCTCGAATTGTTTTGTTTATGTAATTGACAGTGTTGTAAATAAAAGTAAAATATGTTTTTAAATTTTTTTAAATTAATGTTTGTCTTCATTTATTTCTTTCTGTCACTAATCCCGTATCATAGTGGGGGCCCCCCTAACCAAAGGGGCCAAAACCCATTTTTTTGTTTAATTTTATTCATGCTATTTTTTGGGCCATAACAAATCAAAACCCTCACAATCTGGGTCGACGGCGACTATAAATACGGGTCTAAATTTTTGTAAGTCCCAATCGTAGTACAAGAATGTAACTGAAAGACTAAATGCCAAAATTATTTTCAAAGCTGTGTAATTTTGCAGTAATGCTCTCCACAACCCTTTTCACCCCCATCCCCTTTCACGAACTCCTAAACCCTGATAAAGCTTAGAATTTAAAATTCTAGTTTCCTCTGATTGTTGAGGCATCGTTCGATTCTGTTGGGCGACTGTGAACTGAGGACAAAGGTCTGTTCTTTGTCTTACTCGTGTACTCTTTTGGCAATCGAGCAAGAAATGAACAAAACGAGAGTTAAATATTCATGAAATTCGAATTTTTTGTAAAAAGTATCTTTCTCCCAAAGGGAGGTAGGATTTTATGAGGCACGTGAACTGGGCGCGCATCAAAAGCTGAGTTTTTTTCATTTAAAATTTCGCGCACGACTCCTCTCTTGAACAACACAAAAATTACGATTTACATGAGCTCTCATGAACTCTACCCCCCTGGACGAAATCATTTCACAAAAATGCACTTTTTTCTGATATTTGCTAAGGGATTTTGTTCATTTCTTTGTTTTCTATTGATCCGAGCGACCCCAGAGTGTGTGCAGCAGAGAAAATAACAAAACGGATTTAAATTTTTTCAAAAAAAATCTCGAATATTTTTTGAAAAGATCTCCCTACCAGGGAGTAGGATTTATGAGAGCTCACGTGAAAGCTGCGCATGGCAAGCTGAGTTTTATTCTTTAAATTTCGCGCATGACATCCTCTCTTGAGCAACAACAAATTTTACGATTACATGAGCTTCATAAACTCCTACCTCCCTGGTACGAAGATACATTTTCACAAAAATGCCGTTTTTTCTGATATTCTGCAAAGGATTTTTTTCCTTTGCTTTGCTTCTTTGACTCCAGAGCGACCCCAGAGTGTGGCGAGAGAGCAAATAAACAAAACAGATTTAAATATTCATAAAATCTCGAATTTTGTGAAAACGCATTGCCTCCCCAGGGGGTGGGAGTTTTGAGAGCTCCTGAACTGCTGCTGCAGGGCTAGTGAGTTTTATTCATTTAAATTTTCGCGCACTACGTCCTCTTTTGACAGCAACAAATTTTACACTTTACTGAGTTCATGAACTCCACCTCCCGGGTACGAAGATACTTTTTCAAAAAAGCACTTTTTTTTTCTGATATTCTGCTAAGAATTTTGTTTTTTGTTTTGTTCTTTTGACTCCAAGCCCCCCCAGAGTGTGGCGGAGAGCAAATGAACAAAACGAGATTTAAAATTTTCCATAAAATCCGAAATTTTTTGTGAAAACCGACTGCCTACCAGGGAGGTGGGGTTTTTATGAAGCTCACGTGTACTAGGCTCTGCAGGGCAGTGGGGGATATTACATCCTCTTTTGATGCGGGAACAAAAACTTCGCTTTACGTAATACTGTTTGTTTGTTTTAAAAATTAAATAAAGGACGCACTTCCTGCGTCGCCGGGGGCGTTATATCGATCCAGTCTATTTCTTGACAATGTGGTAAACAGACGTCGACAAGAGATTGAGTCCCTCCGTCGAACCATTGGATCGCCCCGACCCCAGGCGTCGTTGGGCTTTCCCGACGCCAGAAAAGGTGTTATCGACGGGGGAATGGTAAGGCGAGCTCAGAAAACCTGATGTTTACAAATTCAGAACAGTAGATCGTACTTTTAGGTCTTTAACCCCATACGTTTAATATAAGGGGGAAATTAATAAATAAAGTCCCACACTGTAAATTTAATTGTGGGCCAATATGGGTCAATTTCAAAGGACGACGGTTTGGGGGTTTTGGAGGCCTGTTTTAAAACAGACAAACCAAAAACCCGAAGTGCGTACATGTATGTTTTCAAGTAAAAAAATTTAAAAACGATATCACACATTTTTTTTTTTTGATTAAAAAAAAAAATTGTTGATTTTTTGAACATTATTTTCTAAACAGTGGGGAAAAACCCTTTTTTCCCTATCTCGCACCCTCGTCGGTAATTTCCATCAAAAGTTGTCAAATTGAATGCCATTTTACCACAAAAATTAATTTTGAGATTGCCACTAAGACAAAACCAGCACCTAGAAGTGCATAATTTTTATGTGTCAAATAAAAAAATCAAAAAACGATATCCCCCATTTTATTTTTTAATAAAAAAAAAAATTTTGTTTTTTAAATTTTTATTCTAAAATATGGTGAAAAAACCCTTGCTCTATCTGCCCTTTGTCGGTAATGCCATAAAAAGTTGTCAAATTGAATGACTTTCACCCCAATAAATTAATTTGAGACCCAAAGTCCGATCTAAAAAGGAAAAAAGTTTTGAGCTCTTTGAAGCCCTTAAACATTTCCGTCAAAAAAAAACCCGGGACCCCCCAAAATCGACTTTTTGACAAGGGGGTTTCTAAGGCAAATTTCAAATTTCACCCCCTTTTACGGCCCCTACCTTTCATCCCATTGGAACCTAGTATTTTTTCTATTTTTTGGGGGGCCCCGCTGTTTTAGGATTAAAAATTTTAGTCATTTGGGGTTTACAACCCCGGGCCAGCTAGGGCAGAGAGAACTCTCAAAAAAACCCCTTTTTATGGGCTTCTCGAGACCAAATTGTCTTTCCCGCGGTCCTACGGCCCCCAGCAAGTCGTAAATGGGCTTAAAAAATCAAGCTCACTGCCCCTAAGACAAAAACCAAAACCTAAAAAGGGATACTTTTATGTGTCATAAAAAAGTTAAAAAACGTATCCCACATTTTTATTTTTTAAAAAAAAAAAACATTATTTATTTGTTAACATTTTTTTTCTAAAAAAAAGGGAAAACCCTTCGTCTCTACTCGCACCTTCTCGTAAATGCCATAAAAAGTTTTCAAATTTAAACATTTCACCACCAAAAAATTAATTTTGAGACCCCTAAAGTCCGTCTGAAAAAGGAAAAATGTTTTGAGCTCTTTTTGAAAACCCTTAATCGATTTCCTCAAAAACCGGTACCCCCCCAAAAACGACTATTTTGACAAAGGGGGTTCTAAGGCAATTTTCAAATTTCACACCCCTTTCACGGCCGTACCTTTCACCGATTGGGAAACCCAGTATTTTTTTTTATTTTTTTGGGGGGCCAAATGTTGGGATTAAAAATTTCAGCCATTTGGTTTACACCCCGGCCCAGCAGGGGAGTAGAGAACCCAAAAAAACCCCTTTAAAAGGACTTCCGAGACCAACTTGTCTTTCCCGCGGGCCCCAGCGGGCCCCAGCAATCGTAAGTGGGCTTAAAAAATCAAACTTACTGCCCTAAACAAAACCAACACAAAAGGCTAATTTTTAGTGTCAAGTAAAAAAAATTAAAAAAAAAATAACCCCCATTTTATTTTTTTTAAAAAAAAAAAAACAATTGATTTTGTTGAACATTTTTATTCTAAAAAAGATGGGAAAAAAACCGTTCGTCTCTATCTCGCACCCTTCGTCGGTAAATGCAAAAAAAGTTTTTCAAATTGAATGACATTTCCCACCAATAAAATTTAATTTTGAGCCCCCAAAGTCCGATCTGAAAAAAGAAAAAATGTTTTTAGCTCTTTGTGAAGCCCTTTAAACTTTCCCTCAAAAAACCGTACCCCCCAAAATCGACTATTTTTACAAGGGGTTTTTCTAAGGCAAATTTCAAATTTTCCCCCCCCTTTCAACGGGCCCTACCTTTATCCGATTGGGGCCTAGTATTTTTTTTATTTTTGGGGGGGCCAAAACTGTTTAGGGTTAAATTTCAGCTCATTTGTTCACACCGGGCCCGGGTAGGGCAGTAGAGAACTCTCAAAAAACCACTTTTTGAGGACTTTTCGAGACCAATTGTCTTTCCCCCCGGCCTAGCGGCCCTAGCAAGTCGTAATGGGGGTTAAAAAATCAAAACTCACTGCCACTAAGACAAAACCAACCCTAAAAGTGCATAACTTGTATGTGTCAAATAAAAAATTAAAAAACGATATCCCCATTTTTTTTTTTTAAAAAAAAAAAACATTATTTTATTTTTTTGAAATTTTATTCTAAAAATGATGGTGAAAACCGTTTGTCTCTATCTCGCAAACCTTCGTCGGAAAGCCATAAAAAATTGTCAAATTGAATGCTTTTACCACCAAAAATTAATTTTTAGACCCCTATAAGTCCGATCTGAAAAAGGAAAAAAGTTTTTAGCTCTTTGTGAAGCCCCTTAAACGATTTTCCCTCAAAAACCGGTACCCCCCCAAAACGCTATTTTGACAAGGGTTACTAAGGGAAATTTCAATTTCAACCCTTTCACAGCCGACCTTTCATCCCATTGGAACCTAGTATTTTTTTTATTTTTTGGGGGGGCCCAAAACCGTTGAGGTTAAAATTTTTCAGTCATTTGGTTCACAACCGGGCCCAGCTAGGGCAGTAGAGAAACTTCAAAAAAAAACTTTATGAGGATTCTCGAGCCCCTTTCTTTCCCCGGTCCTAGCGGCCCTACAAGTCGTAAAATGGGCTTAAAAAAAACAAGCTCACTGCCACTAGACAAAACCAACCTAAAGTGCATAACTTTATGTGTCAAGTAAAAAAGTTTAAAAACGAATCCCACATTTTATTTTTTTAAAAAAAAAAAACATTATTTATTTTGTTGAACATTTTTTTTTCTAAAAATGATGGAAAAAAGTTCGTCTCTATCTCGACCATTCGTCGGGAAATGCCATAAAAAATTGTCAAATTGAAAGACATTTTACCACCAAAAAAATTAAAATTTTAGACCCTATAATCCCATCTGAAAAAGGAAAACTGTTTTTGGTCTTTGTGAAGCTTTTAAACGATTTCCGCAAAAAACGTACCCCCCCAAAAGATATTTTGACAAGGGGGACTAAAGGAAAAATTTAAATTTCACACCCTTTCACGGCCGTACCTTTCATCCATTGGAAACCCAGTTTTTTTCTATTTTTTGGGGGGCCAACAGCTTTGAGGATTAAAATTTCAGCTCATTTGGTTTACAACCCCCCGGCTAGGGCAGTAGAGAACTCTCCAAAAAACCCCTTTCATGAGGATTCTCGAGACCAACTTTTCTTCCCGCGGTCCTAGCGGCCCTAGCAATCGTAAGTGGGCTTAAAAAACAAGCTCACTGCCATAAGACAAAACCAGCACCTAGAAATGCCTAATTTGTATGTGTCAATAAAAAAATCAAAAAAAAGATATCCCCCCATTTTTTTTTTTTAAAAAAAAAAAACATTATTGATTTTGTTGAACATTTTTTTCTAAAATGATGGGGAAAAAACCTTCGTCTCTATCTCGCACATTCTGGGAAATGCCCAAAAAAATTTCAAATTTTAATGACATTTCACCACCAATAAATTAATTTTTAGACCCCCATAGTCCGTCTGAAAAGGAAAAAAGTTTTTAGCTCTTTTGAAGCCTTTTTCGATTTCCGCAAAAAACCGGTTTCCCCCCAAACGCTATTTGAAAGGGGTTCTAAGGGAAATTTCAAATTTTTACAACCCCTTTTTACGGCCCTACCTTTCATCGATTGGAAAATAGTATTTTTTTATTTTTTGGGGGGCCAAAACGTTTGAGGATTAAAATTTCAGCTCATTTGGTTCACACCCGGCCGAGCTAGGGGAGAGAGAACTCTCAAAAAAAACCTTTCTGAGGACTTCTCGAGACCAATTGCTTTCCCGCGGTCCTAGGGCCCCCAGCAAATCGAAATGGGGTTAAAAAATAAAACTCACTGCCACTAAGACAAAACCAAAAACCCAAAAGGCAACTTGTTTGTCAAATAAAAAGTTAAAAACGATTCCCACTTTTTTTTTTTAATAAAAAAAACATTATTTATTTTGTTTTAACTTTTTTTTTTCTAAAATGATGGTGAAAACCGTTCGTCTCTATCTCGCACCCTTCGTTCGGGAAAGCCATAAAAAAATTTCAAATTGATGACATTTCACCCCCAATAAAATTTAATTTTGAGACCCCTAAAAAGCCATCTAAAAAGGAAAACTGTTTTGACTCTTTTTTGAAACCCCTTAATTTGATTTCGTCAAAAAACCCGGGACCCCCCAAAAAACGACTATTTTTTACAAGGGGTTACTAAAGGGAAATTTCCAAAATTCCACCCCTTTCAGGCCCTACCTTTCATCCGATTGGAACCTAGTATTTTTTTTATTTTTTGGGGGGAAAGCTTTGAGGATTAAATTTCAGTCATTTGTTCACACCCGCCGAGCTGGGCAGTAGAGAACTCTCAAAAAACACTTTTATGAGACTTCTCGAGACCCAACTTGTCTTTCCCGCGGGCCTAGCGGGCCCCAGCAATCGTAAGTGGGCTTTTAAAAAACAGCCCCTGCCACTAAAAACAAAACCAGCACCCAGAAATGCATAATTGTAGGGTCAATAAAAAAAATCCCAAAAAAAGTATCCCACATTTTTTTTTTAAAAAAAAAAACATTATTGATTTTGTTGAAAAATTTTTATTTTAAAAATGATGGGGAAAACTGTTTGTCTCTACTCGCACCATTCGTCGGTAAATGCCATAAAAGTTTTCAAATTGAAGACTTTTTACCACCCAAAAAATTAATTTTAGCCCCCATAATCCGATCTGAAAAAAAAAAACTGTTTTGAGCTCTTTTGAAGCCCTTAAATCATTTTCCTCAAAAAACCGGTACCCCCCAAAATCGACTATTTTGACAAGGGGTTACTAAAGGGAAATTCAAAATTTACACCCCTTTCACGGCCCTACCTTTCTCCGATTGGAACCCAGTATTTTTTTATTTTTTGGGGGGCCAACAGCTGTTGAGGATTAAAAAATTTAGCTCATTTGTTTCACCCCGGCCGACAGGGCGAGAGAACCTCAAAAACCACTTTCATGGGACTTTTTCGAGACCAAATTGTCTTTCCCCGGGCCTACGGGCCCCACAAGTCGTAAGTGGCTTAAAAAATCAAGCTCACTGCCCTAAGACAAAACCAAAACCTAAAAATGCTAATTTTTTTATTGTCAAGTAAAAAAGTTAAAAAAAAGATACCCACATTTTATTTTTTAATAAAAAAAACATTATTGATTTGTTGAAAATTTTTATTCTAAAAATGATGGGGAAAACCGTTCGCCCCCATCTCGCACCATTCGTCGGTAAAACCAAAAAAGTTGTCAATTGAATGACATTTTTCCCCCCAATAAATTAATTTTGAGCCCCATAAGTCCGTCTGAAAAAGGGAAAAATGTTTTTTAGCTCTTTTTGAAGCCCTTAATCATTTCCGTCGAAAAAACCCCGGGACCCCCCCCAAAATCGACTATTTTGACAAGGGTTTTTACTAAGGCAATTTTCAAAATTCACACCCCTTTCACGGCCGTACCTTTCATTCGATTGGATCCCAGTTATTTTTTTATTTTTGTTGGTCCCACGGCTTGGTACCTGCTAAATTTGAGGTCGCTCGGAGGTCATGGGGCCGCTCCAGAGCACTCCACAGTCCCCCCAAAAATGGTTTTTTAAAAGCTTATCCCCAGATCGACTTACGATCCCGTGCTCCTAAGGTTCGCGATTTGGGGCCAAATTTAAAGGGCTGACCTAACTAAGACAAACAGTAAACTAAATCTCTATCTTATGTAAGTTGAGATATTGCATTTTAAATTTTTTTTCAAAAAAATGACCACTTTCAACGTCACCAGTGGGGGTAAAATCGACGCCACGTCTAGAACTTAAAAAAAAAACCCAATTTTAAAAAAATGCGACAAAACAAAGAGATGATGTGTATCCACTCCCGTCGAACCATTGGACGCGCCGACCCAGGCGTCGTTTTTGGGGGCGCGACGCAGAAAAAGGGATTCGACGTGGAAAAGGGAAAAGGCGAGCTCATTAAACTGATGTGATGTGTTACAAATTCAGAACAGTAGATAGTACTTTGTAGGTCTGTTAATTGACGCAACTAGGAAAGGTGAGCCGATGTTTATGGTGTTGAGTGATGGTCGTTGGTGTACCAAGCTTGGCATGCCAGTGCTGATTTTTTAATATACCCAGCCATTGGTGGCAACAAGATCCTTACTTGACATTAAAGTTGAGAAGGTAGTATCAACACTATTAGGATAAAAGGAATAATTTTGGAGTGTTTTTTAAGTTTGATATAATTGGTTGAAATTTAATATGTACTATAAGAAATGTATTTGTTTTATTTTGTATAATATAATATTGGCATTACAATAACTATTATTTTTCTAACAAAAACACAGCTTACACTTTTTACAAACAAAATAACTTTTTTCCATTTTACTTGAAATTATTATTTACAAACATTTCATACAGGAGTCTCTTCCCATGTTACTCATACTGGCTACAGTTACACCTATTACACATTTGTATTGAGAAAGCAGCATTTCTAAACGAAAACACTAGCCCTATTAAATTTTGGTTTAGTTCTTTTAAAGAAGATAACCGTGAAAAACATGATTGTTGGTTTCAACCTTTATGTTAGGGAGTTTAAAGAGAAGATCGTTGGTCAAAAGGCACTCCTCTCTGACAAATATAAAATTTGGCACATAGTCATACACTCGATTTTAATTCTCTAATTCATGGTGGTTCTAATTCATCGTATTCCATATAATTTTCCAAATAATATTCTAAATAAATTAACCAAATTGAATCATCTTTGATGAAATTGAACAATACACCAGTATTTAAATACAATTAAAAATCAATATAGTTATTTCCTTTGATACAAATAATATTTTGTTAAGACACTATGCAAATGCTGTTTTCTTAAGACAGAAATTGGAATAATAATTTTAATTGACTCTTTAAAAATAGTATATAATAATATATATTTATAAACAAGCACAATACGTATTCTCAAGTACTAAAGCCTATGAAATTATGTTTATAAAATAACAATGGGCTACCGTGCAACAGCCTAACAAGTGACATAAAAGCAACTACCGGTACCACTGTTTCACACTCTTTGCTTTTGTTACTTTTTTTATAAATTAATTCATAAACAGTTCATTAAATTTTACTATACACCCTAATAGGGAAGGTTAACACATGCAATGGTCAAAAGAGGTGGCAAAAGTTAGGAGTATGCGGTAACTAGCTGAAAATATGAATTTAAAATAATTGTTGGATGTACTGAACTTAAAAAGTATGTATGTATGTATTTTTTTTTTTTTTTTTTAGGTAAAAACTTTAAATATTAAAAATGTAATTTCAGTTCTAATTTAATACTTTTGTTTTGCCAAGATTTTCATAATTTAAAAAGTATAGTTTACAGTAATGAAATATAAAGTATAAATTTTTATAAAAATTAGGAATAGACATAATAATCAGTATAATGGTTTGATCAATGATATTGCGAATAATATCCCCAATTGATTTTTGAAGAGTTTTTTTTAATTTTACGGGAGTGTTTCCCAATTAATGAAATTGAGAAATTAACATTAATAGAAAGTAGAAAGTTTAGTGGTTTGATTTCCATGTATTTCTTGTATGATCTAGCTGTGTTTAATTAATTGTTACAATACACACAATACAAATTGTTAAAAACAATCCAGTCACTTATTATGTACTATGTAGGTCTACTCATAAAAATTTTGCAAAGTTACTGCAGAGCCCCTTTACTTTTGTCATCTCTTTCTCCCAACATTAAAGTTTATGTATGTCCTTGTTAGTATTTACAAGTAACGTATATGTTATTTTACAATGCAAGATTCTTTACATTCACTGTTTAGGATCACTATGAAAAATATTTTAAAGGAGTATTTTACAACCTTATAACTCTACCCAATCGTTTAGAGACCACAATAACACAAACAAATAATTTCTCATTAAACATTAATTTGAATAAACATCTGTCGTTATAGGCCGCATCTTTTCGTTTCTTTTAATATTTGCTAGGCAAGATCACACATTGTCTTATAGTTAAAAGCACAGAAAATAAGCTTCAAGTCTTAAATGCAGCTTTTATATCCTTGGCTCAATGTTCCGTGCAACTTTCAAACTCACTTGGCACCGTTAGAACGAGTCAGTCCCGACTTCTAGGACTGACAACGCACACAACATGGCTCGATCACAACAGTCTTGTTACGTTTCTAGTAAAGAAATCAAGAGTCCTTATGCATCGAATGTCAAAGCAGTCATGCTTAGATTTGTTGTTTTCCCAAAATGAAAACACGAATTCACTTTCGATAACGCAGATCATTTTCCGACAACGTTATACAATAGCAAGTGAATACTATGTTTAAAGATTGTGTGAATAAACAAACTAGTACAGTATTTCAATTAATTTGTATTTTTTAAGAATAAAACAACATTTTAAAAGTTTATTTAAATCTTGAATTGCCACCACATGATCTTTTTTCTTGAATTGTATGCAAATTCAAACTTGGATGAATAGATGACGGATTTAGCTTGTGTAGAGTAACACACAGTGGAAAAGATGAAACTCTAGCAGCTTGACGACGCACACATTGACCATGGGTGAACAATACATCTTGCAGTCATGAAAAGTTCCCGTTCGCAGTGTACGGTTAACTTAACGATTTAATACATTTTAAAATTATCAATTGAAGAATCAATTAATTATTACTACTTTACAATTTTAACTATTTGCAAACAGTGTCACAGATCCTGACACTTGCTTTTGGTTAAGACATGTAGGGTGCATTAAATAGTGTATGTTTTAATTTCATATGTACAAAACCTGTTGATGTTATTTTATTATTTTTTATACCACATGTTAAAATGGCTAATTTATTGAAGTAGCCAACTGAGAGATCCCACTGACTATATTCTGCAATTAATTAATATAAGAGCAGAGAGGCTAATAAATACACAATTAAAAATGTTGCACATTTTTCATACTTATTTCAGTGTGTTGGTTGTGCTATAAGCCCGTAAGAGTTGCTTATCTAGGGTGTATTGAATGTTGTTAGCTCACATTTTCACTGGATAACAATGACAATGTTTAAAAAGTGAGCTTATTAATATAATGCAAAATCAAAAGATGTAAATGGAAATTAATTTTGTTAAAATTGGTGAAAACTCCAATCTAGATTAAAATAGAAGGTGTATAAAACAGTTAAAAATGGCAGTAAGTCTTTGAAAATAACATACATCTCCATTGACATGTTGGGAGGATAGGTGCATATTCGTATTACGACAGAGAGTTTCGTTCGGATTGACATAACTTAACTTGTTGGGCTTGCTTTCGAACATCGATGTATCTAGTTTAGTCGCTCACTTGGAGACAATATAATCACTTTAGTGCAGGCAGTCATAAAAGAACTCTCTTTCTTTTCAGATGTCCGCAATTTCGGCTTGGGCCATTGTACGTAAAACGAATAAACGCAATACACAACTGTCGTATTTGTGATTCCCCTTAATGTTTTGACTGCAGTTGAAGTTACCTATATTCCCATTTCAGTAGTACTTTAACGTTAGTCATAGGAGAAGTACATTGGGAGATTCTTCAATAGACGAAGAGCCCGTCGCACGCTCTTAACTTTCCCGCGGTGTCACAGTTACAAGCTTGCACAAGTAGCATGGCGTCTCTCTTATATCCACGCTCCGAGCTCTTTTTCCAACATGGCCGCCGCATCAGGTCGGCCCATCACTCGAAGGAGATTCAACAGGTCGGTGACAGCTGTGGGCTCACGATGTCGCGACTCCCAAAGGTCGAGGATTTGATCTGTCGGGCTCGGCTTCGTTGCAAAGTAGTTGATGTACCTAAAACAACAAACAAGCTCGGATTTGTGGAAGGAAGAAATTTGATATTTTTTTATGTGGATGTTAACTTTAAAAAATTAAAATTATATGTTTTAGTTGTTAGGCATGACCTGCTGTCAAAACATAACAATAGATTTAGAATTTTTTAATTGGATGTGTACAGACTAGATTATCTAACAACGGAGAACGGGACAGACGGCACGTGCTTTATGTGCTAGATTAATTGAAGCGATTGATGAAATGCCAGAGACATGGACAGTAACGAAAGGGAGGCATGTCTATACTGGATGGCTAGACGCCCATTCACGAGAATTGTGCTTATGTGGGCTTCTCTTGATGATGCTTTTCTTTTGTTAAAAATCTATTAACCCATTGGCGCTGACTTACGGAACCGTTCCGTATTCCACGAGTATGGCCCAAAAATTTACATACGGAACAGTTCCGTGTCCGTTCAGTTCGTCTTTCAATTCGCGCCAAACTGGCGTAGTTCGGACAATCTCACACAGATAGCAGCACTATATGGAGGCTGACTCTTTTACTGACGTGGTCGATTTTTTCCCCCGATAAATTCTCGAACACGGCCATTTCACAGACGACTACAAATAATATGAAGGCTTACAAATTGTCAAGGCGGTGCGCTCTAACAGAAATAGGCTTCTCAGCTGTTGTTTACTTCGTAAAACTGACGTAAAGCTCCTGAATGTTACGAGATGGCAAATCTGAAGGCGATTGTGCTGAATTTCCAATGAGCGTGATATATTGTGAGATTCAGGAAGTGTTGTTGATTAGCTTGCAAATGAAGCAAGCGATAATAATGATGTGGATGAAGACTAGAGTACTTCTAACCAAGATAAAATAAGACGATGCCACAAGTAGGGTTAGGCCTAGGGCTGGCGGGAATATACACTAGAAAAGCAAAGCATATGAACTAAAAACAATAGGCCTAGGCCTTCAATTTTGTGCATTCACGCGATTTCGGCCCGTAGGCAGGGTGCGGCGGGGTGCCATCCCCCGTAATACGGATTTAACTGGATCCGTACGGGCAAAATAAGCAAAATCAACTGGTGGCTCAATGGGTTAAAGGGGCTATAACACCAAAAAATTATTTTTTACCACATAATCTATAGTATAATTCTTCACTAAAATGACCCAATTACAATATGATATCTTGCAACTTTGACTTGATATCAATTTTTCAATTTTTTCAATCCAGAAATTTGCAAAAATTAGAGTTTTGGTAAATTTCTTTTTAATCAGCTTTAACCTGCTTCTTTTTTGTTCCACATCGATACTAGAGCATCAGACCAATCTAAAATGGATAACATCATGTCTTGAAACTGTGCACAAATATACTCTCAAACACGCAAAAATATGCATTCCACAATCACACCCCTTCTTGGTAATCAGCATATTTGGACCGAACCACGTGGTCAAATTACATAACAAAATATAGAGGATTTACAGAAAAGGCTACTGAGTAATAATAATAATGGCCAATAGTTTTTTGGATCAAAATCCTCCAAGGTCACGGGGCATAAAGATCGTCCCCATGGTATTTCTTATGGGAGATTTTTGACGATGGGACCTAGCTCGAAAAATAGCAAGTTTACAATTTTTTTCTGGGCATGGTGGACCCAATAATTTTTCTGTAATTTCTCTCGTTGCCACGGGTCTTGGTTCAAATCCAGGTTAAGACATGGTTGTTTTGTCGCCCAAGCACCAGAGTCTAGGAGGGAAGCCCCCTCACTGGTTGTGCTGTTGTGTGACTTTCCACCTTTCCTATCTCTGACCCCTTTTTTCTTTATTTTATTTTATTTATTTTTATATATATATTTTTTTAAAGTATGAATGAAGAGGCACCCTGGCCAAGCAACAGAAGGGGCAGCTTTTCTCTTGTTGCCAAGGGTCCTGGTTCGAATCCAGGGTGAGTCATGGATGTTTTGTCTCCCGAGCACTAGAGTTGGGAGGGAAGCCCCCTTACTGGTTGTGCTGACGGTGTGGCTCAGTATGAATGGTGTTTGAAGTAACCTTGCTGATGATGACAACATGCATGCAGAATTTGCTTCTTGCGTGGCCCTACCACAGGTTTGGTTATGTGTTGTGAGTTTTGTTTGCATGTAGTTAGCTGATTTTTAGTGGCCACCATCTGCCTGATGAGTCCCAGAAGGACGAAACGCGTCGTGGATTAAGGTAACAACTTTAAATTAGCTGCAGTTGTCATCAGCAGGTGAAAAGTTTTGTCGCCCCCAGCCCTTCAGGCTGGGATTTATGTTCTCTTTGCTTTCCCAACCTGTCAACCCTTCTCCAATTTAATTCATAACTAGTTAGCCTGAATGAAATATATTTTTTAAGTTAAGCGGGTGAATACCCCTTTAATCATCTAACTTTTATTTTCTAATTTTTTAATTTTTTAATTCATTTAACGTCTATCCTATTCAGTTATTAAAATGATTTACAAAGGAGGACAACGAAATAAATCCTATTACATAGATGCAGACACAACAATGAACTAACAGTTTAAAGTATTTTTTATTATTTTTATTTTGAAAACTGAACTACACCCCTATGCGACATGTATATTTTTTTCTTGAGAATAAACTTTTTTCTGAAATGAACTGAACTGAAGATGACATAATTATGTAAATGCACGCACAGGAAAACAACATCAGTTGTTATAAACTGGTTTTAAATGAAAACTCTCTCATCAAAAGTGTAAAGATGGAAACTCAGGTGATATTGTTTTATTTGTTTATTGTAGTGCAGCTTTCATTGATCTATAGAAATTTTAAATTTAAATAGTCAATCCTACATTTGAAACTAAGGTAATATATACGGTGACATAACAGAAACATTAAGATTGATTGGATATTGCTTAAGGTCTCATATTAATGCACTTTGGCTATTCGAGACGATGAGTGGTGATAGATGAGGATGAAGTATGAACAGAAGGGAGGAGGGGAAACCCGGTACCAAACCAAATCGAGAAATATCCCCTCGCTAATAACTGCGTAAGATAATGACTATAAATAATGTTTGGTTGGTCAGTTCAAAGGCAACAGATATTCGTTGCAGTACTGTTCCATCCATTCAGATCTATAATGCAACTACAATTCACAAGTTAAATAGTTACCGTCTCGGTGATCTACCTGGAATGTGGGAGACTCGGGTTCGAACCCTGATCGGATGGATTTTTAATTTCTGAATTGTATTAAATATTAACAATTCTACCTACCGGAGTGTTTCCCGACTAACCAAATCGAGAAATAAACCCTCGCTCATACCTGCATAAGGTAATGACATTATAAATAATGTTTGTTTGGTCAGTTCAAAGGCAACAGATATTTGTTGCAGTACTGTTCCATCCATTCAGATCTATAATGCAACTACAATTCAGAAGTTAAATAGTTACCGTCTCGGTGGTCTAGTTGGCTAAGGCGCCTACCTGGAATGTGGGAGACTTGGGTTCGAACCCCGATCGGGATGGATTTTTTAACTTCTGAATTGTATTAAATATTAATATTAAATTTAAATTTAAAAAAATAAAAAAATAATATTAAATATTAATATTAATATTGGATTGGCTTTTCATGACAGTTTTGATTTGTCAAATTCTTCCAAGAGATACATAGTAGGCCTACAATCAATTTTAAACTGTGGGTCTAACATAAAATTAAATGGCAATGGTATATTTTCTATTGACTGCCATATTTTCAAAAGGCCAGAGTTTCTATCATAATTAATGGAGGTTTCATTGAAAAATAAATGGAATAATTTAATAAAAAAATTGATTTTAAATTGATTGTTACATTTTTTACTGGAACATATTTTAACAAATGTAATAAAAAAAATTGTATTATAGTATCCCGCTTTTATGACAAATTCAATTACTATTGTAATAGTAACTAATAATGGTTCTAAACTCTGTCTATTTAACCTATAAAGAGCAGACTAGAACTCACCGATCCACGTTAAGTCTCTGGGCGAGCATCCTCCAGTCGTTCCCCCGACTGTTGGGCGGGTCCAGACACTGGCACAGGTGTTTCCGGAGCGACCGGTTGAACCGGAACGGAGACTGGTTGTCTAGCGTCGTCATGGAACTGCAACCGCTGCTCGTGGCGACGGTCAGCGCTCGGGTGGGGGCGGGGCTGACGGGGACCTGGGGAACATATCGTATTATTTATTATTAGTCATTGGAAAATAAAATCTGAATATTGAGAACAAAACACAACGTTGAATATTACAAACATGCATGCTTGGATTCCTAATTGCAATATATACACGTAGTCAATTACACTAAGAAAAACTAAATAAACCTAATAATATAAACTAGGAAAACGCTCAAGTCCCGCCGCGTTGTTGGATGAGCGTAATTGGTGCATTGAGTTGCCAAGTGTTAGGCAAATTTTCTGTTGTACTGTGAAAAAATCATTACTGAGTTGAAGATTTTTTTAAATTAATTTAAATTAAATAAAAAATAAACTTTAATTTTTAATTTTTTTAATTAATCGTAATTTAAAAAAAGAAAAAATCGTAAAATTTCGATTTTCATTAGAAATAATTATTCGATTGTGCTCAAATTTCACACGAATATATTAATTCATAAAATTAAGGTTCTGTGAAAAAATCATTACGATCGGATAAAGCATGTAGGTGCTATAAGCAAAAGAAATTTAAAAAATCGAAAAAAGTCGTAAAATTGCGATTTTTTAAAGAAATTTATCTTTCGATAACGCTCAAATTTCACCCGAATATATCAATTCATAAAATTAAGGTTCTGTGAAAAAATTATCACAATCGGACAAAGCATGTAGGTGTTATGAATCGAAGAATTTTGTTAAAAATCGAAAAAAAATCGTAAAATTGCGTTTTTTACGAGAAAAAATTTCCCGATTGCGCTCAAAAACGTGGCAGTTCTAAGTTCAGAGATTTCGAAGGCCTCCATAAAATTTCATCGCAATCGGAGTATCGGTTTAGCCGGAATCGTGTGGACAAACAGACAAAAATACAGAAAGAAAGAAAGAAGAGAAAAAAAAACAAAACATTCCGGATTTTTTTCTCCAGTGTAGTGAAATGGAATCTTCGCTTCGCTCGCTACGCTCATCCAATAATGAATTAATTTGATTTGAGGCTATTCGAGACAATGAGTGGTGATGGATGAGGATGGTGGGTGTATAGAAGGGAGGAGGGGAAACCCCCAACATTGGGGAGATGCGGGGAAGAAGACAGCGATCCTTACCGCTTGTGTGATGCTATTGAGGTGTAGCAGATCCTGTGCTATCCTGAACATCTGCCGATGAGTCTGAACGCCCTTCTGACATGCCAGGATGCGGAACGTAACGCTCTGTGGTCGCGGGTCAACGCGTTCCAGAGTGAACGAACAGTGGAGATGAGTGTGCGTCGAGCCCCAAATGTGGTGGAACGGTATCTCCTGGAATCAAACAGATTGGTCAGAATAGGAATCATCTTAAATTTATACAAATAAAAAATAATTATCAAAAACTTCAGGATACCATTCACAATTTTCAAGATTTTGTTAGTCAAGTAACATTGCTCTAGTATCTGGAATCATAAGGATGCGCATAAAACGTTTGCAAAAAACTACCCGAATCCACAGAAGACATCCACGAAAGATAACGAGAACCCACGAAAGCCACATGCTACAGCCATAGATAATACAAATAAACAGGGAAAACCAAATCACCAAACGCAAACTAAAAACTGCGAAAAGTCTCAACAAGAACGATATGACACAAGAAATAACATGAAAGTTATCGCCGGCACCTCAGGTGTGACCTACGAGCATGATCAACCACAACAAACTAACACGGGATCAGCACGTGTAATTTATAAAAAAACACTCAACCCGGCTCGAACCAAGTTCTCTAGGTTTAAAGCAGTGAAACAAGCATCGCCCCTACAAAGAACTACGCGGTCAATGAAGAATGCACTTCAAAAACTACTACCAACTAGAGTCAGTACACGTATCAAGAAGCCTTCTCTTAGAGCTCTCGAGGCAGAAGATAATCCCTATCGCGAATACTAAATACATAAGCATACAGTCACCGCCAAGAAAGATAAAAATCCCGTATTAACATGATCAAAAATAAATAAATAAACAAGTATATACAGGTGATGTTTTATCAGAGTCTCAATGCACATAGACCAACAAGTCACCTACCGACGATTATGTAAGGCATTGACGTTGCAGTGCAAGAATCAATTTCCTACCTCACCAAGAGCAATTAATACACTACCACGCAATCGATCGTGCATCTTATGAACGATCAAATTTCAATAATCACGGACATCTCGGAATCAGGGAAACAAAATACTAAAGATATCAAGGCAGTGGGCCAACTTATGACCACTATTAACGATCATATCAAAGAGCTCGGTTCACAGCTGCTAGCAGAAAAAATAGACCACACTAAATTTGTAACTTCACTATACATTGTTCAGGCAAACTTTAGAACAATAGGCTTAACCCTTAATGATTTACGAACAGATATCACAGAACTGGAAACTGCTATCCAGCTCACATCTCTCAACCGGCTGAGCCCTTACTTCCTCACCCCCACCAGCTTATTACAAATGCTGCTGACCATCGAACCCCATCTCATTCAAGATAGTAGCTTTATCACACCCCTCACGATAGACAACATGTATCTCTACTACTCATTAGCTACGGTCCATATGGCGGCAGTAGGGGGCCTATTACGATTATTTGTGCAACTTCCTCTGAAAGAACATAATCGTTATTTCGAATGCTATAAAATATACTCCCTCCTCTACGTACTGCCCGAATCTCAGACGGCAGTTCAGGTGTCGGCGCCGTTTGACATATTAGCTATTACTCCCGACGGCGAATATTTTGTAGAAATGCGAGAAACTGATTTAGCCTTGTGTTCTAAAAACGCTCTTACGATTTGCGCTCCAATGAGGGCTATTTATAAACGAAATCATGCTTCTTGTCTTTATGGCTTATACACAGGCAATACGGAATTAATTCACACCCTCTGTGATAAGTACGTGATCCCTAAGTATTATTCAGTCTTTTATAAATCGCCGGAAGAAAACATCTGGTTATATGCCGTCAAGGAAGAATTTTTGACTATCGTGTGTCCAAACTTGCACCAGAATGCTACAACTTCTCATGTTATACTTTCCGGGACCGGATCATTGGTAATCCAACCCACCTGCAGAGCTTATGGAAACGATTTCCTTCTCGCCACTCATATGACTCAATCATCTCACTTTACGCGGAGTATCACGTTTTCAGTCCCCCCCCTACCTACGATACTGCGCCTCCTATCGCATCATTCGGCACCTACCCTTGAGAACACCCTGGGTACTAAAGATCAGATACAAGAAATCATTTCTCGTCTCGGCCAAACTCACAGCAGGGATGCATCTATTCCCCTTCAAGTGTGGGCACAGCATCTCGAACAACTTTCGACACCTACTTGGTATGAGAAGCCCGAGGCTCACTGGGCCGGAGGATCTACTCTCTTGTTGTTACTCTTCCTTATCTCGACGATTGTGATATGGAAACATCGAGCGGCTATTACAGTTTGGTGTTGTTCACGCCGCCAACCTGCACCAACCGCTCCCCCCACCCATAGTTACGTAATCATTCCCCCAGGCAATTCTCACGGTCCACCCCCCGAGGCTGTCGAGATGAAAGCCCTTACTCAGAGAGCTCACACAGTGGAGCCGCCCTCCTACACGCCCGCTCTACCTACACGTCGAGCGTTAGGCCCGGCTCGTCGTGACATGAGTAGTGTCACGAGACCTACTCACCCCTTTATACCCGGGTCTCCTCTAAGCTCGGCAACGACATTTGAATTATCACGGACACCGACGTCGACAACCCTTTTCCTTCCATGACTCAGGTTTGACCTGACAGTTACTGGAAGTTTGTTTACAGGATTGAAACAGGGAGAATATCAACCACTTACCATAATGCGGCGACATCACCAATCTTCGCCGCTCTCGCTGTCATTAGCCACCCCCAAATATCGGGAGGCGGCCACTCGACGAGCGTGCCCTGCCCGGCGGGCGAGCAACGCAGTCCGCAGAGCGAGGGCATGGTCGTAAGGCCTCATGCACCTTACGGGCCCTCCGCCCCCGAACAAGGAGGGTGCCCCAGGGGGCCCCTGGTAGAGCCAGTCCCAGTTCGCGGCTATGACTTCGAATTCTTCCAGGACTCTATTCAAAAATATTATTGTATTAGTTATTAAGGTTACTAATTCACAGTTATCAAGGTTAATAATTCACAACTAGGTGACACTGACTGATTTGGAATCAAACGCTTTGCAACTTTCTATATTAAAAATAACCTAGTCTGCAAATACTGTTCAACGTTGGTATTTCTCCTCCCCTATCAATACTTCATTTCACTTCTATCAGTCATTCATTCAAGTCACTGCTAGTTATCTCTGCCTTCCACACCTTGATAGCTGTACGACATTTCGCCAACCTGATATTTAAGGTATTGTTGATTTTAATTCACTGTTGCAGTTTGTTAACTAGATATTGCAACTATTAAGTATTTTTACTTATGGTGTTTGCTATTCACATATTTTTTTTTAGCATCTTATTAAATTTGGTATATTACTTACTGTAGAGTGGACATCGTGTGGCGTTGGTCTCTTCACTAGCACACTTGATTCTGAAGTGATGCACTTCGCCAATGTTCACGATCACACATTCACCTTATTTACCGTTATATTATTAATTACTGCGATGGTGCAGTTGAAGTTATATTTACACTTGACTTGCTCCTTCAGCAGTCACATTCTCTTTCTGGCCACATCGCTGCCTTTGGGCGCTACACCTTCTTAGGGAAGGCACAGGAGGCTGGCCACCCCCGCGTTAACTTTATGATATTCACAAGACCTATCGGTCACCTTAACGTTGCGGTTGTATATGCGCACGTATGTTATGCATGCCTGACCACATAAATAATATTGGCCTCTCATTTTTTAGGCTATTTGATGTTGGAGATCGATTGGGTACCGAAAGACCTTTACTGGGCATTTGAGGGGTTCAACTGGGATCCGGCAGACGCCACGGACCCACTCCTCATTTCGCCTCGCCCCCCATGGTCGGGTCCTCTACCCGCCCACTCGTCGCGGGCAGGACGATGTGACGTCTGCAAAGGGTTCGGGCACTGGGCACACGATTGTGCTCAGGTCTTGGGACCGGGCCTTCCCCCTCGAGGCTATGCCGATTGTCGTGACCGCCATTTACGTCGGCTCAGGGCCACTATTAGAACCCTGAGGTCGTCGCTTCCCGACGCCCTACGAGACGTCATCGACGCGGCGCCTTGGGAGCCACTCCTCACTCTACCGCCGGTAGTCCGCCTACACTCCAGGTGGCTGTTGCGGCAGTGCTACTTTTTCCACTGCCGTTACGTAAGACGTATTGATGACGTTCTTCCAGCCGCCAACCCCTGGCCACCACTACCCGCCCCCCATGGGTACCGGATGGCTCCCTTCTGGGTAACTCCACCCAAAGTGCCGCACGGTCTTTCGGGTCGGATGACACCGCCCTACGGGCATTCTCTTCCGGAGGACGCCCTGTCTCGTTCTGACTCTCCGATATCCTGGGAGTTCGGCGCTACGAGTCCGCCGCCTCCTGGAACACCGCCTCCGGTTATGCCGTCGCCAGACGCCTTAGACGTTCTCCTCGCGTCGCACACACCGTCTGACGGTCCGACGTCATCATCCGACACCATCGACGATCTCCTCGCGATGTTATCCCCGGGTCTCGCCAAGGACAACGCCTCCATCACCGTGTCATTGCCTCAGGCGGACACCCCCTCACCCCCGTGGGAACCGTGGGTGATGGACACAGAGTATTGGCAGGATCTCCTGTCTTTTCCCCCCATGTTGTCACCCCTCCCATCGCCGACTCGGGCATTGACGATTTGAACACGTGAACGTTCATGGACGTTTTACTTACGCCGCCTATGGCACTGTGTTTTTTTTCTCTGACGCCGAACACTGGTCTTGTGTTTTCATATTCTATGTTCCAACTTGTGTTAATAATCTTATACGGGTATTAGGTATATGAATATTTTTAAAAATTTTATTAGTGTAAGCACATTGCAACTCACCCAGGTCTTTGCACTCATAGCCTTTAATACTTGGTCTCGCCTGTATCATTCAGTATTTTAGGTGCTCTTAGTCATCATTTTTTTAACGAGTTTTTCCTCTTACTGGCATTGCATTTATCGACTCCTTTCGGTTCTAGTATGGACCATTACACACATTTTTTTACACATTTTTTTTTTTTTCTTTCTCTCTCTTTCTTCTCTCTTCTCTCTCCATTCCCCCCTTGGGCATGTGTATGTATGACGACCAATGGCAATCCGTAAGGGATGGCAAGCCTGTCTGGTGGTCCCTGGCAATCCGTAATGGATGGCAAACCTGCTTGTGGCCTATGGCATGCTCTACCGAGCTGTAAGCCGTATGAATGACGTTCGTGCCGCTCCCCTACTGCTCCGCTTATCACCCTCTTCACATTTTTCTAGTGCTCTTTTCTTCTCGTTCCCTAATTTGATGCACCCTTAAGGGATACATCAAACTCGGGACGGGAGGAGTGTTGTTCTAGGGCTAGGGTGTCCATTCGTCCCGTTAAAAACGGGACAGTCCCGTTTTTTAGGGACCTGTCCCGGTGTCCCGACAACTGTTCACGGGACGCTGTTTTGTCCCGTTTTTGTAAATATACCGATTTCACGTGTAGCTCGTGGCTCGTCTGCTGTAAATTTACGGACTACGCGTATTCTGTAAACACTTTTCTGCTGGCCTTGACTTTGCACGA
Source organism: Sweltsa coloradensis (assembly GCA_024449915.1). Classification (NCBI taxonomy): domain Eukaryota; kingdom Metazoa; phylum Arthropoda; class Insecta; order Plecoptera; family Chloroperlidae; genus Sweltsa; species Sweltsa coloradensis. The sequence continues at coordinate 359,502 of JAMZAV010000654.1, forward strand.
ATGAATGCGTCATCAGCAGGCGGAGTGTAGAGGGGGGGTGGAGTTGGTTGACGGCATCAGTTACACGAATTGTCCCGAGCCCCAACGAAGTTTTTGTCGTTTTGCAGCCGAGCAACATGATAAAACATAACTGTGAGTATCACAATAAATATTTAATTTGATAATTCACCCAAAACCAACCTTCCTTAATTGGGTCCTTGCTTGCTCAGATCGTTGTAAATGCTGTCGCGAGGAAAAAATATCAAAAAAATTTCGAGTGCTTGCAAGCCTACTTCGCCTGCTTATTTGTAGAACTGATTGTATTCAAACAGATAGAATATATAGTTCGCAATTCGATATTTAATTATTATTAGCAGCAATTAAATGGTGGGGAAGCTAATTTTGATTTGAAAACATATTTTTACTTCATAGCCTCACTTTTACGAGATAGTTTTTTCGTCTCGTACGCGTGAGTGTGTAAAATGCCGCCGCCTAAACGTGTGTTTTCAATGACGATGTTAAGAAGGACTTTCCTTATCTTGTTAGACACGAGACTGATAATGACAAAGTGTTTTGTACGATCTGCAAAGCAACATTTTCTATAGGCCTAGTTATTATCCATTAAGGTAATCCCCCGAGTTTGCCATTTTTCAGTTAAAACATGACAAATAATTGTAATATGGTGAAAATTTTTTTTCGCCTTCGGCGAAAGGGCCTCCGGCGGCTGGGGCTTCGCCCCAGACCCCAGCTACAGCCACCAGAAGTTTGTCCCGCTTTTTTGGTTTGAAAATCTGGACACCCTATCTAGGGCGCTAAGCTACGCTCCCTTTAATTATTCAAATTCTTATCAAGATTCTATTTTACCTATTCTTACTTGGTCATCACTATACTTAATAATAACAATTCAGTGTTACAGCACATCCTTGTACACCAGGGATCCTGGTCTCCAAGGATGTCACCTACTTTCACTTGACACTTTCATAACTATAGTATTATTCATAACTTAAAGTCCTTGCCTGTAAATAGATAGGGTGAAACTACACAAATAAGACACCCAGAGCACTGGATGGTACTATACTCAGTTTGTATATAAGCAGGACATTTTAGCCCAGTAAATTCACTTAGTGCTTGATCTTGGACACGTGAGGTAGCTCAAGTGTTCAACCCTAGTCCTATCTGATATCGTGAGGTAGCTCAAGATATCAGATTTCCTCCAGCTGATTGAACGGTAGTTCAAGAGCTGATCCTTCCTCTGGATCCTGTTGCAATTGTTACATAAAAAGTGTTAATTAAATTCAGTAGACATCACAAAACTGGGTGAGTCATAATATTATTATTATTATCACTATAATCATCATTGTCATTCTCATAATGAGTATAGCTTGTCTAATGCACATCTGTAAACAAATCTCTGTTAATTAATGACCATGTTCGCACCAAGCAAAGAAAAGGTTATAATTATCTCTGTTAATCTACCATTGTCTTCTAATTAAAATATTAATGATGTGCCATTATCCAAACTCTCAGTTACTGTATCAACATTAGCATGCAAAGCACTAAATGTCCATTCAATCAATCTGTGTATGTTACATAACGATTGTTACATGACAGCTTCAGTCACTTAATGATTACACAATAAAGCTCTGTTTCCGATTGACTCGTGTGTTTTTCCAACGTTGGCTACCCAAGAGCCAAGTTCCTACACTCCTCCGAAGTAATTGCCCCTCTGGAATACGCTCATATAATTAATTATTATCTAATTTATCAGGTAGTCTTCTCAGCTAGACTCTAAACAGCTGAGTGGTGACAGCCCCTCCTCCACCTCTTCCGCCCCCTACCACAATGAACTCTTTGTCCCTGTTGCCATTTAATTTATTGTCGGCAAATTGTTCTTTTTTCACAGCTCACTTTCCCGAAATCGGACTTGTTCAAATCCCATTCAAAATAATACGTAAGATCGCTTCTATAAGACCATCTCAAGGGCAATAATACCCCCAAAAAAATTGACTCCAGCGGCTGGAGCTCAGCCCAAGCAAATACTGTACTGGGCCATGCCCCCCTCTGCCAAGTCGTCAATTTGCTACCTGGCTTGTTCCATATTTGGGTGGCAACTAGCAACATATGGAGAACTTCTAATAAATAACGAAAGGTTGTGCTCTTTTACTTGGATGTTATTCTTTTGTCTAATGAAGTTTGAAGGTGGTGTCATCAAATAAGTACCTGAGATTGATTGCTTCACAACACGATCTGGTCCAGGCAACAGCTCCGGAGTAGGCCTAGCAGCAGCCCGATCCACGGTGGCACCACAGAGCCACTAGTACCACTTTCTCTACACATATTGTGGTGAGAATGTAGCACAGGTCAAGGTGGCAGTTTTCGATTCGCTTCTTTTTTCAACTAAGTCGACAGAGAAGTTCCATGGTTGAACTTCTTCATCAACTCTTGGTAGAAATAATGAGAAGCCCCACCTAATCTTGTCGCTTCCGTGTGCCCTGTTAAATGTTAAATTTGGTGTCTTTTGAAGAATCTTGATGTCTACTGTGGAGAAGGCAGTGCCACTTTAACAATTGCTAATGCGTTTATTTTGTGTAAATTGTTGATTTTGTCAACTTTCTCAATAAGCCCATTGAAATGGTAGCGGTAAGAAATTATGCAAATATGCCATGTGAGACAACAAATTCAGTTTAGAAGGGTGATAACTATAATTTATTGAATAGTGGATATTGCTACATTCAAGTTGGAAATCACAACATGTTGAGTGACCCTCAGGTCAGGTTTTCTAGAAATGAGTAGGATAAGAAAATAGAGTACTGGTAGGTACTAGGCACCTACACTGGAGGAACCCGATGAGAACACTGATTGTAGAGAAGTATTCAATATGAAATGTATGTACCGTAATGTTTATTGAGCCATAGACGAGGGAAACATGCCGTATGTTACCATTCACTACGGGCCTTATGAAGCGTGTGGAGTAGTCCGACATAGGACACAACGCTTGCGGGGTTTAAAAGGTAAGGTAACACATACTCCTACTTTATTTTAGTATTTTAGTAATAGTCTTATATCACATATAAATATAATTGTATGGTAAGGCCCATTCCCATTAGCTAGGGGTCAGCTTGCAATCGGTTTTGCTCATTATACACTTTTTATCTAGTTACTAGGCCTAATAGCCTAATGGTTTCTTGAAAATATTATGAATTTGCCTATGTAGGCCTAATACATAGCATAATATCAAAAATTGTATGCTAGTATTTTCCTAAAAATAATTGTGATTTCTAATGCTGTTTACTTTCATTTTTGTAACAGAACAATTGGAGCTAGCCGGGCATACTGTGGAACTAATTCCTTCTCCACATTGGGATCGATGTGTCATCGAGATTGCCCGACGCAACATATTTCGTTGTAGACTGACCAACTTTGAATACTACACCAACGGTAAGGACGACATAGTTTGTGACCGAGCAATGGAGGCGGTTAGAGATGCAATCGCTCGCATGAAACCATCGTTCTTATATCCAGACATACCGCTTTTCTCCGAAGAATTCTATAAAGAAACGGTAAACGATGTTTTCCAGATTCTCAAAGTACGCGAGTACATTAACGAAGTTTTAGAAAAAGCAATTATGCACTTGACGGTAGTAGAATGTATTGAAGGCGTTGTGGACAAAGTGACGGAGAGAGAGTTTGTGAAAAACATCTTAGGGGAAGCCATGGAAGCAGCCCTTCAGAAGGATTATGTAAGAGATCTGACTGAAGCTAATCTGCAAAACTTTTACGAATTACAAGATTTTATGGCCGATACCGAAATGGACGCCGTAGAAACTAAAGACTTTATGAAAGATACAATTATGGAAGCTCTTACTCACACACAACCCCTGATTAAGGAATACATTCAAAATTTCACAGATACGTCATTCAAAACCGCGGCTTCGGAACTTAATTTAAAGGGAGGCTCATTCGAAGACATCATTAAGTCAACGGTAAATGACGACCTATCGGGAACCAATCATATCAGTATTAAAAACACCCTCAATGATCTAGTCGACGACCTTTCGTCAAGATCGAAAAAATCTTACTCAGTCAGGTCAACAGAAGAATCGCCAACATCAAGAAGCTTGCAACGTTCAGACGATAGCATCAACTATGACGGACGTGGAAAATTGAATGATAACTCGCAGGAAACTCTTAACCCGAGTAAATCTCATTCTTCTAGATCCAATTAGGTCTACTAAGCAAAACCAAATGCATGTAAATCAAACACTATTACAAATGGGTACGTGACAATCATATAGGCTCCTAATTGTTATTGTTGCAATGTTTAGGAATTAACTATAAACCTAGTTTAACGTGGCCTACCTGAAATTAAGAGTAGCATTTTGTACTAGACTAGGATTAAAAAATTTGCAACCCCAACTTGACTTAAATTTTTTTTCTCTTTGTTATTGGGAGTGCACATTTAGGCACAAACCAAGGTACTTGATCATTCAATAGGTAATCTAGAGACAAATTCTAAAAAAAATGAGTAAATGTTTGGCTTACTCTGTTATCACTTTAGAACCCTCCACACAGACTAATATCAATGAATAAAATTAATATTGTTTTGAACTATTGTTATTTGTTAGTGAAGTCAAAGAGAAATAGAGAAGAAGTAAAAAACAAATATGTACTTAAGACTCAATTCTCAAGTAATTTTTAGTACTCGAACCTAAACTTTAAAATCAGGATGCACCCCAACTACTATACATTTGGAATAAGAAATATAGCCGTTTTTCAAAATCTTGTTTCATTTTCATACCTTGGGCATCATTCAACAGCATCAGAATTCAGAACTACAAACAGATTCTTCTTTCTGCAGCGACTGGGCCGACCCTGCTTACAAGTCTTAATGACTTGATGACTCATCACTATCAGACCAAACAAAGTAATCAAATACAAATTAGGTATTGTTTAGGAAAGGTTTAAATTGAACATGGTCAAAAAAGTTACATACCGGTATTTGTTATTTGAGTAGCCAAAAGCGAAGATCTTGCATCTCTTTTCAGGAGTATTGACAGGTGAGAGATCTCATTTGATTCTCTTGACAGTTCTTCTTTTTTGTCCATTAATTAGGTAGGTACTTTACGTATAGCCGCGTGCAAAAAATCAGCCGCTAGGTTAGCTAGGTAAGCGATGCGTTCCAATGTCAGTTGGTTGGCTAGATAGGCTAAGCTCTAGTGAAGCGTTCCAATGATCAGCTGCTGAGCTAGCGATTCTAGCCAAGAAAAGGACCGATAACCAGCCATCAACTACGAGAAATGGCGGTCAGTTTAATGTTGTGTTCTATGTTATGCACAAAAACAACGATATTCTGCAGAATGTGTAACAAGAGTGTGAAAAATGATGTGGAGTGTTGTGTATTGTTAAAAAATAATCGATTGTGATGTGCTGCGTTTGACTAATCGATGTATCGCTCGAAGGAACCAACCCTGGCTAGCAGAAAGGCAGTTGTCAGTATGGTCTCGAGGGAACAGTACGCCCAGCGGGCCAGTCTTATAATAAACGTATAGTATCCAAGGGTGTCTTATATCTTACGTAATCGAACCCAGTAAAATACAACATGGAGTTGAGATACAGATTGAATAAAAATGCAATAAAAATACGATGGTCGATGTCATATTCACCTACACATTGCAATGTTGTGTTATTGTGTTGGCAACAACAAAAACAGACCTCAAGGAGTTGTCAATATTCAGCACTCAGCAGTTGGTGCAGTGCAGTCTAAAATAAGAAACGTCAGTGAACGCGTTGATAAGCGGCACGTCTATAGCTAGGCATTGCACATTTTCCAATTTAAAAATTGCGACGTTCGCTGTGCCAGGGCATGTTTCAATATCTCTTATTATTGCCAAGGATTTGGGATACCCGTTGTACCCTTATTTGTGTAAAATCCACGCCATCTAGAGACCTTGACTCCTGGAAAACATTCAAACTCTTTGTTGACAAATATAGACTGCTCCTCGAGTATTGATTACTTCTAGGTGCAGTGGCATTAGAATTCGCGCGTCTTTCGTGCCATGGCAACGATTACATTTTGTTATAATGTATTTCCTCTACATACTTATGTGATCAAAATAAATTAACATATTCGTGACCGGAAGACATTTAAATGATTTGGTATCTCAGATTGTCGCCCTTTATGAAACAAAACTTCGATTAACTTAATGTAACTTTAACTTTTCGACTTTGCACAAAACTATGATTCAACGAGAACGAACTTGCGGAGTGAAATTCACTCGATCGAGCCCCGTTCAACGTTATAGACTACAACAAAAACAGAAACAAAAACAACAAAACCCGATATTTCGCAGGTCAAATGAACGCCGCTCTCCTTATAATAGATCGTTTGACAGAGTGGCTCGTTATTGTGTTATTGTAACTTTAGACATGACGTCAAAATTTGCGGACTATTAACCTCTTCAAGCTATAAATTCTCGCTCGTCTTTTTTTAAAAATGATCACATACCCTTTTTACTCTAATACTATTATAACGGTTGATAAAATAGGATTCATTAAATTTTCTCATTGTACCTATTTTTTTTAAATAATAGGTTTTCATTGACATTAAATGAACCTACTTGATTCTATTTTTATGAAAACATTCAATACTTTATATGTATTATTCGACTTCATTCACACTTACAAAATACATACTCATAATTAAACGGTTTAAATTGTTCAACATCAACAGTCATAATACCACTGTTCTAGTAAAAAAAAACTAATATGTTTCTTCAACTTTAAATAAGCACATAACAGATTAGTCACTTTTAATAATACTGCTACTATCAATCACCATAAACTATAAGGCTGAGCAGTAAGGATTAAGTTGTTTCATATAGTTAGTAATTAACTAATTATTATTCCTAAATGCCTATATGAGTAGGTGTGTATAATAAATAATAGATGATGTATTGATGAATTAAGACAATTAAGAATGATGTATTACAATACATTTAAAACATCTGGGAGTGACCAATCATAATGATTATATTTGCAGTAAGTTATCTAATGAATTGCATGGGAAATAAAATTTAAATAAATTTATCTCAACATGTATTGGTATGCTCATTAAACAAAAAACTGTGTATTCAAAAATATCTTTGTTTCTTTGAAAATGGTTTGTTTAAACAACATTTCAACACATTAACAATTATACGTTCATCATTTTAATATATTAAAAATCTTTTAATCAAAATTTCGATAGGTACGTTTTAAGTATAAATTTAGCAACCACATTCGTAGACAGTTTCCAATATTCCGTTTGTTTTTTATACAGGCATAAGTGTTTAGCACCAAATACGGCTGTCTAACTACGCATGGGGCTTGATCAATCAGTAAGTACGCCACCTCGAATAATTATTGAAAGACGGGGCTACAACAAGTACGGTCGTACTTTCCCCGATGCCACAAAACTTAGCACGTGCTAGAATTGCAAAACAGAGTACGGGGTTCATTACGTTATTTTTATACGTACTGTACACGCGATTGCCGTGAATCACGACCCATTCCGTTTTCTACGCCCGACAGTTTTCATTTAAATAATTTAACTAACATAGTAGGTAGGCCTATATGTTACACTATTTACATTAATTACAATTTACTGAATTGGAAAGAAATACTAAACGCTAGTTCATGTATGTGCATTACAGCTAAATAAAGGAGCTTTGTTTGTTTTAAGTCAATGCTAACTTTGGCTCACCTTTAAACCATACATAAAATGTTAGTTCGAAAATGGACTCCTCATGTCTCCAAATACGCAAGGCGTTCACCTCTATACCCGTTTGATCCCAAGTCGAGATAACAAATGTCATGCAACATAGATTCACAAAACAATAATTTTTGACTCGTTATAATACCGTTGTCAAATATGTCTAATGACGTTGCAAATGAACTTCTTAAAACAGCACAAGTAATAGCTTGCCTAGTATAAAAAACAATCGAATGAAAAGATTAGTCTACGTAATCAAATCAACTTTTGGTTTCTTGATATTCCCGTCTCGTGTAGTTGGAGAATACCTTAGGAGTCCGTTTCCCATGACATTATAATATGCAAGTTAAACAAGCACAATAACGTAACATGTTACGAACTTAACTAGCTTGAGAACGTGATTGCAGTGTTACCATGACTATTGATGGTAGGTGTTGCGTGTCGGGCTTAGGTCGACATGGCGTCGTCGAGCAGGGCTGCAAGCTCGCGGAGATGTTGCATCTTGCTCCCGGTGGCGGGCGATGCGGCTGTGGCACGACCGACATAGCTGTTGACACGACCAAACAAAAGTGTTAGGCTATACTCGCACGGAACCACTGCCATCACTGCAAAGACTAAAGCTATGTTTGGTTTTGTTGATACTTGATAGAATACCAATCGGCTGGAGTACAACATATAACTTTGACGTGTGATAGAAGCCGACAGTTTTGGATAAAAGTAAGTGAAGTAATTAAGGATGTGAGTGTGTCCCCCACTGAAATTCAGTTGTGTGACTGAGTGGGTAGACTCTAAATACGGATTTATTTATTTTATTTATTTAAAGTACTCGATTTACCAATCTATTTTTAAGCTTGACATTTATATAAGCAGAGTACAATTTGTGCTCAATTCATGTCGAGACAAGCAGAACACATCACCACATAGTCTGTGTCACCATGCTTGTTTATTTTTTAGTTTGAAACATTGGCCTAGGTGGTACTTTTAGAGAATATTTTAGGTATATTTCTACCAGCAAGGAAAAGCAATGCAAACTTTTGGTATTATCGGTAGTTACAGTAAGAACCCTCTTATCCGATCTCCTCTTATCCGATGTTCCGTGTTAACCGAGCCGCCAAAAAAAAAAAAAAAAAAAAAAATTAAAGTTTTAAATACGTAAATAAAACATAAAAATAATTACAGACGCCGCGCCGCACTTTTTTAAATGTACTCGCATACATTTGTAGGCATGCCTTACGAGTGAGTGCAAAGAAGATAGATCGGCGATATATCTCGACTTTCGAGCAGTGTGCATCAGTGTACTGAGCGTATAGAGTTCAGTGGTCAGTGTGCGTCGGGCGCATCGCCGGTAAGCGTCAGTGCCACCCACTGAGCATATAGAGGTCAGTGTGCGTCGCGCGCCTGCGCGTGCGCATACGATCCAGCCATCTCACACACAGCTGTTCAAAGATGGTCGTTGTGGAACTAGATGCAATCATGTTTCAACCGATTCACGAAATTCGTAATCACGACGCATTGAATTGTTATTCCTGGGCTTATCTTATTTCTTTCCCAGACTTATCTTGCGTCGTGAGCTTCAGCGCGGGCATAGTAGTGAGAGGTTTTCCCACATGAGAAAGAGAGCTAGGCCTAGGCCTATGTTTGCATTGTAGGCCTAGGCCTACTGCGTCGAGTTTAGGCCTAGGCCTAGGCCTAGACATACGTTTTTATTACGACATGTAGGCCTAATTGTGTACGTGTGTTCGTGAGCTTGAATTACAAGCTATTAAATCATTTAGTATACCCTGTATAAATAAATAAATAAATAAATTTTATTTAGAGTCTACCCACTCAGTTATACAACTGATTTTCAGTGGGGGACTTTAAATCAAAGCGACCAAGCCAACCCTGCAGGCCCCGACGCAATCGACGAATGAACGATAACCTACCAAAGATCGATATTTTAAAAGGAAATATAGCAATCAGGGGTATGGACAGTGCGAACACCCGCGAATCAACGCCAGAATCAGCAAGGCCGATTCAGAACAACTCTGAAATTTATTATGTGCTTCGTTGCTAGGACGGCTCCAAAGTCACCGTTTACAAACTCCTAAGACAAGAACTGATGGACTTAAGTCCAAATCAGAAGTTAAAAAACTTCTGACTTTAGCGGGAATCGAACCCTGGACCTTCTGCATTGGAAGCAGATACGCTAACCACAAGACCAACGAGCCACACAATGAAGTGTATCGTGTGTATTTTATGTTCCTTTATCCATTACATGTGTCATATATCATTTTACCATCAGGCTATGCTACGAGAGCAAATAATAAACAATTGATCCGCGCCATCCGAGTTTTTCGCAAATCCGAGGTGCCCCCGGTCTCATCCAACTCGGATAAGAGAGATCTTACTGTAATTAATAATTTACAACTATACAACGAGCAAGTGAAAACGCCAAAGAAAATCACTACTTTTTTGGTTAGGCCAAGTTATAGCAGCCTAGGTCACGATATGAAACTATAAGCAATACAATCGATTGAGTAAATCAAAATTAGTTAATCTATTGGAATAAAAGTCGATTCTATTGGTGGCCATTTATTTTCAATATTATCAATCTTCGAAATTAGGCATTTTTCTTTGCCAGCATTTACAGGTAATCACAACATATTCAAAACATTCTATCTAGAAAGACCTTGATTATCGCAACCGAATGAGAACTCTTGAGGATTGGGATAATATGTTGTTTACTATATCTCAAGCTTTAAGTGTTCCTTATACAGATACTACGTGAAATGGCCCATGGGATAACAGACTCTCTAGTCACATAATGGATGACAATTGCATTGTCATTTAGAATTAGTGATGTTGATACTCCAAATGATTGGTACTAATTTGGAAACATAAAGTTAAGTAAGAATAATAAAAATCAGACCACAATCTAGCTCAGATAACATGTGCCAGCTTATTGGATAATCAGCGTCTTTCTATACTAATATGAATGGGCAAAGATATCAATGTTATCAATCGATATTCAATATTAGAAAATATTCCTATTATCAATATCTATTTTATTAGCAAATTTAGCAATACCACAAAAAACATATTTTAAAATAACCTCGCCTTTGAATTGGCGAGTGATTCGCCACACAACACATTGCAGCCCAGCACTAATGTGTCTAATTCCTGTAATTCATCTAGTTATATTGAAGAGCCATTATTGATAATTATGAGCAACACAATATGCAATTGATTACAATCCACTTTTCATAAAAGCCTCATTTTCATGTGTCCGTTTAGCCGCGACGCAACGGAAGTAATAGTTGACCAATCACAGCGAGGAATGAACCCGTCGCATAATAGGCCTATACCCTGAAAAGCTATTTCACAGCATAATTGTTAGGGATGCACACGAACACGATAATCAATATGGATATAATTTCGATAATCGATAAGCATAACCAAAATTCATTATCGATTATCGAAATATTAAATAATTGGTCAACAGTGGCACGAACCAAATTCTTAAGACGGATATTATCTCACGTTGTGCCATGGGCTGGCTGGCCGGATGGTGTCACACTGAAGATTTATGTTTGGAAATGAAATCAATCGATAACGGAAGCTAAGCACATGACATCGAAGACAGCGAGGCAGCAACGTGATTGTATTGTTTTGACTTACACTTGCCACACTTGAGGTTTCACTTATAGGTTGGAACAGGCTTTGTTAGTGATATCGATATTATCGATAATGAAATTACCATTTTGATAATCGATAATGAAAAAACAAAAAGTATCGATGAGCATCCCTTATAATAGTTATTGTCAACAATTATCATGTAAGTTTTCTGTCTGGGCATATTAAATTTTTGCCACACTTGAGGTTTCACTTATAGGTTGGAACAGGCTTTGTTAGTGATATTGATATTATCGATAATGAAATTACCATTTTGATAATCGATAATGAAAAAACAAAAAGTATCGATGAGCATCCCTTATAATAGTTATTGTCAACAATTGTCATGTAAGTTTTTTGTCTGGGCATATTAAATTTTCTCCAACATGCCCAGTATGTTAATCAATTTTTTGTTGAGTCCTGTAACATGTTTTAACTTTTGTTGCATTGCGTTGCCTATGACGGACGCCTGAAAACGAGGCTTAAATTGTTTGATCAATGTCGATAATTGCAATTTGATAATGATAACCATAATTGATATCGTTGCCCCTCCTTACACTAATAATACAATTTACCAAAACATAATGTATTTGTTTTTCCAATGTTGTCTCCCTCACCTAATGAGTCTTTTTGGTGGGTTGGTACTGGTCGGGGTGGTACTGGTGGGAGGTGTGGGCTGAGGAGTGTCTTTGTCCGACCAACCGAACAACTTGTTTAGCATCCCAGACTGACGTTTTTCAGAAGCCGGCGAGTCCGGACTGCAAGATACAGACACCCATTCAGTATACGTACGCTTCGCTCTCACTCTCTTTCACACTTTGTTCGTCACTGTCTACACGGTGAAAACTGTTACTATCAACTGCGCAACTATTGTTAATAGTTGTAAAAAAAATTTGAAATATAATTACCCTAACCATGGCAGAATAATGATTGTTTCAAACGATTGGCATTGTGAGTTTTAACTCCCAGTTTCTATTGATTGAATTTAGTATTCTTTACCTGAATTTTTGTTTATTTGTAAAGCTTTAATAGGAAGCATTATTTTTTACTTTACTAGGTTTAACCTTTTCAGGAGTGTTTTTTTTAAAACATTTTTTTGCAGATTATTTAACTTGGCCTATAAAACTAGGAATGTACATTTTAGTTCTGAAGATGACTTCATTGATGGAGAGTTTGATATTCAAGTTAAAAAAAAAAAAAAAAAAAATGGAAAAAATTTTTTTTGGGAAAATTTCAAAATTTCAAAATTAAAAAAAAAAATTGTTAGCAAAGTGCGCGGACATAATATTACGGCCGTACTCTAGAAAAGGTTAAGCCTAATGACATTGAGTTTATAATGTGGTTTAGAGTCACAACGCCAGCAGACACTTGTCCACCGCACTACTGCCAAAGATACACTTGTCAGCCACAAAATTAGTTACAGCAAACTATGGCCCCTCGATCTCAATAGGTAATGACATAGTATGCTGATAAATGCACGGCACATTGTGAAGTTGATATTATTAAATAATCCAGAAATTACAAAATCCATTCTGACTGGGAATTGAACCCGGGTCTCCCACATTCCAGGAGGGCGCCTTAGCGAACATCAGTATTTGCCGACAAACTAAATAGAGAAAATGTGTAGTTGCAGTTTGGGCTTATGGCAAACAATGCAAGGCACACACAGATTACTAATCTGAGATTAGTGATTTCGGATTGAGGGTTCATTGTTTTATTTACTAGACGATGTAGCCGACTAGTGTTGTATTTGCTGTACACTGCGAATGACAAGTGATTACTGGTGACAGCCTCTAAATAAATATACACTATAAACTCAAAGCTAAAAGTGGAAATAATGGATGTTTTGACTTGAATTATATGAGTTTTACTGAAGTTTTATCACTATGGCCTGACTATATTTTTTCTATGCTGAGAATATAGGGCCTACATCTGAGAAGCTATGAACAATACGTACTTTCGTTTAACAAACGCAGATGATAGAGGATATAAAAAAGTCCATTAAATTCTAGATAATTAATGGAAAAATGGAAAACCATAAATTTACTTAAGCTGATGTTGCATGACCATTAAACATACTTATTCTTCTGCACATTTATTGTACTTGTAGTACTAGAAAAAAGCATATTGTTGACAAGAAACAACTGCTGTGAAGCCCATGCAAAAACATTTATGTTTGAATATATATATTCAATAGCTAGACAAGTTATTATGATCACAATGAGTTTTCTGTTATTAGTAGGCCTAACAAAGCTATTTTGAATCTAGATTATTTTCACAATAAAGCATATTAACAACTTGCCACCAATTAACCAAATACAATTTACCAAGAAATTTTTCTCCCAAAGTAAAATTTAAAAATTGATAATTAAAAAAAAAAATTGATCACCAAAGACAGTGCCATTGAAGTTATTTGGTAATGAAATAAATGCACAAACGATAAGTTGCATTATTTATTAAGTGATCGGTAATAATTATATACTAGCTAAACACATATTTTATTAGCTAAAACAATAAGCGCAAGCATTTTACAAAGCAGTATTTAGAATTAGGTAAATAGTATGAAGCAACAAGCAAGAGGAAAAAATAAGAAACCCACAAATTTACCACCATTTTTTTAAGTTTATTTATTTGTATTAACATTTTAAAAATTGATCCTTGAAATTATCTGGTAATTAACCCATCGGCGTTCTATTTAAAATCTCGCCGCCTGGCCCCTGAATTCCATTTATTTTTTACGAAATGGGGTTGCGGAGCGCACCTCAGCAAAAAATTCACTGTTACAACAAAAATAACCCGATTTACTTGAAATAAAAACTAAAATGTAGCCTAAATTAATGTCTAGGGTGTATGATCTTTCCTTCGATTTTTCTTGGTGTCAAAATATCACACCCCTCATCTTCGTCATATCCTTCAAAATATTGCAATAAGCTGTAGCCGCCATAGCGCGCGCGCCGCCATACCACCTACGAATGCAAACATAATCTTTCCTTCAAGCATAGACAGGCTAAAACTTGACCGAATGACGAGCCAAACACATCGTTGGATGCAGCGAAGTGCGTAGAGTACATCGAGCGCGATCTCTTGGTGATTGGACGAATTATTCTCATACAACGACCGATAATAAAGCGCGCTGTTCCCTTGCTGTTCCAGCCCGTCGATCCGATGGCCAGGTATGTCGGCGCGCATTTTAAACAGCCCGTCGATTCGACCGGCAAAAACGCCGATGGGTTAAGTGTAGGCCTACAAACTATGTTACATTATTTCTCTAGTTAGTTACATAACTATTTAGTCGAACACATATTTTATATAAGGTATAAAATACAAGAAGTGCAAGCATTTAAGAAAGCAGTAGTATTTAAAAAGAATGAAGCAACAAGCGAGAGGAAGAAGAATAAGAAGCTTTAATTGGTTTAAGGGCATGCCAACCGTTAGGTCATTGTGTGCAAGAAGCCTGTCAACGTCCATTCATAGTCTTAGCACAGGATTTCTAACTGTAGGCCTATCAGTAGAACAAAACAAAAAAGGTAAATCAAAAGTGGACTGGACGCTTATATGTTCCTGATTGTGTCTTGCTACTGTTATATAAAGCAGGTCGACTTATGTAAGCAAACGCTTGATAAAAACAATTTCATGTAGAATTTTATACAGATTGTTTGATTTTGTCTCAATTCAATCAAAACACAATCTATCTTTTGCCTATATTGGTAGAGGTAGTGAAAAATGGTGATAACGAAATTCGCGAATTTTTTTAAATGTCCTTTTTATTGCCTAAAATGTAATATTGTCGACAAATTACATCATTTAGAGATGAAAAAAAGACATTTTGAAATCGCGAAATTCGCGAAATCTCGTGTATAGCGCGAAATAACGAACGAAATTTTAAGAAACTGGTCAAAACGCGAATTAAATTGCAAAATTGCACCGTTTAGAGTGCAAAATGTAAGGGATGGTAGAGGTGCCGGTCCAGACTGAATATTACGCGTGCGGTAGGCGGTACAGTCATCAAACAGACAACGCAACGCGCGCGTCACGGGCTTCACGGAAATAGACCGCGGAAATAACGGCGCCTATATGGACTCCGCGGAAATAGTCCACCAAAATAATGGTGCGTACAAATATTTATTTTTTGTTGGGAATCGACTCTGAATCGATTTTTAGGTCACAATGATCGATTTTAACTTTTTGGAATCGATGTCATCCCTAACTTAAGGGGCTCCGTTTTTTTTTTTTTTTTTTTTTGGATTTTTTCGAAACGTTTTTGACATTTTTTTCGAAATCGCGAAAAACGCGAAATTTGGGTTTTTAAAAACGAAATTTGCGTTTTTATATCACCATTTTTCATTACCTCTATATATTGGGCATCCATTGAAATATGTATAAAAAATAAATTAGGTAGGCAAAACTATAAATAAAGCAGCACCATTCACACATGTACAGTAATAATAGACTGAGTTGCCATCTGTGGTGTCACATACGATAGGGCGTTGGTCCGAAGTGTATGTCACTACTACAAGGACGCGAGTTAGAGTCCCGTACAAGGCATGGGTTTTAACTAAGTAACTGTCCTTTACCCTCATCCTCATCCATCAGTCACCACTCATCGTCTCCAATAGCAAAAATGCAATACAGTAATAGAGACGTTAAGCAGTAAGCCAAATGGCCTACTCTGCTGTAGGATTCCAGGTGAAAATTTAAAAAATAAATAGAATAGAATAGAATACACACAGTACTAGACGATTATAATTAGCTCCGCCCCCCTAAATCAATGCATACTTTTGGCACATACCCTAAATTGGTTCAGGCATACCCGCTACAGTTATAAGTTTTTACTCTGTTCTGTACGTGCCCAGCCAAAACCTATAATGATCAGTCTAGGACCCTAAATCAAGCTGAAGCAACAAAATAAATGGAAGTGCACACAAACATGCAGGCAAAGTCGTACGGTCCGGAGTATTGACATTATGCAATTTATCGTGTTCAAAATGGTATCTATCTATAATAATAGAAGTCAAGAATGGGAAAGTTGGGGAAGGAAACTGAAAGCAGGAATACAAAAAAATCCAACTTAAACACACACCTTATGAAATGGTAAATTGTATCATGATTAGGTCTGACCAACATATTCCATTGGCATAACCACATCAACAAATCCAAACAGTGCACAGTAACAGACAATAATACACATATGTTTACGTACTAACATACATAGAGTGCATCATTTTCAAGTGCGAGTAACTACCTTTAACAATACACACGTATCGACAGAAAAATAATATGTCACTGGATTTACTACAGATTCTATGTCCCCAGCCTGTGCTTTGTAAATAGATCCAATGTGTCAAATTATGAAAGTATTTGCAACCACGAGTGTTTAAGTAAGTACACTGAAGTGTAGACTGCAGCAAGTGTGCTAGATCACATCACTGAATCTAAATAAATATACGCAAATACAATAAAAACTGTAAGTTTGGCATTATCTAAACAAAATCTCATCTATTAATTTCCAATAAACCAACAGCATGTGATGCTCTTCTTGGAGGCAGTTTTAAGAGCATGTGTTTGTGGTCACAAGTACATTGATTTAATTGAACTAGTAAAATAAATAAATAAATTTAAATTGTATTTAGAGTCTACCCACTCAGTTATAACTGATTTTTAGTGGGGGACTTAAAATCAAAGCGACCAAGCCAACCCTGTAGGCCCCGACGCAATCGACGAATGAACGATAAGTCGATAACCAACCAAAGATCGATATTTTTAATAGTAAATATAGCAATCAGTGGTATGGACAGTGCGAACACCCACGGATCAACGCCAGAATCAACAAGGCCGATTCAGCTCAACTCTGAATTTATTATGTGCTTCGTTGCTAGGACGGCTCCAAAGTTACCGTTTACAAACTCCTAAGACCAGAACTGATGGACTGAAGTCCAAATCAGAAGTTAAAAAACTTCTGACTTTAGCGGGAATCGAACCCTGGTCCTTCTGCATTGGAAGCAGATACGCTAACAACAAGACCAACGAGCCACACAAATTAATTTTTAACAACAACAAATTTTAACAAATTTAAATAAAATACGTAAATGTGTAGAGGGCAGTTGACTTACCTGAGGCTCCTTGACGCGTTGAGAGCGGTGTGGAAGCGGGGCTGAACGTACGTCCAGGGTCCCTGGTTCTTGGCCTCCTCTTGGGTCCAGCACAGCTTCGCGTTGGGGTACTTGGCGCACTCCTTCTTAACGAGGTCGTACGGGAACGGGGAGATCTAGACAGACAGAACACTACGTCAAGGATGGGTTGCTGCTATGCTGATAAACTCAATCATGTTGTTGTTGAAAATGTTGAAATTTGATTAGAAACACACCATCACTACATCTGCTACACCCCCCAATTGCTAGAGGCCCTTGATTTTCGTATTCGCGATAGCACGAAAAAAATTAAAAACACGTTTTTTAGCAAAATGTCAATGTTTTATGCAACTCTGAACCACTTAATGGTGTTTTTGAACCACGAAATAACGCGAAATAGTTATCAATCCACGAAATCCCCGTTGCATTTGTCTAAAACGCGAAATTAGGGCGAAATACGAGTATAAATCTGTTTTTCCAAGTTCAAAAATCAAGTTTCCAAATAAAAATCACATCAAAGACGAAAATTACATTTCGGGAGCCGACATTTTAATTTGTGAACAGCTGCTGTGAGTTCGTGCAGTTGTACTTCTTTATCGACTCGTAGCGTATAGTGCTGCTCTGGTTGGTACTTCGGCAAACTTCGACGCTCGACTCGACCACGCTCGACCTATCGACCTATCGAGATCGCGATTCGCGCATTGATATTAGACAAGAATTCGCGAGGTTTGGGCGTTGTTGCTGTGGACTACTTTTTCCTGCCTGCTGTTTCTGCTTCTGTGTTTGATATGGTTTGATGTTTTTCACGTCGTACTCGTAAATATGTAAGTAAAATGGGTAAAAATTCCGATATCTGTCTTTGACAGAGAGAGAGAATTTGGGAAGGAAGGGTTTTATGTGTCTTGAGCTGTTGTTGAGTCTCAAGGCTGACCACATGCAGTTTGTTGAAAGTGCGGTTAAAGCGATCTGGGTACCCATATCCAATGTTGACAGTGAAAGAGGTTTTTCAGCCTACGGTAACATTTTAACAGATAAGAGGACAACTCTTAAACCTGAGAATGTGGAGTTAATGGTTGCCCTAACCTTCGGGGACCACTCAGTTTAACAAACAAAGGGCTTATCCCAACAATTTGGCCTTCAGCAACACAAACTTACCTTGCTTGGAATGGTTTCCCCTGGGCGTCACGGGGTTTATCCCGGACGCCTTTGTATTGAATTTAATATTTTGTTTTATGGGCTTGAATCAAAATGTAGGCTACATATTTAGATACCTAGCCTGCACATGTAACTTGTGACAAGAATCACAAAAAAATAAGATAAATAAAAGCCCTTCCGGCTATGCCACTCTGGGCATTCTACTAAAAAACGTACTTGGGTATATATCATTGAAGCCTAACCCTAGTCCCACTCCAATTTTCCTCCAAAATCAGTTTTTACAGGTGAATAAATAAAATTTAAAATTGCGTTTTTGCACCGCTAATTGCACCGCTTTTGAAAAAATTACACCGCTTTATACACCGATATTTAAGTTTTTAAACACCGAAATTCAGACTTTTTATTCACCATAAATCAGTGCCCCTACCAATTGCTCTGACTGAAAACGGTTTGAGTTCAAGAGAATAAACCAATTACTGAAATACAAGCAACTTATTTAACCTGAAATTGTTGCTGATTCAACCGAGTTTACATAAAATTTATTATAATAATATCAAACACCTGGTTGTAACATGAGTCAGGTCGGGGGGTAATGCATCTTTAGTTTCTCAGGCTACGGACTGCCAATGATTGCTAAATTTATGTTTGTTGTTAAATTTATTATTTTAACAGTGACATTTCTAAGGTTTTGTTTGGACTATTCAAATTTCATTTGATAAGGCTGTTTAAAACCTCATGATGCCAAGCCAAAAGTAAAACAATGCAGAAATTAACACCAATACGTTTATTACATTTTCCGTATTTATTACGCCAATAGCTGAATCCAAGTAATTGACTACCTGCCTCCTGCCTTCCATTTAATCTTTAAATTTGTTGCTGCCGATCTCGATTAAGGTAAGCTGTTGGTCTCCTTTCTTCTTTCCCCAATCACAAACACAGAACAAGACTCAACATTATTTCTTGTTTATTATCTTCTCTGTATATTTCACACTGAGGTGTCTAGTCTGTTCGGCTACAATTGTTTCCTTCAACTAAGAAGGGAAAGGTGATTTACCTGTTCTACTCTCGCGATAGCCACATTGCTCACGATAGTTTCCTTCAACTAAAACGGGAAACGTGATTTACCTGTTCTACTCTCGCGATAGCCACATCGCTCTCGAGCTTCTTCTCGGCGCGCGCTTTCTTCAGGTCGTAGAAGACTCTTCCGGAGCAGAACACCACCTTCTTGACGCTGTCCGGGCTCTGGGAGGCGGGGCCCTCTTCCGGGATAACCCTGTGGTAGACAAATGTAGTACATTAGTTTACACCGTGAGAGAGTGACCTACAGGACAATTGTCAATTAACATGTTAGCAAAGGTTCAAAATCGTGTTTCTTGCAATGAGTTTAAAGAAAAAGACTGGCATTGATCGCATGGCAAGTGGAACGATTGTTGAAGTAATAAACTTAACAAACATATAGTATACAATCGTACAGCGTAGTGTTTGAACTTACAAAACCAGTCAAAGCCGTATCTTATCGGCAGCTGGGTGAAGCAGTTTAGTTTGCTCTACGACAATCAAAAACCCGCCTGGCATTGATTGCATGGCGCGTGGAACGATTGTCGAAGTAACAAACTAAATAAGTACATGTTAACTAATCTATTCTTTACGCAATCGTATAGAATAGTGTTTGAACTTACAAAACCAGTCAAAGCCGTATCTTATCGGCAACTGGGTGAAGCGGTTCATTTGTTCTACGACAATCAAAAACCCGCCTGGCATCGATTGCATGGCGCGTGGAACGATTGTCGAAGTAACAAACTTAATATAGTACATTAACTAATCTACGTATTTGCAATCATACAGCGTAGTGTTTGAACTTACAAAACCAGTCAAAGCCGTATCTTATCGGCAACTGGGTGAAGCGGTTCATTTTCTCTACGACAATCAAAAACCCGCCTGGCATCGATTGCATGGCGCGTGGAACGATTGTCGAAGTAAGAAACTTAAGAGTTCATTAACTAATCTATTATTCTTTACGCAATCATACAGCGTAGTGTTTGAACTTACAAAACCAGTCAAAGCCGTATCTTATCGGCAGCTGGGTGAAGTGGTTCATTTGTTCTACGACAATCAAAAACCCGCCTGGCATCGATTGCATGGCACGTGGAACGATTGTCGAAGTAACTAACTAAATTTACTACACTAGGAAAACGCTTAAGTCCCGTCGCGTTGTTGGATGAGCGTAATTGGTGCATTGATCTGCCATTGTGTTATACGAATTTTCTGTTGTTCTGTGGAAAAATCATTATTAAGTTGAAATGTTTTTAAAATTAAATTAAATTAAATAAAAAATTAACTTTATTTTTTGAATTTGTTTTAATTTATCGTAATTGTTAAAAAAATCGTAAAATTGCGATTTTTATAAGAAATAATTTCTCGATTGCGCTCAAATTTAACACGAGTATATTAATTCATAAAATTAAGGTTCTGCGAAAAAATCATTACAATCGGATAAAACATGTAGGTGTTATAAGTCAAAGAATTGTTTAAAAAAAGAAAAAACCCGTAAAATATCGATTTTTATGATAAATATTTTTTCAATTGCGCTCAAATTTCACAAGAATATCTTAATTCATAAAATAAAGGTTCTGTGCAAAAATCATTAAAATCGGATAAAGCATGTAGGTGTTATAAGTCGAAGAAATTTTTTAAAAAATAAAAAAAAAATCGTAAAATTGCGATTTTCATGAGAAAAATTTTTCCGATTGCGCTAAAAAAACGTGGCAGTTCTAAGTTCAGAGATTTCGAAGGTCTCCATAAAATTTCATCGCAATCGGAGTATCGGTTTAGCCGGAATCGTGTGGACAAACAGACAAAAATACAAAAAAAAAAGAAAAAAAAAACATTCCGGATTTTTTTCTCCAGTGTAGTAGAATGGAATCTTCGCTTCGCTCATCCAATTAACTAATCTATTATTTACGCAATCATACAGCTTAGTGTTTGAACTTACAAAACTAGTCAAAGCCATATCTTATCAGAAACTGGGTGAATCGGTTTATTTGCTCTACAACAATCAAAAACCTGCCTCATGGTAGGTACTTATTTACTAACATAATAAATAAATAAGAAAAATGCTGGGTGTGGAGAAGTTAAGTGACAATAAGGGAAGGTCACGGTTGAGATGGTATGGAGATATGAAATGAATGGTGGACGATAGGATGACCAAGAGAATGTATGAAAGAAGGATTAAGAAGGAACAAGAAGATGGGGGAAGGCCAAGGAAGATATTGAAGGATAACAATCACAATAAGGAGAGGAGAGAGCTGGGAAGATGTGGAAAATTAATTAATTATACATTTGCAGGAGGAACGAAAGTGGAAAAATTTGGTTGCAAAACTCAAAGCTGACCCTACCAGAAGCAGGAAACGGCAATAGATAATGAGGATAGTAGTAAACTACTAGTAGTAGGTCGTCTCTTACCTAAGGAAGTCCGTGCCCTCGACCATTAAATCGAAGCTGGACTTGGCCTCTGGGTGACGCAGAAGAGACTTTGGTGTCATCAGAATGAGAGGCTTGCGGAACGGCAGTGCGATCTGGCGACGCAGGATGTGGAAGTAGTTTGCTGGTGTCGAACAGTTGGCCACCTGGACACAAGTCATTCATACGCTAGTTGAGCGCTTAGTTCACAGAGGCAATTAATAAATAATACCTTCATTCTCAACACACAATCATTTTTCTTTATTAATTTTAATTTAATTTGACAAGTAGTAGGCCTACATAATTTAATTTTTAATGCATGCCATTTGTGAAAATTATTTTAATGTTGACAAAAATATGATTTGCATTTACTTTTTAAGTTACCATAGCAGTGGCCGATTGTGGAAATTAGTTTGTTAACATAGGTAGAGCACACAGTTTTATCTTTTTCCATCTTTCATAAAAACAAAAAGGATCACATTTTATTGGATTTTTAAAGCTACGGGAATGAATTATCGCCACACCTGGTTGTCCACGACAGGGGAGAATATTGGCAGACCTATATTGATTTAAAATAAAATGGAAACAATAGCAAATACTTTTATTTAGGTACACATAGGTAGAAATAACATTCAGTTGGTTCTACTCACAATCCAGTTGATGTCGTGCAGTTGCCTGACAGCGAACTCCTCGCTCTCCGGGGGGAAGTAGTCTGGATCGTCGGCGGACATCTGCAGGAACCTCTCCAGGCGGGCGGACGAGTGTTCGGGGCCCTGGAACACAGGAGGAAGTTCAACACAGTGGTATTGATTACCTGGAAGCCTACCCAACCCATGCAAGAGCGTCTTTTAAATAGCAATGATTAATGCAAGGGCCTAACAATAACATGAGTCCCAGAAGGACGAAACGCGTCGTGGATTAAGGTAACAAAACACTTTAATAGGGATGTGCGAGTAGTGCATTTTGACCTCGAGTCGAGTATCGAGTCGAGTATTAAATACTCGCGAGTATCGAGTCGAGTCAAGTCGAGTAGTTATGAACTATGGTAATATCTAAACCAGGCAATATAAAATTAATAATGCATGCCCAAGATATTCTCAATTTCGGAATCGTCTTTTCTTTTCTGAACATATTCGGACATATCTAGAAGAGAAAAGGTGATGTAGAATACTGATTGCTAGGGCTGTGCAAGCAGCAATTTTAAAATTTGAGCAAGATTGAGCAGAAATGAGAATTCCTGCTTGAATTTCGAGCAAGATTGAGCAAATTCGAGATCGAGCAAAACTCAAGCGAGATCAAACAAATATCGAGATTGAGATCAACATAATAATATTAAGTAAAATGTTTTAAAAATCACCTCATTAGGCCTAGGCCCTACCTGAAAGCCCAAAAACGAGGCATTTTGGAAAAGCCATCTCCAGAAGTAGGCCTAGGCCTAGCTAGGCCACAGAGCTCAGTGGCCTAGGTTCCCTGGCTTATCTCGCACAATAATAACATTGCAAGTAGTAAATACAGCGCATTCTTGTCATAAATGTCCAGGGATTCTTCTGATGTATATTTAATCATGTGGGGAAAACGTTTTAGGGGTAGGGCCTAGGGCCTAGGCCTAGATCTGTGGCCTAGGCTTGCCTAACCAACCAACAAGCAACATCACTTTCCGACGAAAAATCGTAATAAGATCAATCAAATTAAGCGGCAATGCAACTTTCATAGCCAAACCTGAAGACAACACATCAAAATCAACATTAATAATGGTTTCTTATGATTTTAAACTGTTAGAAAAAATACGCGTCTTGGTTAGGTCGCCCTAGGCCTAGGCTTGTGGGATGCTACACTTGGACTTGGACCGTCAACATTGTCTATATTCTCCGTGATATGTTGTTCACTTGGTTTTATCACTATCAAAAAACGATGCATTTATGCAATTGCGATGATAACTGTGAAGTGACCCCGTGACAACAGCGTGAAAATCGTAAAAACAAGCAAAGCAAGTATTGAAAATGGCGTCGCTACTAGCTCGTCATCATAACAAAATTCGACCTGTCGACTACATCATTCTTACGCGATTTTGATGGTAGCGCTACCTGTTGGATAAATCTGATCCTTTTCTAGTCGGCAGCTCAGTCGACAAAAACTACTCGACTCGACTCGATTTTCGTAAAGTACTCGAACCACTCGAGTCGAGTTGCAACTACTCGACTCGAATTTTCGAGTACTCGCACATCCCTAAACTTTAAATTAGCTGCAGTTGTCATCAGCAGGTGAAACGCGTTTCGTCCTTCTGGGACTCGTCAGGCAGATGGTGGCCACTTTGACTTTGACTAGAATAGATGTTTTTCCCCGGAAATTTTTGTTACATATTTTGTGGTTTCAAAATTCTTGTTTTGACAATACCTACCGGGGATATTTGAGGTTTCCCCGTTTTGTTCTTTTCCAACCTTTTGAATTTTGGATCATAGTTAGAGATGTGCAAAAATGGTGACAACGAAATTCGCGAATTTTTTTAAAGTTGCAATAATCCCTTCAAATTCAGTTTGCACATGAATCTCATAAATTGTGATTGAATGGTACCAATTTCCAATTCGCGAAATTTCGCGAAATTTTAGTTGATACCGCGAACTAGTGGCGAAATTAGCAATTATGTCCTTAAATGCGAATTAGTTCGCGAAATTTTATTCAAAGTTTTGGTGGAGGTGCCGGGTCCAAGTCGAAATTAAATTAATACTTGCTGGCAGATATGGTGGAGGCGCCGGGTCATACAACGCGATTGTGAGATCTTAATAATCGTTTGAACGAGAGTAAGCTCAAAATACTTCAAATCCATATCAAAAGACACATAGAAAATGCATAATTTCGTAAATTTGGTGGAGGTGCCGGGTAGACGAAATTAATTCTGGTAAAAACTGTCGGAAACTTTGAAAACTGAAGGCTGAAATTGGGCTTAAAATAACAACTGATTCTGAACTTCACTCTCATGAGCTTGTTTTTCTTTTAAATCATTAAAATCAATCAATCAGTTTTTTTTTTTTTTTTTTTTTAAGTTGTGCATGAGAAAATTGTGTTTTTTTGGTAAATCGCGAATTTTTATTTTTAAGGCGCGAATTTTCAAACTTTAAAAAACCATTTTTGCACATCTCTAATCATTGTAAATAGAATTCATACTAGCCATGAAACTAATATAATATTTATTAAAAATTTTAAAAATAAAAAAAATGGGGCCCCTATGGAACCAGGGACACGTAGATGACTCGTCACAATAGTCTATGGGTAAATGTACTGATAGCTCCGCTCACCATGCCCTCTAGTCCGTGCGGCTGCAGCATGACCAAGCCCGACTGTCGGACCCACTTGGCCTGACCCGACGAGATGAACTGGTCAATGATGCACTGCGCTGTGTTGTTGAAGTCACCAAACTGCGCCTCCCAGCATACGAGAGCGTTGGGGTTGGTCATCGAGTAGCCCAGCTCAAAACCTGCGACGAGAGACATGGTCAACATGGAACACATTTTATATGACAAGATGTGATTTAATTATTTGTAATTAATCTATGAAAAAATAAACTTGTTTGCTCTCATTGCCATTTATACAGACCTATCTCCCCATATAAAATAAATAACAATCTTGTTTATTAAAACTATCACAATAACTTATTTAGGTCTACCTATAAAAGCTGACCGTGCTTGAAAAAGGAGGCAGAGTCTCCGAAATATCGCGAATAATTTTAAATTAAGTAGGCCTAACTCAGGTTATAGTTCAGTGAGTGAATTTTACTATTAATATTGTTTATGTCTTTGATACCTATTAAATTAATTTGTTTTTAAGTTGTAATACCTTTTATCTCTAGTAAATATTTAACAAAAAGCCTAACTCCAGATTAAAGAAAGCAATTGACAAAATGCCAGAGGGCATGGACACTGGACAGTAATGAAATAATGAAAGGGAGGCATGTCTACTGGATGGCTAGACGCATGATGACATAATAATGTAGATGAGGGGATGAGGGCACAGGAAATCAACAACACTACAGCCTCAGTGCCCACGGAGGTACTGCGAGTGGGCAGTTTGGCACTTAATTTTTAATTTTTATCGTGGGAATTAAACCTGTTATAGGGTGCAATATACCCCTTTTCAGGTGAACTAGGGTATGTTGCGGATAGGACAATTGTGAAGGGATGTCCGAGGGCTGTTTAAGAGGACTCAACCCCTTGCATTCGCATTAACGTCTGAGGTAAACCTCGGAAAAAACCATCAGTCAGGATTGCCGATCTCGACGGGATTCGAACCCGGGACCTCCCGAATCAGAGTCGAGTGCTTAGCGCCCGAGCCAACACTGTCGGTATCTGGGTACTAGCACTAACAGGTCCCATAAAAGCTGATTTGACAAGGACAATGCAATCTGATTTCTTCTCCATCAGCAAACTCACCGAGCACTCCGAACTCGGACAGCGAGGAGTTGCACACGGTGTAAGGTCCCTGGTCGGGATACAAGTGGCAGAGCGGTCGGTAAGTGGCCTTGTCCACCTTCTGATGGTGGAGCACGTGATGCCTGTGGCTGAACGTGCCTCGCTCGACGTCCTGACCGCTGAGGCGCACGTGGATTCCTTCCTTGAGGAGGGAGCCCATCGCCATGGCCTCGCCTAGGGCCCAGTCCACCGTGCGAGCCTCAACCATCTCCATGCGGGCGCGCAGGATTCGCTCCAGGCCTGATAACACACAAGGAGTGGTTTATATAAATACGCTAGCCTATAGGAGAGATTGTAAAATAAAACATATACAAAAAACAGACATTAGAGAAATGATACATTACATTAGAAAAGTTAGGCAAAAGGATGGAAAGGCCACAGTTGAGATGGTTTGGATATATGAAACAAATGACGGAAGAGAGGATGCTCAGAAGATAATGTATGAAAGAAGGAAGATTGGGAAGTCAAGGAAGAGATGGAAGGATTCCATAGCAGAAAACTTGGAGGCAAAAGGAGAGAGCTGGGGAGATGTGACAGAGATATGATTGTGGGAGGATAGAAGTGGATTAGTGGAAAAATTTGGTTGCAAAACAAATTTAAAATTAAGTTTAAAAAAAAAAGTGCCGGAAGCGGCGATGGATGATGATGAGTAGACAAAAAAAAGGTACAAAATGTCCTAAGGGGGAAAAAGTTTAAATTGTCTGCGGTCATTATCAACAGGTGTCACCTACCGCCCTTCAGGCTGTGCATTATATGTTCTTCATTCTTTCCCAACCTGTCAACTCTTCTCCCATCCAAACTAAACACACATTTGGCCTTTTAGGCAATTCTTCAGATCTTTAACATGAGCCAAACTATGAGCCAAAATAAGTTCCATTAAAAAACTAAAAGAAAAAATATGTATTTTTTTAATATTTAATTTTCTCCAAACATCCTTAGAAGATCAACTGGCATTTAAATCCCCACTCCTAGTTCTTGCTACGTACCCTTGTGTATAACGAACTCAGCAGCGTTGGGTGGCGGGGATGACATCCGCTTGCCAATGTGAACCAGGGTGTCCTCCTTGATTCCCGTGGGAGCGACCTTGAGGGGGTCCTTGCCCTCGAAGAAGCCGGACCAGGGAGAGTCCAGCCAGTCCTTGTACTTGATGTGGGTCTCGCGACGAGCGTTCTGGTACGACTCTTCGCAGATCTTCTCGTACTTGTCGCGAACGTCCTTGAATCACAAATTAATGCGAGATTTAATCACCAATATTGTGCAAAAGATTTAAAATTAGAATAATTGTGAAATAAACTCATAAAGTCACAGAAGATTGTTCAAATTCAGTCAATTTCCTTATTGTTGACTCACTAAGTTTACTGGTAAGCCGGGACTACTAGTTATATTTTAATTCCAAAATTTGTGTTTAAAAAAATGGCTAATACTTGGTTGAACTAATTCAGTTTGATTTGTAAAGAAAATATTTTATGTATTAATTTAATTTGCTTCACTTTGGCAAGTGTTTTTACTTTTTTGGTGAAACTGAAAGTTGTGAAATAAAATTTGAATAGTAGAATAATGCTTTTATTTTAATTCATGATACAAAACTAAAAAGTAATGCTACACTGAGACAATAAACATAATCAATTAGTAGGGATGTGCAAACCCACTTTTATTACTTTCAAATTTAACTCAAACTTTCCCAGTTGAAAAAAAACGAACTTCGAACTTAACATACAATTTTTTTGAACTGTATTGCACTCGAACCAAACATAGAGATATGAAACAGTTATATAATAAGTAAAAAACTGATAAGTCTGGACCGGCACCTCCACCATTTAAAATTTGTACTTATAAACTAAGAACAAACTAGTACTACAAATTAGTTTAAATTTTTTTTTTTTTAATTTAACGAACTTCAAACTTTATTTTTTTATTTGAACTCGAACATTTGCACATCCCTATTACCGGTAATCAGAGGTGTTATGAAGCTACTATTGAGACTGACCGCTCTATACTCCGAGCGTGCCGACTCACCTTGACCTCCTCGGCGGTGACTGTCCCCTCGCCGATCAGTTTGTCGGCGTACTTCTCCAGACCGGGCTTGGTGTTCTTGATCTTGCGGTACATGAGGGGCTGCGTGAACATCGGCTCGTCGATCTCGTTGTGACCATTACGACGGTAGCACACGATGTCGACAACCACATCCTGAAACACAGTTGTCATTTTCAGCTTGTTTCACATTGTTTTAAAATTATGTGCAACGGTTTAAGTGTCCAAACAATAAACAATAACATTAAACATCCCATCGATAAAAAAAATGCCACACTTAACAACAAAACTTGATGGCAGTGTTTGTTTTGATGTGTCTTCCTTGGCTCGGAGACGGAATTTTATGTTTTAATTGTTGCCATTAGAAGGGTGCAGAAAATACCCGAAATATTGTACTAATTCTATTTATTAAATGTCATGAAGAACAAATAAAAATCTTAATTACAATATAACCCAACTGCTCTAATAATCTAAGGTTTTATAACAAAACTTGTGGATGATTATTGTAAAAATTAGGGGTGAAAAATCAGTAGGCCTACTCTTGGGACATAAGTAGACTCTAAAAAGCAGCATTGATAAAACTGTCTACATCAGAGCAAAATTCCAATTAAGATACGTGATCGTATACCTGTCATAACACACATCTTCTTAAAATTAATAAAATATGGGCTATTAAATAGTACACAACTCTTAACACAAAACCTTAAACTATAAAATAATTCTAGTACAGTAAGATCTCTCTTATCCGAGTTGGATGAGACCGGGGGCACCTCGGATTTGCGAAAAACTCGGATGGCGCGGATCAATTGTTTATTTGCTCTCGTAGCATAGCCTGATGTGGTAAAATGATATATGACACATGTAATGGATAAAGGAACATAAAATACACACGATACACTTCATACAGGGTATACTAAATGATTTAATAGCTTGTAATTCAAGCTCACGAACACACGTACACAATTAGGCCTACATGTCGTAATAAAAACGTATGTCTAGGCCTAGGCCTAGGCCTAAACTCGACGCAGTAGGCCTAGGCCTACAATGCAAACATAGGCCTAGGCCTAGCTCTCTTTCTCATGTGGGAAAACCTCTCACTACTATGCCCGCGCTGAAGCTCACGACGCAAGATAAGTCTGGGAAAGAAATAAGATAAGCCCAGGAATAACAATTCAATGCGTCGTGATTACGAATTTCGTGAATCGGTTGAAACATGATTGCATCTAGTTCCACAACGACCATCTTTGAACAGCTGTGTGTGAGATGGCTGGATCGTATGCGCACGCGCAGGCGCGCGACGCACACTGACCTCTATATGCTCAGTCTAGGCCTAGGCCTAGGCCTAAACTCGACGCAGTAGGCCTAGGCCTACAATGCAAACATAGGCCTAGGCCTAGCTCTCTTTCTCATGTGGGAAAACCTCTCACTACTATGCCCGCGCTGAAGCTCACGACGCAAGATAAGTCTGTGAAAGAAATAAGATAAGCCCAGGAATAACAATTCAATGCGTCGTGATTACGAATTTCGTGAATCGGTTGATACATGATTGCATCTAGTTCCACAACGACCATCTTTGAACAGCTGTGTGTGAGATGGCTGGATCGTATGCGCACGCGCAGGCGCGCGACGCACACTGACCTCTATATGCTCAGTGGGTGGCACTGACGCTTACCGGCGATGCGCCCGACGCACACTGACCACTGAACTCTATCTATACGCTCAGTACACTGATGCACACTGCTCGAAAGTCGAGATATATCGCCGATCTATCTTCTTTGCACTCACTCGTAAGGCATGCCTACAAATGTATGCGAGTACATTTAAAAAAGTGCGGCGCGGCGTCTGTAATTATTTTTATGTTTTATTTAAGTATTTAAAACTTTAAAATTTTAATTTTTTTTTTTTTTTTTTTTTTTGGCGGCTCGGTTAACACGGAACATCGGATAAGAGGAGATCGGATAAGAGAGATCTTACTGTAATAAATTTTAAAGCATAAACGAGTATTAAAATACTTTTGTTTCGACAAATAATTAAATATCAAACCCGCCCCCAGCGTACCTTGTGGAAGGTCGCCCTCCACTCGGCTGCTATCCTACAGACGTGCATCACAGCTTCAGGGTCGTCAGAGTTGACGTGGAAGATGGGAGCGTTGACGACACGAGCGACGTCTGTAGACAGAACAAACACAAGCTATAAACAACGTAGGTTGACGTGATCCACAAGTATACACTGAAAGAATTGAATCAGTAGCTAATTCAATATAGTGAAAATTATAAATAATTTTTCTTTTATATTTTTTTAAATATTTAATCTGGATTAGAATGTTTCACACATGATGTTGTAAAAAATGCAATTAATAAAAACTTTGATACAACATTCAAGTTAAAAGAAATTCATGTTAACGATTAGATACTAGTACCTACACATAATGCCTAAAAAAATCAACAAATAAGCTGCAACTAAAATAATTTTTTAACACTTCTTGCATTGTCATTAGCATTACAAAGCTCAATTAGCTATTAAAATTACTTTGTTAAATCCATAATTTTGGGAGGTATATATTTTTTAACATTTTATAACCAATCACTAGCATCGACGTGTCCTTACCTGTGCAGTATGGTGATGACCTGGAGTACCTGGGGTCAGTAGTGAACCCGATCTGGTTGTTTACTACGATGTGGATGGTGCCGTGCGTTGTGTAGTCGGGTAGATCTGACAGGGTGAAGGTCTCGTAGACGATACCCTGACCGCTGAAGGCTGCGTCTCCGTGCAACAACAGGGACATCACCTGAGAGAAACATCGTTGTTATTGTGTACTAATAACTAAAAACAACAAAGAATTTGCATTTTCATGCAAGAGGCAGTGCAGAGTATCTATGCATTATCGTTTTCAAGTCAAACGTGTGCATAATGGAGCTAACTGACTTATAAACTCCATTTTCACATTTCCAATTTCTATTCATAAACAGAATTGTTAAGGAACAAAGAACATGGTCTACTGACTATGATTATGGTAAATACATTAGTTTTCCCGACAACATTGCCATAACTACGTCATTGTCAAGGCGTTAATTTTTTATAGAATTTAACATGCCAGCAGGTTTGTGATGTTCAAGAATGTTGGTATTATACATAGGCACATTATGTTTAAAGACATGGTTGAAATTTGATGGAAATTATTGTACAAATTTGCACTGCCTGGGAATCGAACAGCGACCAAATTAAAGTTCCAGAATAAGGGCCTACGTATTAATAAAATTTAGGTAAGTAAATCAATGGTATATTTTGCCAATATAGTCCAGTCTTATTCATATTTCTTCTGTAGCATTAATTCCCCGAGCTTCGATGTGAATATCTTAGCCAAGTAACGCACCTTCTTCCCCTCGCCGTCGCCCCTGTAGAACTGCTCTGCCCTGGTCTTGCCCTGGACCACGGGGTCCACAGCCTCCAAGTGGGAGGGGTTGGCAACCACAGCCAGGCGGATGTTCTTGTTCGTGACGCGGTTCAGGCGCTCAATGTACGTTCCCAAGTGGTACTTCACGTCACCGGAGCCCTGCAACAGAAACAAGCTAATAAACACATTCACAGGTTTTATCAAGAATACTAACTATGCTGGGATAATACTAAATAAATAAAATGGCCATGTAGAAAAGTATTATATATAATTTATATGTTGGAAGTTGGATGCAGCTTATCTGCCATGTAATGTTATTAATGTAAAACAGCCAAATGTACTATAGTTAAACGATATTATTTCTTTAGTTAAGGATACGTATTTTTAATCAATAAAAAAAGTGTTAACAATTATTCCTTAGTTTAATTTAACTTTACTAAATAATTTAACTTATACCGGACCTACAACATAAATATAAATGATCTGTCGTCGTTGGTCAGTAGGCTATAGCCTCTAGTTATCCAGCTTAAACAATTTGTTCCTGTGCAAATTCATTTTTTTTGCTCAAACAGCTATTATAATATATAGTTAGCCATCCCTCAAATACTTGAAGCTTAATAAGGAGTACCAAAGTTAACCCTCTAACTTAGCGTCAACTTACGTCATCTGCCGACTCTAGCGCGGCAAACTGTGTGAAGATCTGTTCCAGAGGTTTCCTGCATACATTAGCCAAGACGTTGAGTCGCCCCCTGTGCGGCATGCCCATCACGACGGACTCGACTCCGAGCTCCGTTGACTTGTCGATCACCTCCTTCATCGCGGGAATCAGGATCTCACAGCCTTCTAGACCAAACCGCTTCTCGCTGGACCACTTGCGAGCCAGGAACGCCTCGAAGCTGTGCAAGGAAAGCAAGAAAGTTACTTCCTGTAGTATGACCATAACAATTTATTGAAAAAGAAAATAACTGATTGAGTGCTATATTGCATTTTATAGATTTAACTAATACGTAACTGGAAATGTATTACTAACATTTATTTGAAAAACATAATTTCCCATTCATTTCTATGGCATGGTAACATACGGTAAAATATAAGATTTAAAATTAAAAGTAAAGATTTATTATTATTTATATATGTATATATGGGCTATATTAAAACATAAGTAAATTCATAAAACATAGGCCTAAATAGCCTTGATTTACGACGATAAGGCTACATGTACAACACAAATTATCAGCGAATTTGTAATATCAAACAGAAAATTAAGTAGCAAAAAAAATATATAGTATGCAATTTAGTGTATTATGTTCTACAAATTGCATATATTTTTCCAGTAACTTTCCAGTAATACCAACAAAAAAACACAACACAAATATGCATAGATTATTCAGTTCATTTAGGCTACTTAAAAAATATATATAAACCTAGATTGAGAAAACGTTGGGTTTGTAGCCAATATTGTGACAAATGTCCTCTTTTTGACCATAATACTGCGGCAGGGGGCGGGGAGGAGGGGATGAGTGGCGTCCAGTAACACTCACCCGGTTGCCCTGGTGAGTCGCGCCAGTATCAACCTCTTCTCGTCGCTGGTTATCTCCATGACGCCCGGAGACTCCAGTCTCTGCCTGATCCAGTTGCACTGCTCCAGCGAGTTGATGAACATGAACTCCACGCCGATGTGGCGGCAGTATGCGGTCTCGAGCCGTCGCAGGATCTCGCGCAGGGCTAGCGACTTCTCCTTGCCGCCAATGTAGGTGGTCGAGGGCAGCTTGAACACTCTGTCCATGTCCGACTCCTCTGTGTCACGAGATAAGATGTTGGTTGTGACACTAGCCCTCAATATTTATATAATCTACTTGTCATGTATATAATTATTAATTATTAATTATTAACCAATGCCATAAAACTGTACCACTACTTCTATGATTTTGTGTAATTAATTATGCTCATCTTATTTTTTAATTGTAAATATATTGTAATCAGATGAAGTCATAAAAAAATTAAAATCTTATAAAATGCAAGATTATGAGGGGAACTCAGGTCAAATTTGAATATGGTTTTGTACTGTTCAGGACAAACATTAAATAATGGTAGCATACACACATGATGTGTGCAATAATTATTTAATTCAATTTAAAACAATAGATCAAAATATCGCAAAGATATCACGATAAAATAATTGACACCCAATACCCATACAATATAATTGTGTCTGGTACAAAAAGAATAAAAACTGCATGAATGTATAAGGGCTACACATAGGAAGTGCCAAAATACACAACTCAAAATGAACAGTTTTAGCACTGGTAATGAGTGTGTAAACCACAACTGGTAACTACAAAATGTTATAAAGTTTTCAAAGGTTCTATAGAAAAAGTGCATTTTGAGTTGTTTTATGGGACCATTCCATAAAATTCAATATTTCAATAGCGAGGGGATAAGGGTGGCAAGAATCTACTAGTCTACTAAACCTACCTGCCTTTTCTTTATTCAAAGCAGAAATATGGCATCATTGAATAAAGAACATGATAGTGAAAAAATACACAAACAATTATCTATCACTTTAGAGGAGCATTTGTTAAACAACCATTTGAAATGTAGACTTCAATTAATGTTGATTACCTGACGAAGTTTGAAACAGCCACGGATATTGAAGACCAAACCAATTATTATGTATTTTAATAGCATAAATAAAAATGTTTACTCCTAAAACTTTTGTTACTAGAAAGTAATTTAAATAATGCAAGACAAGCTATGTCATGCACATTAAAAGTATAAGCTTAGCTGTACCACCAATCAGTCAGTATGAAGCCGAAATGCATTAATGCTTACAGTACGAGCATATACGTACTACTGGAATAATTGCTTACCGACTCGTTATTGCTGGTCGTACACAAGAAATCAATCTTATGTAGGAGCTGAAATTAAGTTGCATACGTCTAAGTACAGTACCTCAAATATCAACCACTGTGGTTCCAGTACTGCATCTTTACGCACAATTACAAAGGAATATTTTGGAACAGAGCCAAATAACCAAAGTAACGACAATTATTTTGTCTAGGTGGCGGCCATTTTGTTAAATTTCCTTTAAATTGAGCGAAGAAATGTAGCAGGAACCAACTTTGAGTGGGAAGAAGTAGAGTACAAAATACATAACTA
The DNA here is from genome assembly GCA_024449915.1 of Sweltsa coloradensis. Classification (NCBI taxonomy): domain Eukaryota; kingdom Metazoa; phylum Arthropoda; class Insecta; order Plecoptera; family Chloroperlidae; genus Sweltsa; species Sweltsa coloradensis. The sequence continues at coordinate 394,674 of JAMZAV010000654.1, forward strand.
TCATTAATTGATAGTTTGAACCTTTAATATTAAGTCTGCAATGTGAAAAGAATAAGCATGCACTAATCTAAACTCGCAACAGAACCACACGCCATACAACCTAAATGTCAAGTCAATTAATGATGAAGGGGTTTCTACTGATATTGAGCAAGACAAGTGCCCATACCTTGCTCCGCGGTCGCTAGAGCTCTTGTCTGACTCCGCCTGTAACCTACTGCTGAACGCAGACTAGGGACAAGATTGCTTGGGAGAAGTATATGCAGAAATGTAATTACTAATTCTTTGGGATTTTTGTATACTACATTTGAATACAAAATAAAAAGAGTTAATTATTTCCCTCCATATAAATAATAATGGCGACTCGTCTTTTATAAAATGAATGAAACTTTTTACTATCTACAAAGCCATGGCTAATCTTGCAAAATATCCATACACAATATATAATTATTCCCCACTCTCAAGATCGCACCACAAAATATATAATCGAGTTAATGCAACATCTATTACACACGTATCACAATTATGATGGATATGTACAATGAAAATATAAATACATTTGATTACACCCACCCACACAAAACACAATATATTGGATGCATTAGTTACACATGGTTTATACAGTTGCATCAGAATTAACCATAACAAACAATGCCCAAGTTACTTAAAGTTGTGTATACAGTGCTACTGCTACTGCTTTGTAACAAAATTTATTGAACTTTATTTATTTTTTATTTTATTTTTTATTTATATTAGTGAGTTTTGACAATTTAAATAAATAAATAAATAAATTTAAATAAAATATTGTTAACTCTTGTTATCTTTAAAAATGGCATTGATACTGAATCTAATAATTATTCATGGTTAAATGAATCAACTTTTACATTTGTGAGAATTTAAACTAGCGAAAAACCCTAAAAATATGTCGGATAAATAATATAAAACAGGTCTAAAACCACCAAACTTCACATAAACCAAAGGTATGAATCCCCTAGACACTGTTAAGAATTCCCGCTTACCATTTATTCACCATCCCACTGTTTTTCCCCATTTTGTTTCAATTTTCACAACATACCAACCATTACCTAAGAATACTTTCAGTAAGCAGGCTTTAGTTAACACTTTGCATGGCAAAATGTTTTGAAAATATTTCACACCAAGAATAACAGTAAAATACTGATTTAACCGATTAAGATAATACGTACCGTACTTACATTGCTTCAAAAACTACCATTCTCACTCCTACGATCAAGACAATTCAGTACCAGTGAAACTAAAGCCTGCCTCATCTCCTTTAGTAAAAACCCCGAAACATACAGTAACTACTTTAAACCACAAATTAAAAATATATGATCTAAATTAAATATGTACACTTTTAAGTATTTGGGACACTTGCTAACAAATAAACAAAATAGAAAATACCCAGCAAATTATACTTGGGAAAAAAAACATCTTATGAATGTTGATTCAATGATATTTAACATCTATAGTAGGCTAGATACTCAGTCTCAAATACGTCCGCACAGGCGCGAGCGTAGCAAATTGAAGCGCCAATCTGACCTGTTAAAGATGGAGATTTGGCATTTCAATTTATGCTTTACATTATGTTTTAAATGCGATAAAGTATTTTTCTGGATTGTTTGATATGGTTTTAGCTTGGCAGCATGGGAATGCACAAACAGAAACAATAAGAAGTTATTGCATAAGGAAATTTAGTAATCACTTGGTGTGAGCGGCAAATATGTTCACCTGACAACAATCTTGAAAAATATTTGGGCTACAAATCGCTACAACCTAATTTAATATACAAACTGACCGATTCAACATGGCTTCTAATTGTCACGTCAGTGGACAAATGACTGGGGATGTAGCCTACTACAGTCGTTAAATATCATTGTATTGATTCATATATCTAAGGATAATAGCTACAACAAGTTGACAAGAGCTCCGCCAAGCTACTCTAGCGGTGCCATCCACGACTCTCCAGGTACCTACAATAAAGACACAGAAGCACAAAGATAGCTACTCCCACACAGCGACTCTCAAGTGCACATCTTAAATTAAGCCAGTGAACGAGAAACATTTACCATAGAGGAAAATCTGTCTAAATGAAAATAAAATCAGTAGCTTCAGTGCAACAAACTAAAAAAGCCCTAACATAACTTGTTTCAGGCATTTGTGTGATATTTTTTTAAACAAAAGAAGAAAATAACACAATACTTTAATTATGAATTATTGTAAATAGACACACATTGTGCAACAAAAGCAAATAAAACATTCAGTGAGAACAAATGTGCACATTACAAAAATTATTGATTGAAAATTGCAGTTCAAATATCTAAAGTTGAGGTTGGTAAACTACATGGAATATCTTGTTTTATGAAAAATTAAGAACACTACGAGTTCAACACCGAAAAGGTTACGAAAAAAGTTTAAAATATTATTGTCAATATGGCTTTCACTGATGATCACAGCTAGCATTCAAATCTATGACGATTACAACTTTTTTAACGATTAATTGTGATGCAGTCCATCAAAAACACATCAGGATCATTAATCACTTTCTGGGTGTTGTGTAGCTAACGGTACGACCTTGAAACCAACACTTGCGTCAAATGCAGCACTACAATTTATAAATTCTCGTACGAGCCCTTCTAGAACTTTCACTATTTAACCAAAGTATTGTATTTTATGTAAACCAATCCAGAATATACAAAATCCATCTCAGCGGGGTATCGAGCCCCGGTCTCTTCCCCATTACCGGTACGAGTGCTTTAACCTTTTAAATCAATTACACTACGGGATGTTTCTCGATTAATGAAATTGAGAACCAAAGTGTTGTACTTGAAGAGTTTAGTGTGAGCATAGCTATCTTTTTCCTGTGTCGGAGTCATAATGTGCAATGTACGTACGTTCCATGAGGTTGGCGACTCGGCGTTGCAGGTATTCCGAGTGCGTTCCCGTGGCGTTGGAGCTGCCTGGGGGAACACAGCGTAACAGAACGTTGAACAAGGCACTAGACTAAGACGGTACAAGCAACGGCACAACGCACCACACCACGAGGCATGCCCGGATTACAGATTTAGTCTCAACCGCACAACTTAAGTCAGTAACAAGGAGATCCCAAGACAAAATTGTTATGTCTATTTTTTTATAAATAAAAATATATAGGACCTACAGAAAATATGATTTTAAGTGTTTTAGCAAAATATTTGCTAGCGTCGACGCCGTTTCTTGTCAAAGTACTTAACTTTCCTTCTTTGTTCAATGTAATTATGACAAGAATAAACAATAAATAATAAATATTTCAACCCCATCACCTGCAACAAGCAGCTCACAAAATGTATTGGTCTATAATGACCACAACAGATTTTACTTTTTGTGGGCACAAAAGAGTGGTAAAAACTTAAGGGTAACTGACCCATTTTTGTCTGTATGTTTTGGAGCTAATGGTTGTGGGGCTTGAAGCATTTTCCGTTTTTTTCTTTTTCTTTTTAGTACCTGGTGCAAAGCATCTATTACTTAAAAATATAAATAATATTCAGTAAAAGTGTGCCAGAGTGACCCATTGGTCATATTGTATGTATTGTTGTACACAACGTACGGGCGTACACTATACCCCTCATTGCTATGATGGCTCCACTCCAAAGTAATAAATATTCTAGCAGAGTTGTATTATTAAGGTTAGCAATATAACCCCTTATTTAAGAAAAATGTTTACATTTGCAGCATATAGCTTTATAATTGTTATAGACCACTTGAAAGAATGTTGAGAGTCGAGACCAAACCTGTTACCCTTGCTCAAAGTTTAATGAAACTGAAGACATTCAGAAATAAAACATCAGCACAGACAAATAATTAAAATACCAGAAATTAAAAGGCAAAGTTAATGCAAAAGAAAGATGCTAATTTAAGAAAACATTACAAAATTAAAAGTGCAGATTTATTTATGAAGATATTATTCCTATGCATCAAAGAAATGGAGTTGCATTCAGTCCAAACATTAACAATCTTTAGATGCTACTAGATCAGTTAAAAGAGTAAACATGCGTTTATTAGTTACAAATACAAACTACTCGACTAATTAGTCGATCACCATCGGAGATATTTACATTTGACGTTTTGAGTGGTCAGCCCCAATAATAAATCCCCATTATGACGAGATTGAGAAGCAAATGTAAATTGACAGCAACTTATGTTCAGTAGCGGCTTTAAGCGTCAAGATAGTTAGAAAACAAAGTATAATTAATAGTTATTAAGGAAATCATGGGTGGAGGGAGGGGTTTAAATGACAAATAATTATATTTTTATACACTTGACAACAATTTAAAGGGTAACCAATTAAATTTGGATGTCAAAAAGTCTTAACTCATTTCGTATAATGAATTGTATTTATGTAAGTATATCACTAGATTGAATTAAACAGAAATTTGGATTAACGATGTTTTGCTGTATCATAATTACTAGGAAACGCTCTGTTGGACGCGTTGATAAGCGAGCACGTGCTATAGCTCTAGACCCACATTGCAATTTATTAAAATTGTAAAATTTGCGACGTTCGCTGTCCACGGGCCATGTTTCCAATATTATTTATTATTGCCAATGTAGGCCTATTTGGGTAAACCTTTAATTTGGGATAAAATCCACCGCCATCTAGAGGACCTTGACATCATTTCTTTGGGAAAACGTAACAAATAATACACTGCTTCCTCGATAGTATTTTGATTACTTTTAGGTGGCAGTGCATAGTGCGAACCTCGTGCGAGTTTTCGTTGCCATGGTAACGTTACTTTTGTTATAATGTAATTTCCATCTACACTACTTATCGGATCAAAATAAAATTAACATATTCGTGACCGGACGGACATTCTAAATGATTTGGCCACCTCAGATTTTGTCGCCGTTTAGTTTAAAAAAAAACTTTCGATTAACTTTAATGTAACTTTTTAACTTTTTGAACGATTTTGCCACAAAACTAATGGCATTCAATCCAGATCGAAGCTTGCGGATGGTCCAAATTTCAACTCGATCCGAACCTCCGTTCGACCGCTATCATGAGCCAAAAAAGCTGCTCGACTTTCCGTTGCCATGGTAACGGTAGTTTGTTATAATGTAATTTCCATCTACACTACTTATCGGATCAAAATAAAATTAACATATTCGTGACCGGACGGACATTCTAAATGATTTGGCCACCTCAGATTTTGTGTCCGTTTAGTTTGAAAAAAAAACTTTCGATTAACTTTAATGTAACTTTTTAACTTTTTGAACGATTTTGCCACAAAACTAATGGCATTCAATCGAGAACGAAGCTTGTGGATGGTCAAAATTTCAACTCGATCCGAGCCTCCGTTCGAACGTTATGGCGAGACATACAAACAACAAAAAAAAAAAAAAAAAAAAAAAACAAATAAAACAAAACCAGTGACTAATTTTTCTGGCAGAGTCAAATGAAACGCTCGCTTCGCTCGCTTAATAAAGGAAAGCTTACAGGAAAAATTCAACATAAAGGGAAACGTATTGTTATGGCCACCAAAACTTAACCTGTGCTAAACATAATATCGTGATTGGTTTTATTCTGGAGTTCAAGTGGAAAATAACAGATTTAAAATGAAACTATGTCACATTTTCTTCTCAATGACAGTTACTTTATGAACCGACAGAGCCGAACAACTGCATGTAAATCTTGTAGGGAACATATTACAACCAAGTAGTTATATAGTGTTCCCCCACTGTACTACCCCTACTACGTGAACCCTAGAAGTACCCATAGAGTGTTAAGTGAAAGGGTAAGCCCAATAATAAAAATGAGTGAAAAACGTTATATCTAAAGAATGTTACACAACGAAAAGTGATTTGCGAGCAATAAGTTTTGACAAAAGTTTTGAAATAATGTAATTGAACAAGTTTCACCAATAAAATGAATTCATGTTGATAATGAATCAATATTAATTTTCAAACTTCTTTCTGTCCATAGTTCAACAAAACAACATTCCGTTCAGATTCACATGTTCGTTGCTGTGTAGCGGTCTGAAGATAGAACAATTACGTTACGTTGCAAGATATTATTAATATAATCAGTGATGTGCCTTGAAACAAAATTATACAATAATTGCTTCTTCAGGTTCGAAGGATGTAAGAAAGTTTCCCTTCACGATTGCCCTTTTAGGAGTGTATTCTTTGATCTAAGACCAATGTGATGCAACAATCCAAAGAAACCAATAATCTATATTATTCCAACTATAATCTTTTTAAGTTTTAACAGCATTTAATAGAATTTTATTATATCTTTTAAGATTAAGGGATAGTTTATTTTGGTCCTTCAAGTAAGTTAGAATAGTTAATCAATTAAAATACAATAGTTTATCAGGTAAGTTACTGTAAATCATTTAATAAAGAAGTAGGCCTATGTTAATAAAGATAAATAATAATCAAGAAGAAAGTAGAAACCAGCTGTAATAGTAAAAATCATTCAAATTAAGCAACTCGTAAGAGAACAAAATAGCCTGACTGAAGTGAACAACCTGTGCGTACCGAATTGCAAAGATGTTGTTTTCTTACCAAACGCATAATGACTGTAAAGTAATTCCGGTGGATGTTTATCATCCAGGTCGGCACTGCTGATGCCCAGGGGGTCCAACTTAGCAATGTGATGGCCACGTATCTGGTGAAACAATTCATACAGTGCTACAAACTACTCAACAAACCAACAAAAAATATCAAAAGCATCACCAACACAAACAGAATGTACCAAAATTGTTATACACATAACTATTGGTCTAAACATATAATTATTACATTGGGGAGGTGTCAAGTAAGTACCAAGTTGACACTTTTCAAGGTGAAGTATGGTACAGTTGTTATTATTAACTGAGTTGAAAGCTTATTATAATGAAGCAAACCATCCACCTCATTTCTTAAAGCCTTGGAAATATTCGTACACGAAGGGTCGTGCACAGTTTGGCACTGACACGGCTTATTGATTAACGCCACGATGTGAAAGTCAAAATATACTTCTCGAATTCGAGTATACTGACAAATAACATGGCATCAAAAAAAGTTACGAATAGGGATATTGAAAAGTCAGACACAAAAGATAGGGTTGCAATTTTTCAATATGGCTGGCTTAAATTCTTTTAATCATAAATAAAACATAACATTTGTGTATATTTGTAATTCAATAACCTGATAACTACAGATCTATCTTCCATCTATCTAATCTTTTCTTTAACTAAAACAAAGTAACCGTATACCATGTCGTCAAGCAATTGTGATAATAGGCCTAATTCACTAAATTTATAGGCGTATAAAACTTATACTAGGGAAACGCAAAAGTCGTTGTTAAACGAGTGAGTGAGTGAGCCAAGTGTTGAGTACCCGGGAACATCCCCTTTCCTCCCCTATCCTAAGGATCTAGCCCAGTATGAGGAATGATACCGGGTACTCAACACATGGCTCACTCACTCGTTTAACAACGACTTAGGCGTTTCCCTAGTTATATAAATTGAACATTTGAAATGCGAATCGTATTCAAAACGTATTAGCGTGAAACATTAACAAATTTCCAAGATAAAACAAAATCACCTAAGTTTTATTTCCCATTTAACACCCCTCCAAAATAAAATGTGGGTGTAAAAATATAAAAAAGTTCGAGCTAACGGGTATCGAACCCCAACCCTCCGTGCGGTAGACTAAATGCTTACCAATAGGCCATGCAAGCCACGTAGATATCGTCCCGCTAGCTGCTACTAAACAAATGCTATCGATATTTTAAAATCACATTTTTATTTATTGTAGGATTAAATCGCAATGGATCTAGCTGATTTTGTTAGCAGTTCTCAGTAAACTCGTACTGGATGTCTGTTTAAAATTTCAGCCCAATCTGTTCAGTGGTTCGGCTGATTTTCGACGTACAGACAGACAGGCAGACAGACAGAAACACAGAATGAGAGCCGTTCGAGTTGAATGGAGACACTCGGTCGCTCCGCTCCCTCGTTTAACTAATATAATTTTTAAAAAACTTAGTTCGTTTCGACGAGTTCTCAACTATCAAAACTACTAAAATGGGAACCTAGCTCAGAGTACCTGTTTGATTTTTAACATTCATATCCGAGTAGAAACCTTCAATGACTTTCGTTCTAGCCATGACCAATTACATTAAACACCACTTCCATTATGTTGTGCATAAGCGTATACATATATTTATGTACTAAACTTAAACCAGATCGAATTACTCAGCCGTCAGTAACACAAAGACTAGAACAGAGATCACTATTAATAGAACAAAACACTTTAGGGTTTCAACTTAGAAATACATCCAGCTTATTTGCACACAATCAAATCCTAACATTGGCTGGGCCCAATAAGGTATTCACAAAGCCCAGTGAAGAATAGTATAATAATAATTAATGATTTCTTGTTGAAAAAATAAGCTGTTTTGCAAATAGCATAGAAGATTGAGACATAGACCTTCACCCATCTACCTACTTAAAAAATAGGACTACATTATTTTCAAAACAAAACTTTGCCACTAAAACTCCCAACCAAACTACCGTATATGCAGCTTTGACAAGGTCATATTTCCAAACCATACTAAATTATATTTTGCATTCAAGCGGTGTGCGGAATAAAATGTATATATAAATATTATCGCAAGACTTGTGTACGATTTCTATTAATATAAAACATTAAGCCTAGTAATATAATTTAAACGGGGTAATACATCATGTGTTACAACTAAATATGATTCCATATGACCTCACTTCACTAGCATGGTAAGGCATGCCAATGCGTTTCGAAAGAAGTCCACAATTACGCAAAAAAACTTATACTAACATAATTTAATATAAACCTTAAAACTTATTTACTCGATTCGGATGGGTTCTATCCTACTATTGCTTTAAATTACACGCACACACTTTCATTAAAATAAATAAATGTGTACTTAGAGTCAAGCCACTCATATACAGAAGTAATTTTCAGTAGAAGACTTTAAATTAAAACGGTTGGAACTAAAGTATCGCCGGTGGCGTTGACATCATCGACAAACAAATAGGAATGCCCAACCAGTGATCGGTAACTGAAACCCAAGCCCAATGGTTGGCCATGAACCTAATTACAATAGGGATCTTACATTTAACATTAAATATAGGTTACAGAACTAAACGGTGATTATGAAACAATATTAATTGTTCGTGATTGACTAAAACTAAAAAATCTTGATTGTTCTTAATTGACCTTGAATGATTGATTTGTATTGCTTAACGTCTCATGTTAATGCACTAAGGCTATTCGAGACGATGAGTGGTGATAGATGAGGATCAAGGGTGAACCTTGAGATGTGCATGGTAGGTTTGAGTTTTTCATTGCAATTACACTGACGATAAAAACACGAGAAGACCATGCATATATGCATATATCAATTATGTAAACATTCATTTTACAGATGATTGATTAGGTTAGTAGCAACAAACAAAAATAAGAAATAGTTAACTTCTAAATAAAATTAATGATTCATTGCACCAAACAAAACACAAGGTTTATATGTACTAAATACATAGACACAGTCTTTACTACACTAAACTACAACGAGTACCATGCAAAACAAAAACCAAACCATGGTGCGTGGAGATTGTAACCTTACCTTACAACATTTGAAGCTTTACGATGGATACAGGAACCTACTGCGTTTAAATAATAGAAAGTAAACCACTTAATAGGGTAAGATAGAGAAACAAATGGATGCGTACAACATGGCATTCGGGGAAAAAGTTACCAATGCATCCTGAAATTGTAATCCCCTCAACATTCCATTTTCCAAAACCATAACAAAAAACATACAATTCTATTATATAAGGTTTCTTCCAGGGTAGCTGATAATTAACAGTAGGGGTATCAGTTTTACCAACAGTCCACCATTTATGGTTTAAAACCAATAATCTTGTTGTTACTAAACTAGTTTCATTAACTAGGTTATGTCGTGTTGCAGAGCTCATAAATGGACGTTTGAAATCAAATGATGATTCCAGCATCGAATTACCCCCCACAAAAAAATTAAAAACACTAAAAACACACACCTTCAATGCTAAAAAAGACAGATACCCACATTTCAAATTTAAAAAAATAATACATTTCACATTAAATACTCTTTTCAAATGCTCCTTTAAAGTTGATAATACAAAACAAACAAAACATGTAAAACGTCATGCTGACAAAAATCCCTTTAATCGATTCTGACATTGTCTGAAAATAGGGGGTAACATCTAAAATCCGATCGTAAAATTAAAGCTTTATAGACTACAGTGTATTCATTTTTTAAATACTATTACATACCCTACACATTCAAACAAGAATTTGCAAGCATAGTTTACATAAAAGATTTTATCAATTTAAATCAAAGTAGGTAGTTACTAAATACTTTTTATATTGTGCCATTTATGTTTTACTTTTGAAAGAAGAAATAGATCAATTTAGAAATTACAAACTCCCCCTCAGCTGGGTATTGAACCCGGGTCTCCCGATAGCCGGTTGGACGCTTCAACTTCTAAGCTAACTAATAATCAATTATACGTATGGGAGTGTTCCCAATTAATGAAAATGAGAAAGAAATATATATTAATATAATATATTCCTCCAGTAATTCTAAATACACAGGGCTATGTTTGTGTTATTTGTACCAAAATTGTTGTGTTATTAATATATCGTTATTGTAATATTACTATTTCAAACTTCACTAACTTTTAGTTCACTGTTGTGTCCTGATTTATGAAACCTAATTAGATTTATTTATTTAAATATAAATCACTTGAATAGGATAGACATTAAATAAATAAATAAAATGTTACTTTTAAAATTGAGAGTGTTGTTTATATTATTATCATGAAGTGTTTGTGTTTTATTTCATATTAAATGTAGATGGTTAATAATTTAATCTAAAATTGCTACAAGTCTATAAATAAATCAAGTGCTTGTTTGAACATTAAAAAATGCAATGCACTAACTTTTTAATCTGATCCTCCCCCATTTCCAGACAATTTCTCCAACTAAGCAAAACCACATGACACCGTTTCTCCGAGCCCTTACCCAGCGCAGTGACAAAGTGATCGCGCACAACAGTTTTCGGCGGACCCTCTCCGTGTTCCATTGCCTTGGCGCTCTTTTCGTTGAGATGCAAAATATCAAGCGGATCCATATCGGCGACTAAGTGGCCCCTCGACTAAACAATGGACATGCATTAAACCTTGCTTCCACACTGGTGGGCATGCGATGACCAGTGCTAAAAAATAAACGATTCTTGAAAATGGTTCAATATTGGTCCTCACTCATTCATGTCTTGATTTAAAATAGGCCACAAAATTAGAAAGTTCCAAAATCTACGATGAAATTTCGTGCAGTCACTCAATTTTTGTGAAATTGTTAGTAGAATGTGTTCAAACAAAAGGTATACTCAAATTAATCGTCTATACAATTTTTTGTGTGTAGCTAATCTGCAGTTTCTTTTATGTACGATCGCAGATTTCTGGAAAAGATTTTTTAATAAACACATAGTTTGTAATGTGCCTAAATGATAATGACTCGACAAATCTATCACTGAAGTCACGTCGGTGTGCAGGTTTGTGGAAGAGTTGACACGAATGGAACTGTTTCAATAAACCTTGAACAAACTTTTTAATACGGTTACGGGTTTTAACTTACAATAAAAAATATATATTAATAATTAATTATCTTGTATGCAAATATGCATTTTTGTGGTAAGAAACAACTACGAGAAAATTTAGTATTTTTTGTGTAATTTCATAATTATACTTCTTGATTTATGAGTTCCTAAAAAGTAAAAAAAAACTTACAATGAGTTCGTAACGTTATAAAGAAAAGAAATCAATTGGTGTATTATATTCTTGCTCCGTTTCAACGCAAATCTTTCGTCAGGCTTGAATTAGAGAAAGAAAATATATTGAGTAGGCCTACTTTGCGCCAAAACATGAATTAGCATTAATGATCTGATGGGTTTAAAAATATATATACTGTTTTGAGTAAATAATGGAATGAAATTTGTGGTTTAGCCATTAGTATTTTGATGCAAGAATAAAATGTTAAGATTTTGCAATGAAACCTACACTTCATTTAAGTAACAAGTTGTGTATGCATCACCATTTCCACATTCCTTTCCTCTATTCACGTAAGCAGTTGATTGTACAATTTGATGAACCAAACGACAACAATGTTTCCAGAGCATTCAAGCCCACAAAAACTTAACATCAATATCACAATTTGTACTTAAGACCACAATCCATCACCTAACAATGGACTGTAGGCGTGGCCAACTAGAAACATTATTCACCAAACCAGCATGCATATTGAATTAATCATTTTAGTAAATATTCAACGTATCATGTTTGGACAACAACATTATACATACCAGATATATTAGTTTAATACATACTACAAAGACAAGAAATCATTACTACCTAAATATTACATATAAACTACATTAGGTATATAATCGATACAACACCGTACACATGATAAAATCAATAGTTGCCTACATTTCATTTTGTAGGAATGTCCATGAGTTATGTAAAACATGCACAGATAGAAAGAATTATTTTTAAGTAGGTACTGTGTTTGCACCATGGATAGCAGATAATAATTAATTTTAAAACTCTGACAAGGTATAGTTAGTCAGTCCCAGTGTAATTACAAACAAAACTAATATAGTGTACTTAATTCTAGAAACGCCTTTTCTATATTTAAATAATTATAAAATAATTTATGTATTTTTTTATTTGTATTATTTGTCAACAAAGGCGGTGACTTTTAAAAAAAGGCGGTGACTTTTATGGACTAGTCCAAATGTCTGAGGTCCCGTGATTTCTATACATTATTTGTGTATCGGAGTAATTTTCAATATTGTTTTATATGTAGAAATGTTGCGTGAACCCTGATTATACAGTGTTAACGTTATATTAAGTTTATATCGCGTAGTTGGTGAGTAAATTTCATTTTAATATCTTGTATTTTACAAAAAAAAAAAAAAAAAACTGACAAACATTAAACAGGAGAAGATTCAACGACAGCTTGTTTTGTTTGATGTCAAAGAACTTACAGTAAAGATAGACATTGGTTTGTTTACATCCTAGAGCAAGATGAAGATTGCTGGTCATTCAGTGTTATTTAAGGCTCTCTTTATGTTTGTTTTGCTGAGAGGATTTTGTAATTGGTCTGATCAGCAACTTTACAATGAGGATTCTTTGTTCATGGGTCGTGAAAAATTCGTTTTGACCTCTAAGATAAGGTCTATTGTATCTGAAAAATGTGTAATCTCAAGTTTCACATGGTGTGCGGCAAATCTTAGTCATGGTATGCGACAGAGGATTAACTATGCGAGTTGCTCAAATTCATTCACTGGTATGGGCAAAGTTAAGAGACGTACTTTAGCCTCATCCTAAAAATCTTAGGATTAATGGATTAATTCCTGCAATTGCACTGTTACTAGCATTATGTGGTGATATTCACGTGAACCCAGGCCCTACAGTCAACCAGCAAAAAGCTGAATTGTCTGTTTATTACATGAATGCCAGAAGTATTTCAGGTACTGATAAACTTAGTGAGTTTAACATGTTTTTTGCGGACAACAATGAATGTGATATAATTTGCATAACAGAATCATGGCTTCACGAACATATTTATGAGAATGAAGTACTAGATAACAGTCAATATGAGGTGCATAGAAAAGACCGCATTCCAAGTGCAGGTAAAAAGAAAGGAGGGGGAGTTCTTATTGCTGTCAACACAAAAGTGACTTCTAATCGACGGGAGGAGTTTGAAACTGCTGACTTAGAAATGATGTGGGTTGAAATAAAAATGAACCTGAAATCCAGTCTATATGTAGGGTGTGTTTATATCCTAAGGCAACCCCATTGCTCATTGAAAAGGTAGAGACAACGTTTGAAATTGGAAGAAACACTTCGACATACGGACAATATAACGTTGTGTGCTGACTTCAATCTACCAGATATACACTGGAAGTCTAAACATCAAGATGACTCAACTGACCTGGACCCAATTACCAACAAAAACTCTGTAGTGAACCAGATGTTTATTGAATTTATAAGTGAAGCCAATCTATCACAAAAAGTCTTGTTTCCTACCAGTAATAACCACTTCCTTGATCTTTTATTTGTAAATAATCCAGACGCCGAGGTTACCGTCATAAACGTTGAACCAGCAGTTATTTCTGACCATTTCCATTTTTGTGTCATCTTGTTCTTCCACATATGAAGTTGAACGACAAACCATCAGGACGCGAGACATATAACTGGAGGAAGGCTGACTTAAATAAACTTCGTGATAATCTAAATGAGTGTGACTGGGATAGAATGGATCTATTGACAGATGTGAACGACAAGTGTGACTTATTCTACAATTTTTTAAAAACGCAACAATATCCAGAACAGTGCCAGTGACAAAAGTCAAAAAGAATAAATATCCAGTTTGGTACGATAAACATGTTCTTGGGGCATTAAACCGTAAGAACAGAGCTCATCAAATGTTCAAAAGAACCGGTTTGGATTGTCATAAAGTTGATCACCAAAATCAAAGAACTAACTTAAAACAACTAAATACAAATGAAATATCGTCAATACCTTCACAACATTGAAGCAAAAATTCCAGAAAAACCCAAATTATTGTGGAGCTTTGTCAAGAGAAAAACTAGATCAAGGAGGATACCTACTGAAGTGAAATATAATGGTATTACTGCGAAAAGTGTAGAATCGTGCTGCCACCTTTTTTCGGAGTTTTTTAAAACAACTTTCACTCCGAAATCACAAGGAAATGTGGTTCTACCTAATCTCTTTGACCAGATTGATAGTGAACTGTCCAGTTTCAATGTTTCTTGTGAAGAAGTGGAAGATAGCCTTGGCAAACTTGTTAATGGAAAATCGCCTGGGCCAGACCAAATACCGGTAAATGTGATCAAACACTGTAGAAATGCATTATCTATTCCACTTTCAAAAATATTTAACTGTGCTTTAAATGAAGGAACTTTTCCCTCTCGATGGAAACATGCTAACGTTTACACCCGTTTTAAAGAAAGGAAGAAAAAACTCAATGTGACTATTATCGGCCTATTTCGTTATTAGCCATATATTTTCAAAAGTTTTTGAAGGTCTCATTTCTAAAAGATTAAATAATCATGTGGCAGACTACATATCACCAAGTCAGCATGGATTTATGAAAAGAAAATCAACTGTTACTAATCTTACTGAATTCACCCACGATATTGCAACGTCCCTAAACTCAGGTGTTCAAGTTGATGCTGTCTACACGGACTTCAGTAAAGCTTTTGACAGTGTTGATCACGATCTTCTCCTATTTAAATTACAATCCTATGGAATTACCGGTAAAATTCATCAATTAATGAAAGCTACCTTACTGGACGAACTCAGTCAGTTGTCATTGATACAATAAGATCATCTTCTGAAAGTGTAACATCTGGAGTGCCGCAAGGTTCAATTTGGGTCCACTACTCTTTACCCTGTTTTTTGAATGACATACCGTCTTGTTTTATGTCATCAAGCTGTCTAATGTTTGCTGATGATCTTAAGATATATCGTCCAATACGAAGAGATGCTGACCGTGCATGCCTGCAGTCAGATCTGGACGCGCTTGCAGAATGGTGCAGAACATGGAAGCTTAAACTTAATGTATCTAAATGTGCAGTCATTACGTTTACAACAAAAACAAAACATGGTTAAATTTCATATCTACAGTCTCAATGATCAGATTTGGAAAGAGTCACGAAAGTCAAGGATTTAGGTGTCATCATATCTCATGATCTTTCATTCTCGAATCACCTTTCTAACATTATTCCGAAATCATTTAGATTGCTTGGTTTTCTTAAGACGAAACTGCTCTAAAGAATTCTCCAAAAACCACTATGCGAAAGTTGTACCTCTCTCTTGTTAGGCCTCATTTAGATTATGCTAGCTCTATTTGGAACCCATATCAAATCACAAAATTCATAGTGTAGAAAGGGTCCAACAGTGTTTCATAAAACATCAATGTATAAAAAGTAACATTCTGTATCATAGAGTAGATTATGCACAACTTTGTAAAGATGCTAACCTAATGACATTAGAAAACCGAAGGAACTATTCCGACATGGTTTACCTTTACAAAATTGTAAATAATTTAACAAACACTAGTTTAATTCTTGGCAAATTAATTTTCATATACCTCCCAAACATACACGCCTTCACAAAACTTTTCAACCAGCCCTAAGTCATCTCGACCTCCATAAAAATTCATGCATCAACAGATTACAGCATCTTTTAATATGTTAAAACCTCTTGAAGGAACAGACATTGATCTCTACTCTCAAAATATTTTTAAATTTAAATCTGTGATCACTCAAGCATTAGGATATTAACGTAATTTACTCACTAGCTTATTTCCATTAGTATCTTCTTTCATATAAAATTGTTCTTCTATTTTCTTTCAAGAATATCTCTAATTCATTTTAATGTTAATAATTTTGATAGTTTCACATTTAAATGATAATTTCACATGTTTAATGAGTTTAAAAGTATTATTTTGTGTTGTATATTTTAATGTCTATTAGTATGTTTTCTATCCATTAGGTAATGCTATGATTTGCACTTGTGGAGTATTTGTACTCTGTTGTAATATGCATCTGGAAATCACGATTTTGAGGTCAGTAGTAAACAGTCAGTGGTCATCAATTACGAGGGACTGTTCACTGTAACATAAGTTCCTCTTCCTAGTATTCACGGCAAGTTCAATTGGATCCTTATAATGTGGATATCGATGATCACCAATTAGAATACAACAGTGGTATAGAGACATCACGCCTGACCAAGACTTGATACCAGCCATTCTATTAACTTTGAGATCACTAGGATGTTAGCCAAAATCAAAGAGTTTCCAGAACAAATCATTCTTGAGGTTATTGAAACAGCAAAAAGATAAATTAATAAATAATATTAGACGAGGGAGCGAAGTGACTGAGTCTTACAATTTAAGACTGACGGCACAAGATTTGATTTTTGTGAGTGAGTTGGTTCAGTTCAGAACGGCCGAATGGATTGAGCGGAAATTTTAAACAGACATCCAGTAAAAGTCTTTAGTGTGCAGTTAACATTTTGCGCAAAATCAGTTACGATTAAAACTCACAAGAAATAATAAATTGAAAATACGTCGAGAATGTCACATAAAATTTAATGACAATGTTTTTTGTTCATGAACAAATCATTTTTATCAAATCATGTTTATGCAGTGTCCACGGTGTATTGAATGTTGCACGCTCAAAGTTACCCGAAATTCCGCTCGGAGAATGAGTAAGCCTAGCAATTATTATTCGTATTTCATACTGGCTATGTTTTCCATAGTTTTGTATGCATTTCAAAACATATTCTATAATTAACCAGGAATAATAAAATAATCCAGATAATAACAAAATCTATCCCGACTGTTGTTTGAACCCAGGTCTCGCACATTCCGGGTATACAGGCGCCTTAGCCAACTAGACAAGGAAAACGCTAAAGTTGTTGTTAGACGAGTGAGCGAGTCATGTGTTGAGGACCCGGGAAACTTTGCATTTAAGTTGATTGATATATAAGGTATAAATGATAGGGTTTTGAGTTTAGTTGGTATAAGGGCATGTCGACTTTAAGGTCATAATGAGCTACTCTAGCCTATGATAGTCTGGGGAGGAAAGACCCATGCTGGATCCAGCCTTAAGTAGGAGGAGTTAGTTAGTTATTGGGGTTTTAGGGCACAACCCCAATAACTAACTAACTACTCCTACATAAGGCTGGATCCAGCATGGGTCTTTCCTCCCCAGACTGGAAATGGAATGTTACTGGGTACTCAACACATTGCTCGCTCACTCGTTGAACAACTTTGGTGTATTCTTAGTTTAAATAAATAAAAATAGACCAGGAAGTCTCAACAAGCAAGACGACCGACATCGGTTAATTCTGATCTGGTAGCCTGTTCCAACGCCATCAACAAAAACTGTGTGCGATTTTGTGACAACTCGAATGTCTTGACGTCAACACAAGACCCAAGCTCCAGCTGTTGTGTTGAGGACGCCACTGTACCCGAACGAGGACCTATGCCGCATAGTAAATCCAAATTTGGTTCACGACTACATACGACCAGTGACGTAGGCTACATGTATAATTTACAACACTAAGACCAACAATTTCACGTGTGTACGAACTTCTTGTCGACAAGTGACGGCCTCTGAGAATTGGAGATTCAGAAAATTATTTTAATATCTCTACCTGATTAATCTACAGCTTGCTAGCTTTGTAAGTTTTTATTCTTGCTGCAAATTGTTTGATTCATATTACAGCTACAATACGTCTTTCTGTTTGTCGCACCCAACACAACCTGTTTTGGAATAGACTGCATACAATTACAGACAACTTTTGTGTTAACTGTTCTCTTCACTTTACTTTTAAGAAATAGGAGGTTCTTTTTTAAAAAAAAATGCATTACATTTGAAGATGAATTATCAAAAGAAACATGGCATTCCCTATCACAAATAATTTATCAAACAATTTATAAATATAGGCCTATGCCTACATTAAACCGAAATGTAGGCCTATTGGCCTAGAGTATAACCAATAGTTTTCGGGACATTATGGATACGTACATGGTAAGAAGAAATAAAACAAAGAAATCACCCAAAATACCCTCAAAACCAAGAATCACTTTGGGTAGGCTTGTTATGTCCAAAGGTCAAGTAGATAATCCCAGCAATGAAACACACAATAACCTTGATACGGAACATGAATACGAGTCCGCTAACCGAGAAAAACTTGCGCCATAAGTGCCGCATCAAAACAGGCAGATCCGTGATATAGGAGTGCCACGGGTAAGGCAATCCCGAGTATAGACGATTGTACAAGCCAGTCATGGCAGTGATGTTCCCTCGTTCAATAGCCAGCTGCACCGAAGCACGTTCTGCAGGACTGAAGCTCATCAATAGCATATTGACCTGTTGACGACACAGAGGACAAACCATACGAGCTGGAAAACTCCCTGTTTCCCAGTAAGTACGTAGGCAAGCTCCACAGTAAATGTGACCGCAGTTTGTTTCGAGGGAGAGTCGCGGGGGCTCAGTAAGACATATAGCGCAGGGGTCCCGGTGGTTCACATACTCGGGAGCCGTGTTGTCCGCACCCACATTACGCTGATCTTGTGGAAATAAGCGGTTCCAGATGTATTCATATAATAAACGGTGTGGTTCACGAAGCACGTTTTTACCAATCTTTATCAATAGCACTGAAAATACTAAGATCACCAGGCAGAATGAACCCAGCACCTCGTAACCACTTCCAAATAAGAAGTTCATACTTTAAAGTAAAATGTATTCCTCTATTTTGACCTTTCAAATGAATGTTTATGTTTCTAAAAACTCGTCAACAATAATATAAACATATGCAACTAAGCCTTTAGGAATACATTTTGCAGCATCATAGAGAAGGCAGTGACTGGAAATGTGTCATTTACATCCGTGGTTTTGCTAGGAACTTACGTCACATGGGGTTTGAATATAAATGTATGGAAAAGAAAAACTTGGAATTGTTTTCCTGACATTTATCTGTTTTATATACTTGCACACTTATTAAAAATGAAGCCCACTTTCCTATCTTTTTGGAGTGTATTTCAGCACAGTGAGTTTACTAGTGCTTGAGAAAAATTGAAAATCCATGTTTATTTAGTGCTTGAGAAAAATTGAAAATCCATGTTTATTTTTTACGGCTACCATATCTGTGGGGCACCTTTTAAAAATAATTACAATATTCAATCTAGCTTTAATTTAATTTAGTATATTAACTCCTTCTGAGATCACTCCTTGGTTGTATCATAGGCTTATTGTTTTTACTTCTGTGTGAAAAAAAAAAAAAATCATTGTTCATTGTAACTTAAGTCGCTAGTGTTCACGGCAAGTTCAATTGGATCAAAAAAAAAAATCTTATGTAGATTGGCGAGACGGGATGAACACCAATTAGCAGTCAACAGTGGTATAGAGACATCAGGCCTGACCAAGACTTAAAGAAAACCGCCCATTCTTTAAACTTTGAGAAAACTAGGACGTTAGACTCAATCAAAGGGTTCCCAGTGTGAATCATTCATGAGGCTATTGAAATAGAAAAATGATAAATAAATAAATAGAAAAAAAATGGACCAACCAACAGAGTTGCCTCCATCCTGGAAGCATGTTCTCAAACGCCATCAACAAAAATCCCGTGAGCAATTTTGTGACAACTCTAACGTCGTGATGACAACACAAGCCCAGCTATTGTGTTGTGGACGCTTCTGTACCAACTGTACTTGCTTCACTACGAGTTAGGCCTAGTGACGTACACGTGGAATAGACAACACAAGCCACAAGTAGTGTATAGTCCAAAAAACATCATGATCTTAAACCAGACCTACTCTAAAATTGTTTCACCTTTGTAATACCCAGCTATTGTGTGGTGGACGCTTCTGTACAAACTGTACTTGCTTCACTACGAGTTAGGCCCAGTGACGTACACGCGGAATCGACAACACAAAGACCAACAAGTTCACGAGAGACCGAGCTACACGAGGGACTTTGATGTCAAGACTCCCAAAATGTCACCCAGAGATGTGTAGGCCTAAGTGGATGCCTCCTTTAGGTTATTTTTGGTAAAAAGTACCAATTTCAGAAAATTAAGTTAAATATCTAGGCTATATCTGATAAATCTATGGCTTGCAAACTTTTAGTTTTTTCCAAAGTTTTTATACGTGCTGCAAATTATTTTATTCATATTACGGCTACAAGATTACAATACGTCTTTCTGTTTGTCGCACACAACACAACCTGTTTTGGAATAGACTGCACACAATTACAAAGGCCAATTTTTGGTCAACTGTTCTCATCACTTCACTTTTTAGAAATAGGAGGTTCTATTTTTCTGTTCTTGATGGATTACGTTTAAAGATGAAGTATCAAAGCATCATTGATGGCATTCACAATCACATTTAATTTAAGATAGCCTACAATTTATATGTATTGTTGTAAATGTTTGGTTCCAGAGTTGATGAACTCAAAACTGAACTTAATAAATTTAATCTAATCTAAAAATATAAAGGGCTACATTAAACCAAAATGTACAGCATTAACCCCGAGTAACCAAAAGTCGTCGGTACATTATGGATACGTATATGGCAAGAAGGAACAAAACAAATAAATCATCCAAAAAACCCACAAAACCAAAAATTACTTCGGGTATAATGTCGAAAGGTGAAATCAAGTAGATTATTCCAGCAAAGAAACACACGGTAACCCTGATGCGGAACATGAATATGAGTCCGCTAACTGAGAAAAACTCGCGCCATAAGTGCCTCATCAAAACAGGCAGGTCTGTGATATAAGAAAGCCATGAGCGAGGCAATCCCGAGTGTTGACGATTGTACAAGCCAGTCATGGCAGTAATGATCCCTCGTTCCATAGCCAGCTGCACCGAAGCACGTTCTGCAGGACTGAAGCTTATCAATAGCATATTGACCTGTTGACGACACAGAGGACAAACCATATGAGCTGGATAACTCCCCGTTTGCCAGTAAGTACGCAGGCAAGCCCCACAGTAAATGTGACCGCAGTTTGTTTCGAGGGCGAGTCGCGGGGGCTCAGTAAGACATATAGCGCAGGGGTCCCGGTGGTTCACATGCTCGGGAGCCGTGTTGTCCGCACCCACATTACGCTGATCTTGTGGAAATAAGCGGTTCCAGATGTATTCATATAAACGGTGTGGTTCTTCACGAAGCACATCTTTACTAATCTTTATCAATACTACCAATACTAAGGTCACCAGGCAGAATGAACCCAGCACCTCGTTACCAATTCCAAATATAAAGTTCATACTTTAAAGTTTAAATGTATTCCTCTACTTTGACCTTTCAGACGAATGTTTATGTTGATGTTGATTTTAATTATCTAAAAACTTGTCAACAATTATATTATAAACATATGCAAATAAGCCTTTAAAAATACATTTTGCAGCATCATGGAGAAGGCAGTGACTGGAAATGTGTGTCATTTACATCCAGATGCAGTGGTGTTGCTAGAAACTTATGTCACAATCGGTTTGAATATAAATGTGCGGTTAAGAGAAAATAAATGTCAAACTTAAAAATCTACAAATTAAATTACTTTGCTTTAAAAACTTTTAAACTGCTTTCCTGACATTTATGTTTTATAATATACTTGCACACATATCCTATCATATCGGAGTATATTTCAGCACAGTTAGTTGGCAATTTGGGTTGAAGAGACCCTAAAACTCAGGTTACTACTTACTAGTACTGACAAAAAGGAAAAA
Source organism: Sweltsa coloradensis (assembly GCA_024449915.1). Classification (NCBI taxonomy): domain Eukaryota; kingdom Metazoa; phylum Arthropoda; class Insecta; order Plecoptera; family Chloroperlidae; genus Sweltsa; species Sweltsa coloradensis. The sequence goes on from JAMZAV010000654.1 coordinate 417,056, forward strand.
TCAATGTTGAATTTTTTCACGGCTACCATATCTGTGGCACTCTTTTAAAAATACTTACAATATTCATTCTAGCTATAATTTAATTTAGTACATCTACTAATGCTAAGTGAGATCACTTTGGTTGAAACATAGGCTTATTGTTTTTACCTCTATGTGAAAAAAGGGGGGGGGGGACACCCCAGCTATTTTTATCAGGGTGGGAAAGTCTTTTCTATGCCCATCCAAAAAGAAAGAAAGGCTGCTTGAAATTAATATTTTAAATAACATCGGCATAGTGAACAAAAATTATTACAAAAATTTAAGAAAATACAATGAAATAATTACTAATTATTTATCCATTGATAAATTAGATACTCTGTAGTATGTTCAGCTAAAGTGTCTAATAAGCCTCATGGACATTCCTATCTTCACACCTAGTCCTGACAATCGAACAAGATCTATAATTAATCATGACACAAATTAAAGTTCATTAGGTATTCAAAAACAAAATGCCTTTCACTGTGATGAACGGTATGACAATGTGCACTAGAATATTGGGTGGATGGCCTAGGTTACAGTTAGTAACTTTGATGACTTAATTTTGCATAAGAATAGAAGAAGACTCCTACAAGTACATTGATTTCTGCTAAATTTATTAGAAAATTGAACTCACAATGTCATAACATGATTAGAGCTACAATCAGAGCAAAAGGCACCCGTTAATACTTAATAGATTCCCTTTCCCAAATAAGTGAACGCACAGTTTCTGAATACTACATGCAATTCAGTTTATGACATGAAATGACTATACACATTTCATGCAATACGTTTTACTAAGCTGTGTTGTAGGGATGACATCGGGTAACTGGATTACCGAAATCCAAACACTACCCAAATACATTTTAAGGATTCGAATGTTGTTTGGATGCAAGTTTTGTAAAATTGAGCAATACCTACTAACTAGTAAAATGTTACAAATTTAATTTGTACTCAACATTTCACATTGTGCTCATAAATTAAATTGTTTTGTATTTTCCATGGCCACAACTTTTTCAATCATATAAAATATGCAGTTTATTGATGTCCTTTAGTCTAGACAAACTGCGGCTCTGTTTGTTTATCCTTCAGTTCAATTTAATTTGTTTCATTGTTGTGGTAGTGTGTTGCTATAGTAATAGTCTTCACACCACCAGCCAGTATCGCAAATGGTGTAATTTAAACCTTGACCCAAAGCCATTAGTGGCTGGAATCGAATCCACGTTTTACTGCCAGAGGTCATCCCTAATGTTCCTTAAATCACATGTTATGGGGGGGGGGGGGCGGGGGGGCACAATGCAGGGTTTTATCAAATACTGTAACAGGAAAAGCTCCACTATTCATATGGTCTACTTTCCAAATTCAACACAGGCGGCGGTGGCTACAAAAGCCCTAAGGTCTAAACATGGAACTAATTGCCATTGAATTGTTGCCATTAGATAAAGAAGTTTCCCGCAGAACTTCTACATCAATTAGCCGATGTTGTTGCTACTGGCACGGCGGTGAGTCGGGATAGAACTCCATTGAATTCTGCGTGATTCGTTTTCGCCCACATTTCACTTCACTAGACCGTATTAATAACGTAGCTATTCCTATTACAGTATTTGGTTTTTATATTCACTACATAGCTAACTCACAGACAACATTAGGGGGCAAAAGTTTGAAGTATCTAGTACTCAATTGCCTAGTAAGAGCAATAGTATGTAGCCAAGTACATATGAAAATGATCCATGGCACACATGAATGGAAGGATACAAACACAGATAGATGGGTACATATACCGTAACAGTATGCACGTAATTGCAAGCCTACCATTTTGAAGACATTTTAGGTAATGCCATATTTAAATCAAGGTCAGCTTGTAATTGGTATCGGCTTGCAATTGAAGAATCTAGTACAGAAAGTCAGTATTGAAAGTTATACTAAAAGAAAGTAGTGTAGTGAAGAAAGGTCACAAGAAACTACATACATAAAGTGCTAAGGAAATTAAAGAAATACATACTATTGTATAATGCAGGTCTACAACATTAAATTTAGGCATGAGGAGTTTAAAGTTGGAGCTAAATATTGTGTAACAATTTACAATTCTGAATTGTTCATAAATAAATTAAAACACATATTAATCAGGCCTAATTAATTAATATGAACAGTTATCAATCATCAATACCGATATCGAATTACTTAAGCCCCAGGTATTTCATCAGTACCTATAAATTAATAACCTAACAAAATTAGTAACAAGTGTAAATTGGCCAATTACACAATCAATATTGTACCTCACTCTTCTACTTCTAGCTTATATGAAGTCTTAAATATAAGTCTTTAAGTCTTAGTCTATACTGGTAGGCTTATTCACAAAGAATTCTACAAGCAAAACGATGAAAATAAAAACCATACATTTTTAATATACCCGCAAACCACGCAAGTGTGACAACATATTTTCCACTACGTGAATCTACAAATAAAAACATGTTTCTAGCCTAGCCGCAGACCATCAATATGATGGTGTGAAAGCATACACAGTACATTAGGTACCACAAATAGTATACCTACAAAATACGCACAAGAAATAATTATTAAAATAGGGAACATTTGTTGGGTATATTTAATTCCTCTTGTAATGGTAACTTATTTCTATTTATAATAATAACCTTCTATAGCCTCACGTAGTTAATATAGTATAACAAGGGTAATACCAGTTTCTCTCCAAACAATTAACCTACTCTCGAGTACGTACGCTTTTAAATTACTGTAGTCATTGGTTACTGGTTAGAGTGACTCTAGATTTTCAACTACCATATCTAATAGTAGATCTAGTCTTCAATTAATTTGATTTGCTGCCTCCTCACAATAAGAACTAAACATAATCTATCTCTGTCAACATACGCCACTCTACTAGTTTTTGTAAAAATATTAAAAAGCACTAATCAAGTGTATTATAGACCTAATAATTAATGTGATAAGTAGGTTACACACACAATTAAGAATATTAGTAAGTCTATTATGCCATGCCCGAGGAATTAAAAATAAAATGTATCATCTAGGGTAGAATTTTTTAGCCAAGTTCATTTTAGTACAGAAGAGGAGAATTAGTAATTCGAAGATATATGTGGTTCCGGTTAATAGAACATTGTATTCGTGAGGCTAAATCATAAGAAAGGAGGTGGTGGTTTGCATCACTTTTGTGTGATGTTGCCAATTAAGTTAGTATCATTAGTTATAAAATAGAAATTGGAAGAAAGTTAGTAGGTTCACACGAGGTTTGAGCTCAGGCTTGACTGTAAGAAATAATCATTAAAACAATGATAGCTGTAAAGAAGAGGTTATTAATTAATAATAACAGTACCTATAAAACACCTGGAAATATAATGTATTAATTATGCTATTAGTATTACTATCAGGAACAATAAATGTGTTTCCCTAATTAAATTAAATATGTACTGGGAGACTATGAAAGACCAGCTAGTATAATCCACAACACTGGTAACCTGTAAAATACTCGTATAGTGTTACTAAAACTAAAAACTAAAAACTAAGGTCAGGCCCACAAATCCACTACGCCTATAGAACTTTGGCAATTATAAAAAATAGATTTATTGATCTGAAACAATTAGGCTTTGAACGCAAAGCTTTTCAGTTCGCGCTACTGTAGTACTGGCCCTAGCTGCTATGAATCCTCAAGTAGTTCGTTGGAGTGCGGTGGCAGTGTGGATCATCTAGACCGGGCTTGTGTAAGAAAGTAGCGGTGCAAAGCCCAACTAAGGCAACTTATTTTCACTGTACACTGATTAAAATCCTCATGACATTAAAATACATGAAGTTACCTAAGTCAAGTCGGGCAAAATAGTCATGGTTCAGCATATTAGCCACAGATCAGCTGCTCAAAAAAACTTTGTCCAAAATACGTATTTATAGCAAGCGAGTGCATAAGCCTATGACAGCCGACATCACTCATTGCACCATCAAGGATAAGGTACGTCGCTAACAACAATGTCAACAGCGGGTTCATAAAACTCTCCTAATACATTGTTCCTGTTTGCGTTTGAGATTACGCGCAACGCTAACTAGAGGCACTAACCCGAAGAGATAGCTCAACAGAGAAACAAAAAGCCATCAATTATGTAAGAAAATACACACCTACAAAGTTTAATAAATTGAAAGAGAGCAAAGTTTAAACTCCAAAAACTTAAATTATCATTCTCTTTAATCTCATCCGGTTTGTTTCTATTGATCCAACAAATTAACCTCTTAACAGCTGCACAAGGAATGAACAAGCTACTCTAACATAGTTCTTGGGAGAATTTTTATTCATCTGTAGGATTCAAGAAAGTCTATGAAGGTTATTTTAACAAACACTTGTTATATATTACAATTTACTACAAATTGCTTTGCAATACATCACATATTCACGTGCTTGAGGTGACCCGTATAGCCTAGTTTGAGAATATGAGGGGGGGTAAGATTTACCCACACAACAGGGCAGACCCATGCTGGAAATACCCAGCCACAGGCAACTTGAGATAAATACTCCTTGACACAAAAATTAGGTACTGTACCCTTTTCCTCAGGTAAGTACCAAATTAGGTAAAATTAGGTTTGGTGTGTCCAGGAAAAGGGGGGAATAATTGCTCGCCTAGCATCGGATAGTAAGCTACTCCCCTCATGACAGGTCTAACTGTGTAAAGGTTGAGAGATAGACCATCTTTGTATCGACATTTGACTATAGTACTAATTCCGTATGAGCTAGATGACGATGCAACGTGAGTCTTAAATGTTTTCATGTTTTAATGCCAGACAGAATTTTCAAGGTGAATTCACATGATGTTGAGTGCATAAGGAAAGCCAACCCCCAAATCTAACTCTCAATTCACTTGTTGTGGCTAAGAAAATTAACTTTTCTCAATTTGTTCTTTAACCAAAACCAGATTTAAATAAAGTCAAAATGTAAAATTGGCATGTAGGCTTCATTTGCTTAATCACTAGCAATTTAGGCCTTTGTGAACTGAGCTCTTTTAGAAATAAATACCAAAACAAATTGACATTGTTAAAATCACTCATGTACTCATTCAATGTACTGGCATGTGTTATACAATAAATGTAATCTTTATGTTTTATTTTTATTACCAGCGATACATTGACAGCAATAAAATTTAAAGAAGACAACACAACCAACAATCATCGTATTATATTATCTAAGCAAAGTCTGCAAAAGATAACAACACAAAATTTACAACTAAAGGTAGTTTGGTGAAGCTGATACTGATCTATATGACCGTTGCATCACCATGACTATTGTGATTAAATCTTTGCCGTGATCAAACAGGGAACATCCTATCAATACAACCCTATAGTATACCTGAAGGTTCAAAGTGAATGCTAGAAAGGAAACGTTTTTATTTCTGCTTGTGCATTTATGAAGCCATGTTGTTGGATTAAAGTAAAATAAGAATAGTTTAAATTATGGTAAGTGAAATTTAAGAAGAGCTTCAAGAGTACCTACTGCCTAGTGCCTAGTAATAATATTTCAGAAATAGAAACCAATTTACAAAGATTGTATTATACTTTGTGAACATATAGATCGTAAAAAGAGTCCTGGTTAGGCTTACGAAACCGGTACATCGTTTATCTGAAGCCTACACATAATACAATAATAATAACAGAATGGTTTATTTGAGTCAGTAATGAATAACACTCTAATTACTCTGTTTTTTTTTTTTTGTTTTTTTTTTTTTTTTTTTTAATTTAGCAATTCATAATTGACTGATAGACTAAAATTAAACATTGAAACAATAACATTCATTAGCAATACAATATTTGTTTACTATATCTGTAGTCTGTATATGTCTGCCTAGTACATCAGATAGTCTACTAAGATAATGAGATGGTGATGCAGTCAGTCTGCTCTGTCCACTATCGAAATAACTGCAATATAATATGGAAATAACAAATATTTTATTACCTAGTTATAAGTTATAAGAGTAGGTATGCACTGTTTGTAAAAGACTTTCTTCTCCTTATTATACTGACAACAATACCCAGACCAGCTGATGTTGTAACGGGTCAACATTACGAAAATAAAAATGAAATGAATAAATGAACACTGTTGATTTGCCTGCCACGAGTAGGAATGGTAAACTGCTCTAAAAATACAGATAGCATAGAAAATAAAGTTTCTTTTTGAACAGTGCATAGGAACTCAAATAATCTGTGCTCGGAAACTGAAAAATATGGGATGATCAGGATACTGTAAATTTTTAATGTTAACATTAAAGAATATAAAAACAAACCATCAGATAGAATATTTATGGTGGTTTGGATTACTGAGGTCTTAGGGCAGTTTTTCAATCATCTTGCCACATACCTGGTACGACCGGATGATGGCCTGCACGGCAAGATGGTCGTCGATGATCTTCTCGTTGATCTGCCCCCCGTGCGCGAGGGAACCTTGTCCTCCCATGTAGGGGGCGAGAGCCGTGAAGGACACCTCGTTCCGGCCGGGAACCCCCAGGGAAGGGGGTGACTGGTAGGCCTGGCCGGGACCCATGCCCGCGGAGCTGCTGCGGAAGAAGGCGTCCCAGGACTGCAACCACAGAGAGGGAGACTGCGTTAGAAGAGGTGGGAGTAATAGTCTAGTTGGGTTAACGTTTATACGTAGATATTACACACGTTAAAAAAGGCTTAAGAAATATGTGTCAAAAATATATATAGGCCTATAGCCTATATTATATGTTATTTTACACTTAAGGGAAATAATCCATCCAGTAAATTACTTTGTTGGGTCAAGTTACAGGCCTGTCTAGAAATATTCAATAGAACAAACCAATTAAATTGAACATGCTAGCATAAATTAGCGCATTAGATTAAAAAAATCATTACTACTCGCCAATCGGTTACCCGGCACTAGAGCCTGAACATCTTTAATGAGCCTACAATAATTTTGTTATAGAAGATGTTTATTAATTTCAACTGTCAGAGAATAATATGTTAAATCAATGATCACTATTATCAAGATTGTGCATAGAAGCATGCTGTTATGTTTGATAAACCTAACCGGTGGGCATCCAAAAATATAAGTGAAATGTCATTAAGATTTGAATATTGAACTTGGCGAGACCTCTGGTAAGATAACCAATAAGCCAAGCCTTCGCTTGAGTTTCCAGACCAGTCAAAAGTCCAGGCGGATATCATATCTCAATAATATTGATAGTAATATATAATATATGACTCGAGGTACAAAGTTAGATTGCACATAGTTGCTTATAACTGGGCGGAGAGTGACTCAACTCCACTTCTAAAATGCTAGAGCTTGCTCTCAAGAAAAATCCAACTTTACAACTACTTGTATTGTTTTATATTCCAAATACTGTTTGTTTATCAAGATAACTTCAGATAAGTACATATCAGACAAATTACTTTTTAATAAAATAGTTTAACTTTTGATTTGTGTTGTTACTTTTTGCCATATTACCCTAGATGTCTCCATATAAACTGTATGATAATTTATTTATTTATTTAATGTCTATCCTATTCAGTTATAAATAAGAGACTGATTTACAAACAAGGACAACTAAATCAAACTAATTAATTACGATAATGAACAATAATGAAGTATACCTAGTAGAGTAAAGTTTGAAATAGAGATAAAGATTAGAGATGTTTTCAATGTGCATTCTTAATAGTGTTAGGAGCGGGATCAAATTTCCAGGTTAATGACTTATATTCAGAGCAAGTCTAAAGATTGAGTTCATAGTCTTAGGATATTCTAGATTGATAATAAACACAACGTTTTAAATCTACAAGTTGATGGTACATTTAATGTCTTCTACAGCGCGTTTTTTTTTTATCGAGACAGTGGTTTTGCCAGTTTACCATGATGTAATATATAAGCAAGCATTGTGGCGTTGGTTGATACGACTTGGTCTGATAAAGTGTATGTTGCAGACTTAGGGACGGATGCTGCATGGCATTGTCTCAAGTAGGATCACTTTCTAAATATGACGTAAAACCAAAAAATCATCATTGACACAGTATAGTGATGTGCCAAGTCTACAGATAAAAGTATTAACTTATTGCGATGCCCTCAATGTACCAGTTGCAGTTATACAAGCACAGATAACAGATCCAATCTATTATCTGTGATACAAAGGTACATTATGGTTATATTTAGCACTGAAAAGTTTCGGGACAATCCAATTTACATTCATTTAATATTAACTAGGCCGCTTCGCGAACGCTTTTTTTTAGTCGCGTTGATGGATGAGCTTTTTTGTAAGTTTTTAGTTAGCGTGGGATCACTTTACCTTTGCCGTCTGGGCCCGGGGTAGAATTGGCCCAGAGCATGGCTCTGCTAATCGTAAAAGGCGATTCAAGAGAAAAAGTCCACCTTGCAAACATCAGCTAGTAACAAGGGTAGTATATTACTCCCCGAAGCTAGAGGCGAGCTCTGGCAATCGTCGCCGGGGACCTTGCCCCCTTCCCTTGACGACCCCCCGGCGACGATTACTAAGACAATGACACCACGAACAATGACAAAGACAATGACGACCGCGACGTGAGAAACCCCCCCTTCCTCCCCTTTCCCGTGGCTGGTTCTGACCAGCATGGGCCCCTCTCCCCCCCCCCCCCCCTAGGTTAGAGTGGTGCATTATGACCTAACGGTTGACGCGTCCTTAATCCAAATAAACAAAACCTTTGCAAGTGCTTTTTGAATGCATTGTAGGTGATTGTCAAGTTTCTATTGTTACTTGTTAATTGTTATTATAAACCTAAAAAAACTCATATGAAAACCTTTATTCTATGAATTCTGGCTAACTTTTTCTTTCAAAAAGCAATAATATCCATGTAAAACTAAAATATGAACGTTGTAGACCCACCCGTTTGGTCAGAATCGGACCAAATGTCACAAAAATATCGCACTAAAAATCGAAAAAAATTGTAAAAGTACGATATTCATGAGAAATATTTCTTCGATTGTACCCAAAATCGTGGCAGGTCTTAGTTCAGAGATTTCAAAGGTCCCCTACAATTTTCATCAAGATCGCATTTAATGCCGTTTGCCCGGTAGAGAGCGAACAAACCGACAAAAAAAACATTTGAGCTAATTTTTTTGAGGGGTCAGTGAAATTGAAGTCTTTGCTTCGCTCATCCAATAACAACCACACATAGCCAGCGATTTAGCCGAGATCGTTTAACCGGTTCCCACTCGAACACCAAAGTTAAGCAGAATTGGGCGTGGTCACGGGTAGAGTGGGTGACCGCTCTGCCCTGAAACTCACGTATATTGCTGGTTAGAGCAGATGGAGGGTTTGAGAGCTAGTGTAACGGCTTCGTTCTCCTCGACGTCTGCTCGGCAGTCCGGGTTAGTGGAGGAACCTATATGACTGTAAAAGTTACACCGTCCTTTCGGATGGGACGTTAAGCCGTTGGTCCCCTTGGTACTTTTCGAAAGGAGTAGGCTACGTGCCGGTACCGGGTTTTTCCTCCTCCCTTCTGTTCATACTTCATCCTCATCTATCACCACTCATCGTCTCGATTAGCCAAAGTGCATAAATATGAGACGTTAAGCAATATCCAACCAACATTCACACATATAGGCCTACTCTAGTCTCTAACATGTATATATACACGTGTGTTTGTTTTTTATGAATTTATTGTAGGGTTGCACAATGTCAATATTTTTATTTTATTTTATTTAAGTAAGCCTTCTACAGTGTTCACTCATATGCATGTCATATAGACATGCGAGTATTTGAAGTTGTCAAAGATCTGTACAATTGTTAAGAAAACAAACATAAACAACAACATAAACAGTTTACAATGTTAACAAAGTTCAATTCGATAAAAGAGTGCAATTGGTCAATTAAAATAATTTCAATGTAGATACAATATATCAGTCATTAGATTAAAATTAAAATTAAAACTAAGATATTTGGGTTCACACAACATATGTACTGATACTATAGTTAGCTTAAGCTAGTCCTATACAATACAAGTCTCAAAATATTCACTTACTGAATAAAAGCTGTGTTCCAAAAGGAATGATTTAATCCTAGCCTTAAACTCCTTCCTAGAGCTTGTAACACCAACATTCCGTAATTCTTCAGGCAATTTGTTATATACTTTAATTCCCATGTTCACGGGATCATTATCCAGCAGCTTCAATCTATGGCTAGTCTGGTACAATTTTCCCTTCCCTCTCGTGTTTATATTATGGACATTTGCATTCAATTGAAATAAGTTAGGAAATTTATTTACAAACATGATAACCTCAAGCAGATACAGACAAGCTACAGTTAATATATTTGCATTCTTAAAAGCCTGTCTGCATGATTCTCTAGAGCCTAAATGGAGCATATACCGCAATGCTCTCTTCTGAAGGCAAAAAATCTTACTTACACTCGTTGAGTTCCCCCAAAACAATATCCCATAGTTTATCAGAGACTGAGTGTTGGCATGAAAAACTTTTTTCCTTGTATCCAAATTACATTGGGTGGACAAGGCTTTCATTGTAAAACAAGAAGAGCTTAGTCTCTTGCCCAGGTCTTCAATATGAGATGACCACTTTAGTTTAAAATCCAGTTTAAGGCCTAGGAATTTGGCTACCTCCACTATATCAATTGATAAGTTGTTATGCTCTACTGTTAAATGTGGATGTTGACCCTTAACTTGGTAGGTAATTAGTTTGGGTTGTGAACAGTTTAGCTGTCAATTTGTTAGCCTTGAACCATGCTTCTAATTCTCTAAGAATAACTCCCAATTTGTAAATTAACTCGTCTATGCTCTGTGCCGTAATTATCACGGTAGTATCATCTGCGAAAAGAATTGCTTTGCATAGACGCGCTAAATAAGGTGGTAAATCGTTGATATAAAAGGCTAAAGAAAACTGGACCAATATTAGAACCCTGCGGAACCCCACTATTAACCTGTTTCCAACCTGATGAACACTCAACACCATTGCTGTTAATGTCTACGCGTTGCTTTCGGTCAGTAAGATAGGATCTGACCCATGAACCTGCTGTACCCCTTAGTCCGTAATGTTTTAATTTATCAATAAGGATAGAATGGTGAAGTGTATCGAATGCTTTAGACAGATCGCACATAATAGATCCAACCACTAGTTTCTTATCTAAGGCGTTATTGATCTCATGTATTAGTTGGAATGCTGCCGTCATGGTAGAGTGTCCCTCTCTGAACCCATGTTGATTCTCGCATAGTATATTATTGTCATTGAGGAACACATGGAGTCTGCTAAGAAATAATTTTTCGAACACCTTTGACAATGTCGGCAGCAATGCAACTGGCCTATAATTTGAAATCTCAGTCTTTTCCCCTTTTTTAAATAAAGGCTTAACCACCGAGTTATTTAAGCTGTTCCGGAAAAATTCCCTCTGTGAAGGAGCAATTACATATATGCGCCAATGGTTCCGCAACAAAATGGCTACTATATTTTAAAATAACATTAGAGACACCATCCCACCCTGCTGAATGTTTTGATTTTAAGTTATTTATTATATCTATTACTTCAGCAGGACTAGTCAGACTCAATACAAAGTCTGGGATGTTATTATCAGTAACCTTTTGTAGATTGATCATACATTCTTCATTGGTATTGGTTTTCTGATCTATTAGATCACCTGCAATTGAAGTGTAGTACTGATTGAACTGTTCTGCAATCACATGTTTATCAGTTATTCCTTCATTTCCTAATTTGATTTCATTTATACTAGAACTGTTACCTTTCCCTCGTTTTTCCTGTCAGATAATTAACCAAATTCCATGTTGTTTTAACCCTGTTGTCTGAGTTTTCTATTAATGCTGAATTAAAATCGTGTTTTGCCTTTTTTATAAGTTTAGATAGATCCTTCTTGAATGTGTTGAAGAAACTTTTAAACTCATCACTGGTATCTGTTTTGCTTTGTACATATAAATCTCTTTTCAAACGACATGCATTTTTAATTTCATCCGTAATCCATCCTTTAAAAATGTGTGTATGGTCTTTTGGGCGACATGATTTTTTGGGGAAATGTGTTTCAAAGAGTGAGAGATATATGTTCAGGAAGAGATTAAATTTTTTATCAACCTGATCTGTTGGAATGTTGTAAATGTTTGACCAGTCTACGATAGCCAAATCACATATAAACTCATGGATGTTCTCTGGTTTAAATGATCTTTTCATTATAGATTTGGATTTTATGCCTTTGTCTATCTTCCATCTAGAAAAAGGACAAGGTACTGAGATTAGTTGTCCGCTATGATCCGATAGCCCAGATATAATATTTGACACATCTTGTGGATGGAGGAAATTTGAAATCACATTGTCGATGGCTGAGCTTGAACTATGAGTAACTCTAGTGTAATCAAAATTTAGGGCCGATAAATTATAAATTCTCAGAAGATTTTCAAACTTAGTTTTGGTTACAACTATCAACCGAAAAGTCAATGTTTATGTCACCACATATTATAATTTTGAACCTTCTCGGCGTATTAACTTAATTAAGTCTTCAAATGAGTTCATAAACTTTTAATATTGCCCAATTCTGGCGGACGATAAATAGTGATAATAACTATGGGAGTGGAAGAAACAACTTCAATGCCACATACTTCAAGGACTCTCTCAACAGACTTGCATGTAATGTCGGATCTTGGCTTAATAATTAGATTAGATATAGATAGATAAATAATTAGATAGACCGGTCAAATAATAAAAGATAGGCCTAACATGTGTATATTTCATTAAAACTGAAAATTATCTTTATTTTTATTTTTATATATATTTTAATTATTGAGTAAATGATAAAATTTCTTCCTTTCTTTATTAACTTAAAAGATTAAATTTTTTTTTTTTGTATTTTATTTTATTTTATATTTTTTATATTTTTTTTATTTTATAGGCCTAGGCCTAAATATTTTAATTAGGTAATATTTTATTTTAATTATTATTTATTTGGTAGTTAGGCAAGAAGACAATCAACACAACAGTGAAGAGTTAACTGGCCATAATGCAACTTGTCACTTTTTGGTGGCATCTAGGATAAGAAGAAAAAGAAAAGAACTATGTAATATTGGACTGCTTACAGTGCCAGGCACCAGTGCATCCACGAGAGTGCGAGGTTGCAATCTTTGGTTCTTATTACTAACTGCAAAAATGATGCCTAAACATGTAGTGTGGAAGCATTATGCTTTTTACAAGCATTTAAATTTAAAAAAAAGCTTTTTTGTCAACACTCAACACAACTTTTTTAAAATAAATATAGGCCTACTAATGATCTAATAAAATAAAATGTATGATTTTTTTACATTTGACCAGTCAAATCCCATCCCTAATTTATTGTAAAATTATTATGTTTAGTATGTAGGTTGTTAGACACGTAGATGTGTTTGGTACTATGGATTTAGTGTCGAGAGTAGACCTACTCTTTCTTCGAATATACTCATAATTCCAATGGAAATGAAATTACCCGTATGTGACCAGCTGGGTAGACTCTATATGAGATAAATGATCACAATTTCATTATTTTAGTTGTCCTTTTTTAATCAGTTTTATGAATGAATAGGAAACAGGCCTAAATGAAACAAATAAAAACATTTAATTGATTGATTGATTATTGCTTAACGTCTCATATTTATGCACTTTGGCTAATCGAGACGATGAGTGGTGATAGATGAGGATGAAGTATGAACAGAAGGGAGGAGGGGAAACCCGGTACCGGCACGTAGCCTACTCCTTTCGAAAAGTACCAAGGGGACCAACGGCCTAACGTCCCATCCGAAAGGACGGTGTAACTTTGACAGTCATATAGGTTCCTCCACTAACCCAGACTGCCGAGCAGACGTCGAGGAGAACGAAGCCGTTACACTAGCTTTCAAACCCTCCATCTGCTCTAACCAGCGGTATACGTGAGTTTCAGGGATGTGCGGTCACCCACTCTACCCATGACCACGCCACGCCTGATTCTGCTTAACTGGCTATAAATATAAATAAATAGGCTATTTTTATAAATATTTTTAAATAGATTGTTAAAAATAAACAAGTAAATAAATTCGTACTTAGAGTCTACCAACTCAATCACATAACTAATTTTCAGTGGCGGACATAAAAAATAATTATGCAGTTTGTTAAAACGTAACACATTCACTTTTTTACCATAAGTACCTTAAAGGGGTATTTACCTGCTGAACTCAAAAAATATATTTCTTTCAGGCAAACTTGTAATGAATTTAACAATTAACAGGAAAATTATTGGGGCCACTATGACCTCCAAAAAAATTATCTAACTTAGTTATTATCTAGCTAGGCCCCATCGGCAAAGATCTCCCATAAGAAATAATATGGGGGCGATCTTTATGCCCCGTGACCTTGGAAGATTTTGATAAAAAAATTTGCCATTATTGACGTAATCGGCAGCCTTTTCTGTAAATTCTCTATAATTATTTTGTTTTGAAATTTGGGCAAGTGGTTCGGTCAAAATATGCTGATTACCGAGATGAGGTGTGATTTTGGAATGCATATGTTTGCGACTGCGTGTTTGAGAGTATATTTGTGCACAGTTTCAAGACACGATGTTATAAAGAGGCATTTACGATCCTTTCGTAGCCTATCTATGTGGAACAAAAAAGAAGCAGGTTAAAGCCGATTTAAGAAATTTCTCAAAACACCAATTATTGCAAATTTCTGAATTTAAAAAATTGAAAAATTCGTGTAAAATCACAGTTAAAAGATATAATTTTTTAAACGGTCATTTTAGTGTAGTGGTAATAATTTATTTTTTTAGGTAATAGCCCCTTTAAAATATATCAAGTGCGTATCATATTGTTATTACTGTATATACTACTTGGGAACAATATTGTCAAACATTACAGGAGACCAAGTCAATGAAGTAACATGAACTATAACTTGACAAGGAAACTGCAATCAGCTCTAATTCACCTAATCAAGCCATCAGGCACCTAACTTCAACGACTGACAAATCCATCACGAGGGGTCTAGAAAACATCAAGGTCATTCAAGATTTGTACACTTTATTTTCTACTTGCACTGAACCGACACAGACCTCGCAATAGTAAACGCTTTCTACAATATCTCGCTCGCGACCATAAATAAACAAACAGTCAAGCTGGGAAAAAAACGAGTTCAACAAATTTAGTTTTCCTCTCAAGGTCACGAGATAAGTGTAGACTGTAACACGTAATCTCAGCCGACTTGTTTATATAATCAACGTCGTCATGCTAAAGACAAACACACACTAAACAACGCTCGTAATGTTAATTAGTCACGTTCAAAAGTAAAGTACAGGGGGCTTAGAAATTAGAATGAACTAGTTTTATGGGTTTTGCTCGTGCCTTGAAAACAAACAAAACATAAAAGTAGTGAATAAAAATGTTGATAAATGTTGAGATAATATATAAACAAACGTTAAATATTGTAAAATGTAAAAACACTACACTGACGCCTTCATCCAAATTGGATTGAGTGAGGGCGTTCAATCGGAGAAGGGGGGGGGGGCGGAGATGTAGTTACGCCACTGCACCCAATGAGTGATATTTCGGCACCTAGCATGCAGCAATCTTTAGTAACCTAGCGTCTGAGAAAGGCAGAGAATGCTGCCGAAATATCACCAGTGGGGGATGAGTGCGTTGTGTTTTAAAAGTGTATTATTGTTCTTCTGTGAGATATAATAATCTTGTATTCGCGTTTTGAAAATACGAAAAAGACGTATGCTATTAAATTAAAGTAAGATATACTGCATTGTGCGCTTCACAGGGTTCTCGAATTTAGGCTCAGATTTAACTGCATCTTTTTTTAAGGGGGGGGGGAGGGGGGGGTATTATACATGTGATTTGTCAAAACGTTCATGTTTCGTGTTTGTCCATCCCAAAAAAGTGACTACCTAAAACAAAAAACAACATAAAACTCTAGGATTTTGATAGTGGGATGATAAACCGGAAGCAGACGAAAAAAAATTCATTGTTAACATGGTTGTCGGCTACGTCCTTGCATTAGTAGGCCGCGACCTCATCTTCTATGAATAAATATGTTTCACTCCTTTATCAGTTATCAGGTAAAATCAATGCGTAAAATGCACTTCAGTGAATGCGAGGTGTTAATCTGGAAGTACAGTCAACTTCATAGATTATGTTTGCGATCGGTTAGACTAGGCAAGGCAGTGGTCAATAGATGACATTGACATAAATTACCACAATTCGTTGCATGCGAGTTATGTTAGCTTGTCGATTCTTCAACGGTTAATTAAACTGCTCTTACTCCTCAAGTAAACAGAGATACATAGCGAATCAAAAGTCAAAACGTGTGGTTTAGGGTCTTTGATTGTGGAAAAAACGTGTACGATGTTTTAAGGTTCCAGAGCTGAGAAATTTTGCCAAGACCGAAAAAAACCTGTGTGTTTCAAAAGTCGATCCACATGAAAAACTCCAGAACAAAATTGGTGATTTTTTTTAGTGAAGATTATGTTTGTAAATTACTACTAATATGAATTATATGAAATAATGAAGAATAATGATTCCATTGAATTTGAAGGAGGTTTAGCCTGAAGACTATATTAATTTTGAGATCCTAGATCTGTATAACCTCAACGGTCGGTATAACATTCTTTCGGTTTTGTGCGTGCGAAACGATAGACGCAAGACAATTTCTTTGCTTTCTCTGGCCCAAAATAATAAAAATGAAAATAATCGCTCGGGCTAGGTTTTCCTCAACCCTGTAGGGTATAGGGTACAAATCAGTTATGAACCAACGATATTCTTGGTAAAGGCTAGTTGAACGATAAGAATCCACATCGATAATCGCAATCCTGAAAAAAACTTTAGTGATAATATCGATCTCCAATTAGTAGTAATTTGTAATGATAGTCAACTCAATAATTTACAATTATGATTAGACGATTACACTGATTGTCGGTACCTTGTTTTTTCATCAACATATCGCGATAATATTTATGAACTTACGATCAAAGTAAGAACCAATGGCAAGATGAAGAGGAACACAGCCTAAATATCCCATTTCTCGTAAATATTATAACTAGATCATAATACATATGTACTTGCTTATAAAATATCTAGCCTGTATAGCAAAGGCGTAGTCGCGCAAAACACGAGCACTTCTCGTTATTGGTTTCAATTTACTTCCTGCATTCAGTGTTTGTTTTTACAATAATTTGAGGGCGTAGTAACCTAGTGTTATAGTATGACAGTAAGTAACCAAATAATGAGATAATAAGCATGAATGCGGGGGTTATCAAAATCAAAATAGGAAGCGAAGTTTTAAAGTTGTTCCAGCGTTCAACTCCCCTTCGTGGAAGCGCCATGTATGCTTATGTTTATAGGGGGGGGGGGGGGGGTTAGTCCCGGCCTCCTGCCCCCAAAGTCATTAAAACAGAATGCATTAGAAAAAAAACGCACGTTTAATCGGAGGTGATTTGCGACTTTAACGTGAGACCAACAGAATGACGGACAGGAAAGTGATGCACAGAAAAGCTTCGCTCCCTAACAATTGCCGACCACTGTTGCCGACACACACTTATTATTAGTAAAAAACATGCAATTTGAGGAATTCGAACCCATTGACCAATATTCCGAACCATAAGACATTACTGTATCTTTACCCCCCTTCCGCATTTTCTTTTAGTGAATGTCATTTACAACAGTCTTCCTTATGTCGAGAGTGTACATACATACGTTAATGTAGACAATTGACAACCTTCTCCAGTAATTACTATTGGTACTAGAGAGTAGTTGGCACACATGCACACAATGTCTACTCCACATTTGAATTGACGTCACTAAATTAAGGCAGGATAGAGAGGCGAGACACACCTCCTATAACCGGCATGACATTTGTGACGCAACAGATCGTGCATATCAGTTTGTTTTGCAGCGTTGTGCAATGAGAAACTTACACGTATACCTACATGTAATCAGGAACTTAGTTTTCATGAAACAAATCGAAAGAATGTGGAAGCAATTTTATTTCAGATAACTGGGCCGTTTTGCGAGTCTCGTTGATGGATGAGCGTATTTGGCGTCTAGCACCTCCAACTTTATCTCACGGACAACGAAAACGCGTCAAGGCCACGCGGGTACACACCGTTTACCCGGTTTTCAGGTGATCAAGTATTACATAATAAAGTGGGCAATTTCGAGAATTCAATGTCACAGAAAATAATTTATGGGAATTGCAGAAAATGCAAACAATGGTACAAATGTGAAATTACAAGTCCTTTAAATTCTGAGAATGCCATGCGGAAAGGACGGACGAAGCTATAGAGAAAAGTTCGAAAATGTGTCTTGAACGGGGATCAAACCTGGGACCTCGCTAAGCAAAAAAGAAAGCATCGCTACGTAAAGGCGTAGGGCCTGGGTTTGATCCCCGGTCGGGACATGTCTTTTCGAACATTGCTATAAAAAAACAATTATGAATTTCGTACCAGTTCTGGATAGAAAGCCTGGTGCAGTGGTGCTGGCGAGATTTCCAGGCGAATTGAAGACAGGACACCATTATTAGACTGCATTGGGCCATTTGCGAACAATTTATAGTTTATTCTGATAAAAGACGCGTCAACCGATAGATCATAAAATCATAATGCACCACTCTAGCCTAGGGGATGTGGAGGAAAGATGCATGCTGGACAGACCCAGCCATAGGCAGGAAATTCTCGAGTCGTCGTCGTAGTCATCGTCGTCGTCGTCAGGGAGGTCGTACAGGACCGCGGGAGTGTTCCAGGCAACGACTGCCAGAGCTCGCCTCTATTTTCTGGGATTAATATACCCCCTTATATACCAGCTGATGTTTGCGAGATGGACTCTGCTTCATGTAGAAGCATAATATGCTATAGTCATAATTTCCTACTCCAATATACGTGTAGTTAGTCACCTGAAGAGGGGCACATCAGGTAAAACTGGTGTGCACCCTAAAACGGGTTTCCTACAAAAATGTATTTATTTTTTAGTCTAGGACAAAGCCTACCCGAGACCTAGCCTAGACGAGGACAAATTGGATTAGAATCGTATTGTAATATAAAGTGTCGCCTCAGGGAGGGTGGCTAATCGGTTATCGATATCAGTCTTGTTCACACCACAAGTTGGTCGTCACAGACATGAGTTCCGTTGATAACGCGTTACCCCCCTAGACTGTACTCCCGCCAACACCACAATACTTTGTCAAGAACCCTCGGCTGACTGACACCACAGGTGTTTGAAATTTTGAACAGTTGTCACGAAAGTGGAAAAAATATAGGGCTCTACAATAACTTTTTTAAATTTGGGTTTAAAACAATAAATAAAAAATAAAAACATTTGCAAAAAACCACAAAATTTACCACATTCTTGAATTTTTGTGGCTGATTGAGAGAAAATTTTGAGAATCTACGACTGTAGGATTGTCAGATTGTCAATATATGCTTTATCGACAACTTTGCAAAGTTGTATATACTTCGGATGATTCATGACAGAGCGAATTGGCGCGGATTAGACGCGGATAGACTCGGTGAAAATTGACATTTTACGCCGTAGGGCATTGGACATTTTACGCCAAGTGCTCTAACTTAGAAGATATTACGTGGTGAGGGCAAGCCCGTGCTGGACAGATCCAGCCACAGACGGCCGGAGCCATACTCTCCTCTAGCTTCGGAGAGAATATCTTACTCCCGTCCTTCTCCTTACGGCAACCAAACGTCGAGAACATTCCCTCGGACAAATAGAAACCAGTCGATATTCGGCGAGAGGCAGCCATGTAAATCACTTTACCTTCGTATCCAGGGCAGGTCACGCGACAGAGTCAAGTTATTCGGGTTTGCGTGAGGACTCAAACGAAGATCGACAAAATACCAATTTACGTGAAAAATGAACAACCTATAATAGCTCTATATAGTCACGACTGATGACTATATATTGGCCATCTGAGCTAATAGCCTTATTATAGCGGAATTTGTCAATCGTATAAACTACAGCTACAAAACGAGCAGGCCTAAGGCAAATAGACGATCGAAAAGTGCCCCCAAATAGATAATTTCGTTTCGACCATGCTATATACCCCGATGAAAAAGTGACATCAAAAGATGATTTATGAACTTGGATACCTAGATCAATAACAATTTTTAAAATCGACGACAATAACATAAAATGTAGCATTGCCATACAAGATTCAAACCCAATGCACTTACAAATTTATGAAGCAGAATCTGAAGTGGAGGAGGTATAGGCGTACCAAACAAATAATGATCAGGAAACACCCATCAATTGCTTGGATTTCCTCAGAACAACATTCTATGCTACCGTGGAAAGACCAATCTACAGCCTAATGTATGATGTACTTTCAGCCAAGACAAATGAATGATTTGATTATCCAAGGTGGACCATGACCACCACCATTCAAACATGTTTGCAAATGACTAATGCTAATGGCCGGTGCACAAAATATGTCATAAGAAGCTTCTGGCCAATGGACCGACACTGTTGGCTCGCGCTCGACTCTGATTCGGGAGGTCCCGGGTTCGAATCCCGCCGAGACCGGCATCCCTTCACAATGTCCTACTCCTATCCGCAATATACCTAGTTTGTCACCTGAAGAGGGTCACACTGGTTAAATCTGATGTGTATACCCTACAGCAGGCATCCTACAAAAATGTTTTTATTTATTTATGGACCAATGAGGTGAATACTTTGGGAGTTGACTAGGACATATGGATACGAGCCGGGGGAATCCACCTTCTGCTAAGACTGGGGCCACCTGTCGCACCCAGGCTACGTTGTCCACAGCGCACCGGTTCGATTTCCTTACAAAATATGTTTTCTTTTTTTAGGGAATAAAAGGGCACCTTTAAAGTTATTTTTCACAACAGGGGGTTTTTTCATTGAAGCGGGGGGACCGCGAATGAAATTTGGTTAAACCTATTGCGACCGGGGGCCCCATAAAATTTTCCAACTCCCCCAGTCGAAACCTTTCTCGTGGTTTGGCCCAGTATAGATTTTTTACCCCCCCTGAAACTATGGGGGCCCCCGGGGACGTCGTCAGGGAATTTTCCCCCTTTCCCTTTTTTGGGACTACCTCCCTCCGGCGACAAACAATGCCCAACACGGAGGCTTATGACGCAGAGGGGAAGAACCACGACGTGGGGCCCCCCCCTTCCCTCCCCATATCCCTTGGGGTTTGGTTTCTGACCACCGGCCTGTCCCCCCCCCTTGTCCCCCCCCGCGTCACCCCTTCCCTTTCTAAACCCCTTTGGGAAAAAAGAAGTATATGGTGGTAACTCGCTTAGTTCGAGCTTTTGAGTAAAATTTTGGGTCCAGGGGAACGTTTGCATTAAGGAGGGCATAAAAGCAAGCCTGTTTTTTGGCGGGGGGAGGGGAAAACGGAAACCCTTATCCCCCGAACCCGGGGTCTCCGTCAGGCCCATCTCCCAAAAAAGGCCTCCCTTTTCGTTTTTCCCCCCCCTCCTCTAAAGGGAATGCGTAACCAAAACTCTTCCGCGATAAAGACCGCCGAGTAGGAAACGAATGAGTTAGATCTTACCCGGGTCGGGCTGGTGCGGGCAAATTTCTCCCGCGTACGAATGTGGGTAGGCTGCACAAAACCACCGACGACAGACGCAGAAGTTACTTGACTCCCTACATCAGAGTCAGCAACGTTCAGAGTCCTAACTAAAAACAGTGACCCAAAAACAGACTGTCTCGCTTGCTGTTCTGGAAACCCCCCCTATCCGTTCCCCTTTTAGAAACCAAGATCATCTGACTTACAAAATCACTTTCAGTCAGGTTTAAGGGTTTGGGAAAAAAAATTATTACGCCCGAACCCCCAAATTTAAACGAAAAAAGCAGGCGATGGTCCCGAGCTTTTCTTTTGGGGCAAAAGGGTCGTGGGTTTCCCGATCCCCGGGCTGGGGCAGGTATCGTGTAACCCATCGATAGACTGAAACTTTAAGCCATCCCTCCTTCGAGGGTTGATCCTTATAAATCCAAATGGGGGTTCCCCCCCCCCCACCCCCCCCTAAAAACGAATATTTGGGCCCCAAAACCCCCTACTAAATTTTTCCCATCTTTTTTGTCATTTTTTGAAAATGAATCAAAAACCCGGAAACTTTTGAAGATGGTGATCACAACGAACGGTTTGTCCCAGCTCTTGACGAAATCCCAAAAGCCGACGCCAATGAAAAAACTGTTTTTTTACCCCCACTTATTCGATTGGGGGTCGCAAAAAATCAGATATTCTAAACTGAAGTACAAACGAGGGGGTGTGGTGATGTAAAACACAAACCCGTGGCCCAAAGTTTTTTCTCACCGGTACAAATTACGAGCCCAAAGCCGGGGCACTAGTGCGAAAAGGGACGAAACCTTAACCCGGAAAAGATCTAGAAACTATGTTGCGGCCAAAACAGATCCTGTCAGAAGGCCAAAAACCAACACCGCAATCGCGGATATCGGCCGTTTATAATCTTCTGTTGGAAAGCAAGAGTGCGAGGCGAGGACTCGGTCCACGCCATGTTGTGGCAGGTCGCGGGATCGATCCTAGACGGGGGTCACGACTGACCCACAGGGGGCAGATTCTTGGACGTGATAACTATTGTATTCAGAAGCTCCGAACTAGCCTTGCTGAATCGTGCTCAACTCTTTGGTCGCTATTTCCTGTCGACAGGGTCAAGTCCCCCACTGTAAATCAGTTATGTGACGAAATGGGTAGGTCCTGACTCCTGAATACGGATTTATTTCTCTGTTATTTAATGAGTACCAGTGGCGTAGGAACCGGGGGGGGGGAAACGCCCCGCCCCCCAAGTTTGGTCCAGGGTGCAGGGGGGCAAAAAAACGTGAGTTAAATAACAATCCCAGAAATTTCCCGTAATAAATATGCACATACACTTATGCAATTCGAAAAGTCACCTTTGGAAAAAAAGAATATGTTTTTTCTGTAGCTTCGTCATTACATAAATAAATTTGGTAGAAATTTACAAAAAGGTCCACTTTTACTTCAAAGTTTTATTTTTGGGTTTTTGACGCAGCTAGTTGCAGTAAAAAAGGGCGTTTTCAGAGTCCGAGGAGTGCAGTAAAACATGTCGAAAATTAAAATGGTATGGTGAAATTTTATTTTTGGGCCCTTGGGGACAGGGCCCCCAAACCCCCCGGGTGCCCCCCAAAAAAAATTCCAAAAGGGTTTGCCCCCCCCCCCCCCCCCAAAATTTCAAAACGTTTTCCCGCGGGGCCTGATGATCAACCCTTCCCTGAAGTACTGACTCTTTCTCCCTATTAAAAATCTGAAAATGATTTTAAACCCCTTAGACCAGGGGGGTTTGACGCATTTTTTAAAGAATGAACACGGGTTTCGAATCCCGCATAAGGAACGCATTTTGAAATTGGGCCCTCTTTCCCATATTACAAAACCCTTTGGGCTCGTACGCACTAGGGGGCCCCCCTAATCGAAATGGGTTTTTGGGTGCTCTCGTCCCCACTTTTGGGTCTCCCGGGCCAAAAACCCGCTATAAAGGAAAATAATCTACACTCCGTGGGGCATTTCAAATAACTGTTTTAAAATTAATTAATGTGAAAGTGCAAATTTATAGTATAGAAGGGATCAATTAAAAAACTTTTCAAGAGTGCACCAATCGTTAGGACATAATTCGACACTCTGGCCTAGGGGATGCGGGGAGGAAACTCCCGGGGGTGTTGGACAGTGGCGTAACTAGGTGCCCGCAGGGGCCCAGGCTTTTAGGGGGCCCCGCTAAAAAAACATTAGTTAAAAAAAAAACAGTATTTTACCCTGTTTGGAAAATATTGTATTTGTTTTTGTTTTGTGACTAGCGGTTTGAAGGTGAAATCCTGCGGATATTTAGGAACTTTAAGCGCCTACAAGACAGCACACAAAAACTACATTTTTTGGTATTGCATTCAGCCCACAACTTTTTTCTAAAACGCATCAAACGCACTCTAAAAACCTGGTATTCAAAATTTTCGCCTGCGGCGCTGTTATTGGGGGGGGGGGGGCCTCCGTACTTGGTTCCTATATAATACCCCAGGGATATTATAGCCCCTCGGGATGAAAAGCCTGAATTCAACACTGAGTATATGTGTGTGTATCTGTTATAGGGGGGCCCCCATAGAAATTTTGCGGGCGGGCCCATAAAACGAAGTTCCGCCACTGGTGTTGGATAGATCCAGCTCCAACACGAGGGAGGGAGGGAACAGGAAAGGGTGTGCTTTTCATGTCGTCGTCTTTGTCACTCATCGCTCGTGTCGTCGTTTTCGTCGTCGAGGCGCCCGGTGAGCGGGTCCATGACGACGAGGAATACCAGAAATACTTCCCCACATACCAGTTGATGTTTGAGGTATGTGCCTCTTTTCCCGCCTTTTACGATCAGCAGAGAAGTACACTGGTAATACTCTGGAACTAGACCAAATTCTACCACAAGCAGAAGCCAGGGTTGTAGTGATGTGTTTATTTTACTATACACAGAAACACGATTTTAACATAAGCATAGGTGTTATAAAGCCTACACTACAAAGCCAAGGCTAACTCGAAGATGAATCTGATACGCAACGCAACACAACATACCAAGTCTCCAAGATGCTGTAAAAACCATTAGGTAACCCTATGCAATGTGTTTTCCGCCTGTGCAGTAGCCTAGAAAAGAAGCCATTCCTGCGCACGAGATGACTTGATTTCATAAAAGTATCCTTGTACACGACACATGATAATCCTTGCACCATCGCCTTCAATCCCAGTCGTTTGTCAATCGAGTCGAGTGGCGGTAACAGTGACGGCAGTATAATTTCTGACCATTGCATCCCAATATGCGAGGATATTCTTTCGTATAGGACCTAGTTGTATCATTCCAGCCCACTTTCCAAGAATACTGCTCTAGCTTCTAACATTCCTCATAGTCAGCATAGATTCCCATTTTATTGATGGTATTCCACATTGTATTCAAATTAGTACGGGAGTTCGACTACCTTCCATTGTGTTCCTGGTAGTGGTTGTTACTTTTTGAACGATTTCATGCAATCGAGTCATCGGTAGGGCCTTATAAGTAAACGTATATGAGACGAAGGGACGTGGGTGCGAATCCCGTGCAAGGCATAGAATATTGTGTACAATTTTGACCAGCAAGGATACGCACACTTATCAGCGTAGACCGAGAGAGGTAGCTGAAGTGTCAAGCATGAGACTCTGATTCAGGAGGTCTTAGGTTCGATTCCCGCCACAAACAATTCTGAAAGTTTGTTTGCTTTTTTATAGTCGCAAGCCGAATGATGGGACTTGGTTATCTGAGCTCTCGGACATTCTCCTCACTACAGGGAAGGTTTTAGGATAATTTGTAGTGTCCGCTAGCAGTGAAAATGCCGCGCCTATATGGATTTTCAATTTGAATGTACTTGCGTTGGCCACAAGGGAAGGGGTCTGGGGCGACGCAAGAGTCAATTCCAGGCAACGGTAAGTAGGCGCAATGATGTTGAAAACTTCTATGTGACCACGCGACGTATTCCATAAGCATTTTAATATTTGAATATAAATGAAGATTGTATTTGGAACCTCCGCGCCTCTACCCTGACCATGCATGTCATTATAATTATCCCGAAACTGAAATTATTATTACATTAATACTTTTCTTTGTAGGCGCGAGCTCGCCGCTGCAACTAGATCACACTCACGAGTCGCGAGGCTACAAGTATAGTATAGCGTAAGCTAAAACTACAATCAGGAGTGTGATTGTGTGAAAGATGCCGAGCGGGTTACTGTCAGCATTTACCAAAAAAGCCGCCTTTGTTTGCAATGTGTTCACTCACATTCAGTAAAGCCTAACCATAACTTACTTCGTTGATACACATTTTATTTCCGCAGCGGCCGCGGACGTCTAAAACCGTCCTGCTGACTAATTTCCTACTTTTTAGGTCGTAACCAGAAGAGGTTCACACCGCGAAAGCGGATGTGGAGACATATCCTACAGCGGTCATCCCTACGGAAAAGCTTTAAAATCAGCATAGATCATGAACATTTAGCACGAAAGAATCACCAATGAAAACGTGTCTCATCAATATTATCCAAAATCCAATTCTATCATGAAATGAGAGAGTCTTTATTCGGGTCTCAACTCTCATCTGCCAAGTTCCTACTAATGGCAGACGGTCACGGAAACAGGAGGATCTCTCAACTCTCACATTCCGGCAAGATGAGAAGAATCAACTATCAAGACTAGACACCTCGTATATCTGTGACGTAATGCAACGTGAGTCAAGACGGTGACGTAACAAACTGGTTATTTCTCGCACCTACACAACACGCTCCTATCAACGATGACGTAGTGCTCACCAACAGTTTCGCACTTCAGGGAACGAGTGGATTGCCCTTTTCTCAACCACAACACACACCAAGATTTTCATGACGCCGACAGGGTTGGCTTGGTCTGCTTTAAATAAATTAAAAAAAACAAACACAAATACAGTTAGGCCCTACGTTACCCTACCCTACGTGTGAATCAGAATTTCAATACTTCATAGTTCATATGGGCACATTATTGTAGCCACCCACGTATGACCTCACTTGAAGGACGCTCTCGAATTGTTATTACTAGGAAAACGCTAAAGTCCCGCCGCGTTGATTGATAGATGAGCTTTTTAAAGTTTAGTTTGCGTGGGATATCTTTACTTTTGCAAGTGTTTTGTTTTCTGCTACGCATTGTAGTGATGTGCAAGTTTTTTTGTCTTGTCAATGTTTTATTTACCGTAAAAAACTTGTATTAAAAGCTTTATTTCAGATTATGGCAAATTTTTCCACTTTTTCTTTCAAAGTACTACAAACCATACCTTAATGTCCATGATAATAGAACGTTGTAGCCCACCCGTTTGGTCAGAATTGGCCCAAATGGCACGAAATATCGCACAAAAGTAAAACACGTATATTAAAGCTTTATTTCTCTGCGATCTGGCTAACTTTTGATCAACTGTTTCTTTCAGAAGCATACATCACCATACCTTAATGTCCATGTGAAATATGAACGTTGTAGCCCCACCCGTTTGATCAGAATGGCCCAAATGGCACAAAATTCGCACTAAAAATCGAAAAATCAAAATACGATATTCATGAGAATATTTTTCGATGTACCCAAACGTGGCTAAGTCTAAGTTCAGAGAAAAAGGTCGTGTCAAATTCATCAGATGCATATGCGTTTCCCGTAGAGCGACAAACAGGAAAACAAATAAACAAAACTCAAATAAAAACAAAAAACACCGGCTAAATTTTGGTAGCCGAGCGGTGAAATTGAAGACCTCTCGATTCGTTATCCAATGAACACAGTAAACGCAATTCAGTAATTTGTCACAAATTATGTAGGCTTGCTGTGGAATGTGGATATTTTCTACTGGACGTGTTGCGTTGCGTGTGTTAAGTTAAGGTAATAAAGTTTAATTAGACAAAAATAATAATTGTGTACGCTACATGTAATAGGACCATGTGCCACGCGAGAGTTGAAATAGCCTACATCATTATCTTAATTACAATTACTGCGAAAATTCTGTGCGAGTGACAATTAAAAATAACTGCCGACCATTGAAACACAATTTCGTTGATTCTAAGAAGAATGTTAAAAATAGTCCATAGAAATTGTAGGCTAGGCTATACGGTGTGCCAAAAGTTATATTCCATTGTAATGCCAAGCACAACAACCCACTAACTTGACAATTCGTCGCTGTAGGACTAACGTAGGTAGACCCACTCGTCAAAAACACAATTCTTACTTAATGACAAAAAAAAAGTAGCTAAACGAAATGACCGAAGTTGAGAAACCGTTTTATATTTAAATAAAAAATTACATCACATAACAATAAATTCTGGTAGCATCTGCTGCCACCGACATCCGAGGAAGGCAGCGGATGCTTCCGAAATAACACGCGGCAGGTGTAGCCCTATGTATTGTTCTGAGAAGTAATTATTAAATTTGAGTTTTCAATAATTTATGAAGTCGCGTTTCTTACGATGTTTTTTTACCTCCTGTAACTTGGAATGTGTTGATAAAAAGTCTAGTGCAAAAAGTAAAATTCGCGGAAGTTAACGACCACGTCACCACATCCACAGCTGTTCAAAGTTGAACCAAGTATTTAAAATGAACCTGTGGGCTGTCGACTGGATTGGACTTGGCTTTTTACATAATATGACGCGTGTACATGCACTAACAAACATCCAAGTGTAAACATATCGCACGTTTGCATAAAATCCCTAATTGACATTTAGCTGCAGCCTTGCACCGTGTTTCCTTTACAGTGAGGTAGCAGTTTATTGTACTACTCTAAACTAGTTAGCACGACAGTGCAATGTCTTGAAAGTCGTGATAAAAACTTCAAACGACAACAATGTGATTGGCCGAACATTTTTAGTGTAACTACGTATTTTGTAAGGTCACAGAGGACACGGGCATGAATGGGAAGCTTACATAATGAAACAACCGTGTCGTGACACCGACAAGGTCATCGGAGCCCCGCCCCCCTCGCTTTCTACACTCCGCCACGCAACTAGTGTAAGAGAGAGAGAGGAAATTAAAGAGTTCAATAATTTTAGGGTCTATTTAAGAGTGGAGTAACAAATTCTGGGGGCCCTAGAGTTGGGGGGCCTCACAGGAGCCACCAATTTATTGGCATGTTCGATTTTATAAAATAAATGGTGCTTTTCGACAGGAGTTGGTTACGTGCCGGTACTGGATTTCCCCTCCTCCCTGCTTCATCATCATACATCACTGATCACTCTAAAATGGCAGTTTATGCTGTATGTGGCCAATTCATAAAATAAATAAACAAACAATCATACAAAACAAAGGCTTACATTTTTATCAGCTGCTTCACAGAGAAGTTCAAATATATAATCATTTTTCTGTCCGTCCGTCTGTGCGTGACACGTCTCATGATCAAAACCAAACACGACATCCGTTTTTTGCTAGCATTGCTCTTCAACAAGCGTGGTGCCTCTAATGTGTTTGGTGACTCTGGGGGTAACGAGGGGAGTGGCTATAGCCCCCAGAAAATGTGATAATTCTAAAATCGTTACCTGGCACCTACACCATAACTGTACGCGCGAACAGGCAACAAACCTTTTTTAGTTCTAATCCTACCCGGCACAGCCACCAAAATGATCCACGCAAGGCAAACTATTTCACTCCCCTATTTGGGTACCTACTTACATAGGGTCACCCGTGCTTGAAGAACACAAGGAAGATCAACGATTCAGAAGACATTTGCCAATCAATAAAAGCTCAACGAAAGAAATTGCGGTGTCAAAGAGTCACCTTTTTGCATAGACCTATTTTTGCTATTGAGTGCTAATGACCACTGGTAGGCCTAAGGGGGCCACATTTATATTTTGCCCAAGGGCACCCCATTTAAAGTTACACCACTAGTTCATTTTAAAGATCTAGCTAGCATAACAGAGTGCAATAACTTCTTGCTTTATATACGCCGATTCCACTTTCACTTGTGGACTTGTTACATTTGAACAGTGGGAGTGAAGTCAACATAAAAGTGTAGCCATTTGAGCATTTAACAAGCCTAGGCCTATTCAAAGCGTGGTGGTGGTGAAGGGAGGAGGCATTAACTACCTTCAAAACTCCCCCTCAAAATTTTAGCTTAGCAATTAATGTTCAATGAAAATAATTACAATAGGAATCTTTTCCTCTAGGTACTTGAAAAGAGATAGCCTGTATGCCTACAGTCAAAATACTGAAAACTACACCAAGATTTTTTTAAATTGCTTTAGGCACTGAATTTTGGGGACATCCCCCACTGCCTGGTAACAGCTTCTAAATAATCTGGCAGTTGATAACTCTCCCAAATTATGCCTATATTCCTATTTCCTACACTACTGACTCAATGGTAAAATTAAGACCTATTTTGTAAGACAATTTCAAATTAAACAAATCACTCGGGATTGGTGACCAGGCGGCCTACACCATTGTCTGTACATATCCGTAAATGCAAAATGTAGATAGGGCCTACTATGACAATAAACCATTTATTATTACTAAGAGGATGGGATAGTCGCAAAATTAAAACCACGCGAAATTACAGTTTTTTTGTGATATCTCGAGAACGATGCAAAATATCTAAAAAGTAAAAACTGTTCTAGACCGAATTGTGTTTTTTTTTAGAACAATATAATGCAAGAAAAAATATTCAAATATTATAATTGGTGCCGTTTGTATGAAAGATATGCATTTAATTAATCAAAATTCTAGTAAAAAACTTAATTACTACCTATCACATTACAATATTTTTTCTTGCATTATATTGTTCTAACAATACCACAATTCGGTCTAGAATCAGTTTTTAGATATTTTTTTTTATTTATTTATTTATTTATTTTTTTTTATTATTTTTGAAAATATTCAAATATTATAATTGGTGCCGTTTGTATTTAAGATATGCATTTAATTAATCAAAATTCTAGTAAAAAACTTAATTAGGGTCACTCGGGGGAAGTGTGACACCGGGGGAAGTGTGACACCTGTTGATATCTATGCCTCCAATCAATATTTTTGAATTTTGTTTTTTCAATTCTATTAAGTTCAGATATGAAGAATAGAAATTTGAAAAAATATGAGGGAAGTGTGATTTGTTGTGTTGGGGAAAGTGTGACGAGCATGGTGGGTGGTTACTGACTGCAACTACCATACAAAGCAGCACATTGAAGGTAAGAATTTGTTGTCATATAATATAGGCCTATATAGGCCTAACATTTGCAATTAATTAATACATGCTATGGCAATTGGCAACTATGGCCTAGCCTACCTAGGCATAGCGACCTAGTCTTAAGTAGCAATTACAGATCCAAATACATTTGAATTTTGAGGATATGAGTACATATTAACTATGCCTAGACTTTACATAGCTAGAGATGGATAGTTAAACAATAAGTTTTGGTTGAACTTGACCTTTGACCTAGACCTACAGTTAGCTAGAGGCCAGAACTAAACCTAGGCCAGTTTTAGTTCATAAGCCTAGTAGGTATAAGGTAAGAGCTAGGCCAAGAGCCTAGATTTAGATCAAATGTCTACAGTTCAACTAGCAATGAGGCTGAGACCTAGCTTTATTAGTAAGTTCATATGGTCGTTACTTACTTTTATATGCCTAGGTTAGACTAGCTGTGAACATGCCTCGAAAATATGTTCGAGTAGGTAACTACGAGAGGCGCGGGCGAGCGTTGGTTACTGGAGGACATGGAGAAGGCATGTGATCATGTCAATAGGTCCTAGGAATTTGATGTCAGTTGGTAAAGCCACCTTAGCTAGCACCACCACTACCACGGCTTCACTAAACTTGACGTTACGTCCCATCAGTTCCAATACCAGTGCTTCCGTCGCACCTAACGTGACAAGCATGACTACTTCTTTACCAACCATGGCGCAATGCCCTACTGCCTCAATAAGTGGAGTAAAAACCCTCCAAACAACACCAGAATCTACCTTGCCAAAGGAATCACCAGGCAACTGGCAAGTCATTTGAAGGAATCTTGCTCCAGACCGTTGCACAGGCAGGAAATGGGCCTAAAAAAGCGAAGCGAAGGATTGATATCACGGAGGTAATTACCCAAGATGATTAGGCTACCTTAAACGATTAAAAGAAAGGAAAGATCAGGCAGATGTTTACTTGAAGCCCAAAGTTGCAAATAGGCCTACCAAGTCTAAAGATAAACAAAGGCCTACAAAGAAAAAAAGAACTCTCACACTCAAGCCACTTCCGTCGGAATCTGAAGAAGAGAAAATTGTGCTGTCCGAAGATGAACCAGAGCAGATGGAAGAAGAGCTGATCAAAATTCCAAAGTGTGCAAATGTCAGTGAATATAAACAGGGAACATAGGCCCTATGTGCTAGTAAGGTTGAAGGAAATGCAAAGAATGTAAAGCATTTTCTAAGTGCATGGTACTGTATTTCCTTTCATTTTTCTAATAAACTCTACCCTAATTACTTTTGAGCTCAATATGTTTTTAATTTTGTGTAAAGCATTGCAGTACCACCTACATGAAAAATCATCCACACTTCCCCCTTCACTCATACCATGCCTTTAAGCCATTATAATGACCCATGTCACACTTCCCCCGACTTCTGTCACACTTCCCCCATTTCACTGGGGGAAGTGTGACTTGCACATACAAAGTTAAATTAATTGATAAAAATTAGACCTTGCATTTGTTAAAATACAAATTTTGGTTTTCCTCAAACAAAACAAGCTCAATAGATATATACTGAAAATTTTAGGTCTCTATCCCAAAAACTTGCTCATTGACAGACTAGCAAAGTACGAACATTACAAAAAGTGTCCACACTTCCCCCGAGTGACCCTAGGCCTACTATCACATTACAATATTCTTTCTTGCATTATATTGTTCTAAATCTGTTTTTAGGTATTTTGCATCGTTCTCGAGATATCACGAAAAAACTGTAATTTCGCGTGGTTTTAATTTCGCGACTATCCCATTCTCTTAACTAGGAAAACGCTTAAGTCCCGCCGCGTTGTTGGATGAGCGTATATGGTGCATTGAGATGCCATGTGTTACGCGGATTTTCTGTTGTTCTGTGAAAAAATCATTACTTAATCGAAGATTTTTTAAATTAAATTAAATTAAATAAAAAATTAACTTAATTTTTATAATTAAATAAAATAAAATAAAAAATTAACTTAATTTTTTTAATTAATCGTAATTTTTTAAAAAGAAAAAAAATCGTAAAATTGCAATTTGTATAAGAAATAATTATTCGATTGCGCTCAAATTTAACACGAATATATTAATTCACGAAATTAAGGTTCTGTGAAAAAATCATTACAATAAGATAAAGCATGTAGGTGTTATAAGTCGAAGAAATTTTTTAAAAATCGAAAAAAATCGTAAAATTGCGTTTTTTATGAGAAAAAATTTCCCGATTGCGCTCAAAAACGTGGCAGTTCTAAGTTCAGAGATTTCGAAGGTCTCCATAAAATTTCATCGCAATCGGAGTATCGGTTTAGCCGGAATCGTGTTAACAAACACACAAAAATACAGAAAAAAAAAAAAAAAAAAAAAACATTCCGGATTTTTTTCTCCAGTGTAGTGAAATGGAATCTTCGCTTCGCTCATCCAACTATGAGCACTCATTTTATAAATAAAGTCAACAATTACCTACTAATTGAAGTAAAAGCACTGTTAAAAACAATGTGTTCCGACCGGGGAACGAACACTGATCCCCGCCTTTACGTAGCGATGCTTTACCAAGTAAGCTATCGCGGCACTGAGAATAGGCCTATTTTGAAAAAAAGGGGGTTTAGCTTGAACCTTGAACCGATTCGAACCAACTTTCTAAACAGATAGGGCCGAATACCATAGTGCTCTATATTGAGATTTGAAGACCCAAAACATCTTAAAACTTTTGAGATTAATTTTGTCAGTCTTCTCCTCTTCTGTGGAGAAGATCACCATATTGTCCTGAATATAATATACAGTAATAAGCCTACCCTTTTTTCATTATTTTAAGTTTCAAAGTCCCTTGCCAGCTAATATTTGCATATGCTTTGCATATGTTTTTTAATATCTCAACAATAAAAGTTAGGGGGTTGGCTTATTCAGGGACGGTACAATACGGTAATTTCCGTTGCTGGCATTACCATGATACGTGGAGCGAAATTAAAAATACTTTAGAGTAGACTATTTGGATAACAGCGACTACACCATAACTTGCTGGAAATGGT
This sequence comes from Sweltsa coloradensis, assembly GCA_024449915.1. Taxonomy (NCBI): domain Eukaryota; kingdom Metazoa; phylum Arthropoda; class Insecta; order Plecoptera; family Chloroperlidae; genus Sweltsa; species Sweltsa coloradensis. Next base: position 450,767 of record JAMZAV010000654.1, read on the forward strand.
TTACCCTACGTTCTAGACTTCGACAATCTGTAGGCATATCATGGAAAGCAGCTTTGTTAGCAATGGGTAGGCACAGAATTACGGATGTGCAAATAGAGATTAAGGCTAGAATCGAATTTCGAATATAGCTGATTATTAAAAGTTTGAACACCAAATTTTTTTGCCAACCCAAATATAGCCTAGGTGACAGCGAGGCACATAACTGAGCCCATCAACCTCAGATGCGACTGCGAGCCACGATTGAATGTAATCTGATTAAAACTCTGTTTTTACTAGCCCCATCTATCAATTTTTTATACAGATAGGTGATTAAGTGTTCCTAAAAATGATTTGTTCACCCCTAGCCTTGAAAAACAAGTAGGGCCTTTTGTAGGCCTACAAAATGTTGTTAAATTTCATAGCTATTACTAAATTGCAACAGGCGAAGAAACAATTGCTAAACTCCGGTCTGCAAGTCGACCTGGCACTACCAACATGATGGAAATGTCGGGTCGGATTCAAAATTTAAATCGAATAGAAGAGGAAAACTATTCGCAAATTTTGAATATTTCTACATGCCTCTACAACATAGAATGTTGTACTTGTAGTGTTGTGTTAAATGTAGCCTATAGTGATTCCAATGAAAGAGTGCAGATAGCTCAAAATTGTTTTCCCAACTTAACAACTGGGCCTACCCACAGACCTGGGTAAGTTACTTTTGAAAAATACCGGTAATGAAATTACATTACTCATTACTTCAGCTAAAATGTAATGAAATTACGTTACGTTTTATGGAAAAAAGTATGGTAGTGAAATTAAGTTACATTCAAAAATTACTTTTTAATTTAAAATGTATCTGACGGGCGGACGAGTATGACGCAAGTGCTTTGTATGCCGATGGCAGGTTTCAGACGGGGCGTTATCCACACCCACACTTTAAAACCAGCGGAGGCCTATCACAGAGATCAGATCAGTGAGGCCTATATACATATACGTAATTGAGATACCATAGGCCTAATGTTAGTACGTGCTTCACTTTTCTGGCTGTCATAAATTAAACGAGTCGATATATTGTAGATATCGATGTATAGATGTGTAGTAAATTACTGATTACGCGGGTGACACCTATCGGCGAAATGTTGTAACTACACTACAAGTGTACCAATTCGACTATCGATTTATTTGACACAGACTTGAATGTTTGATGTCAAGTAGATAATTACGTCTTCAACGGCGCTCGTGTGTGTCACAGTGCTGCTATCTGTCACTCTATTTGAAACTTACAAAATCTGATGTAGAAAGACGGGCAATATGTAGAAAGGCAGCAGGCGCACTAGCGCAGTGACTTTGATACACAAATGTGCAGGCCGCGCAGCAAAGGTAACATGTTACTAACGCCAAATTACAATGATAAAAGTAGTGAAATTACTCTTCCGTTACATTGAGAAAATTGTAGTTAAATTACTGGCAAGTTACTATAAAAAGTAATTTTCTTACAGTAACGCGTTAGGCCCTTCTGTTACGTTACCCAGGTCTGCCTACCCACTAGTTGTCAATTCTCTATTTACGCTAGCTCAGCGTGGATCTAGCACATGAAGGAACTCCGTGATCTAGCACAGATAATTTTTGCTTGTGCTGGTAAAAGATAGGCATATTTCTCATTCATTCACAAGGGCAACATTCCTTTTACCGCGCATTCATATTTCCACCACCACTTCCACTTGTGGCAAAAGCATCTGCATTATTTCGTTAAGAGCTGAGCTAGTATAGCATCCCAATGTGCTGAGCATATACGGTACCTATATAGGTTGGCACTCTTTTGGTTGGTGTTGGCCAACTTTTTAAACACTGTTGTAAACTGTGTTGTGTGTGATAAAGGTTTTGAAGTTTTTTTTTTGGTTTAAAATATAGCGACATTTAAGGTTTTGAAGGTATTTTTTGATTTTAGGATTTTTTTATTATGTTGTGTAAGGTTACTTGCAATGAGTGTACGGCTCGGTGGCAGTGCTCAGTTCTCAGCATGAGTGGCCTTCGCACCTCGCTACTTATAACTTACTTTTTTTTATAAAACAGCATGAAATGAAACTTGCGAGTGCTTTTTTCAATTATTCAACTGCAGTTATAAAATTTAAAACATGTCAAGTGGTTTTTTGTCGTTTTTAATGAAAATAAACAAGTGTTAAAAAGTTGGCCAACACCAACCGAAAAAGTAGGCTACCTATAGCCTATAGGCCTACCTAGGCTCTATGGAATTGTATCAATACAGATAATTAACAAAAATATAGACCAATGGTCAACTTACCACGTGTACACTCTTGGGATCGGCCAGCCAAGAGTTATACATCTCTTCAACGTAGGCTCCCGAGCTCCCATTGAGGAATGGTTCGGCGGCGGCCGGTGTGCTGTACTTGCGTACGCTCGCGACGTTGAGCGCACTGCCAGATCCCCGCAGCAGCCATCTTGCAAACTGTTCGGGAGCACACGCGTGTGGAATCAGCGGCACCAAGTTGCAAAAAACTGTCCGAGCTCGGTGCATTTTGATTTATTTAGGTCAGGCTTGAAAAAGTCTTAGCCTGAGCGGTTAATGAAATGAACACTAAATCTGTTTCGTTTGTTTCGTCTTCTTTCTTCACATCAACGCCAACATGAAAAAGAAACAAAATCATGTTAGAGTTAGACGCAACCCAATGTTTGGTGTAGGGCTACCGACCGGTAGGTCTACAATAAGGCTACCTAGCAGAACACTTGTAAGTGAACCAAATAAATATGTCATGCACATCAATTTGTAAACAAAAGTAGGTAGGCATTGAGAGTGATTACAAATGATTTTTTGCTTTGCTTAGGTTTAACTGTTGTCGTTTTCCATTGGCCGTAGGCCGACTATTGAGCACCGACTAGCCACTGGACTTTTGTAGGTACCGTTAATTAAAGTGGAGGTCGACAACAATGACATCCCTGCATTCGTTTAAAGCATAGGCCTACCAATACCAGTTTAAATATTATATGGCAATGTTCCCTTCACTGCATTGCATGTGAATGCTTGGTGGATGATCTAAAGCTAAAACAATTATCCTTAGCCCTGGAAACTTACTCCAATATCTCCCAATACCTATATTTATCACAGGACTACTACTAACAGGCGCGGACTGGCAGGGGGTGCTGGGGTGCGATCGCACCCCGGGCTTTTGACATTCCGGGCCCCTGTGGAACATTTGTACACACTACACTTTCAGTTTCAGACAAAATATATATGATTGTATATTTGTTTACTGCGAAAAAGAGTTGCCGAACAAAATACATTAGATAATATTAACGACGACTCATGGGGTGCCTTAGGCAGCTCTTCGAAAGAGAATGGTTGTTCAGTGTTCTCACTTTTCAGTTTTCAGTAGGAACTAGTGACTATCATGTATAGCTAATTGACTTTCTCGCCGCCGCGCTACGAGAAGAAATTTTGATGTGATTGCAAGTATTTTGGTTTTGGTTTGCCAGTTCCAACTAGCAAGGGGACGGCGTTGGTTGGGGGGGGGGGGCGCCGGCGCCGGCTAGGGGATGTATAAGTAGTACCGTGAATCGTCTCATTACAGGTTACAGCTTAGGCCTACGCTTACACATTATTATTAGAAAGTTATAGGCCTACATGATTCAATCAAAATGTCCAGTATACACTCATCCCCCAAGCTCGCATTTTGTGAGTGTCAATTTGGTACTTGCGAGTTACATTATTGGTTGTAAGGCTTCCTCAAATATAATTCTCGCGAAATTTGAATTGCGAGCTCGGGTAGGCTAGTATTACTTAGTTGGCGCCTGTTAATCGCGTCCTAAAATAGCGTTTTAGGCCATAAAATATAACGAACCACCCAAAAATTTTCGCCTTTCGGCCGGGGCTTCGCCCCAGACCCCTGCTTTACTACGCAACCTCATACGGGCTCTACTACATGCCAGCATCCCGGGCCTTTTCGACCCAGTCCGCGCCTGACTACTAACTTGCAAGTTGCAGGGCTAAGGCCCTATTCATTTTGTTCCCTAGGCCAAAGGGTTCCCAATGGGCTAGGGGACTACTATGAATAAAAGCCCAAGTCTCTCCAAGATTAATATAGGTCTACCGCTTGCCATTAATTTGTTGGGCATTTTTGCTAAACTTTGTAGCCTAGCAAACCTAGCAATGTTATTTTAAAGGTCAACAGTCTGTGCTAAAGCGTACAACCTACTCATGTTAAAAGTTCTGGATTGGTTCCAAATTATTTATAGGTTAAGACTAGTGCCTAGGTAGGTCTACTGCCTGCTTGGTGGGCCTTTAGGCCTCGGTGTATTGGTAGGGTCACGCCCTTTAATTTGTGATAAAAGGGATAGGATGCTAATCGAATTTGGATTTTCATGTAGGACTAAGACATAGCCTAGGTAAATTATTGATCAGCCACCTAAACCTAACCTCTGAATATTGTTTGCCTAGGCTAGGCCTAGCCTACCACTGTGGGTAGGGGCTAATGTAGGGTAGGGCTAGGGCTAAGCTACCCTAGGGTCTAGTACTGTAAAATGTACGTAGCTTACACACATAACCTAAAAGAAAATTACGTAAGTACTAAAATTAACATGACCGACGAGCCGTAAGTCAAATACATTATTAACATTCGGAAAACATACAGCTTACCGTAATTATTGACTCCAGGAGCTCGCCTAGAGCCAGGCCAACAAAATAATGGGAACAATACAGATTGTATAGGTTTGCTGAAACTGTTGAGGCCTAGATAATGGTTCTTGAATATAGGTTATTTTGTAATTTATCGTTTAGATTAATCACAAAGAGCGTAATATTTTTGCCCTGCTAGTAAACCAGGTGTGAATGTGTGCCACAGCTACGATCGATATTTTTGGCGCACCGTTGTTGTGCAACGGAAAAGGTTCACAGAAACTTATGCCGTGGCTGCCCAAGAAGTAATACCGATACACTAAACAATGACAATAAGTAATTTGTGTGTGTGTTTTTAGAAATGTTCAACTTTAATAAATAAAACCTAGTACTTACTCGAAAAATATGTCCAAAAAATGAGCTCGAAGTGACCGTCGACCACTAACCACCACCATTCGCGACTGACAGGATGTCCAACATTCAAATCAAAACTTACTTCGAAGTGACAAGTACCAACGTGAGAATGTATTTGGTAAAAGTTCAAAGAGATTTCAGATTTTATTTTTGTATAAACATTATGAATCTGTTCTTGGAAATGAGGAAATTAATCGATGGAAACATTTTGACGAATCTCACTGTGTCTTATCTTTGGTAATTATCATAACTTTCCCCACTATTATTGATAATGATATCTATGGTTGAGTATTTACCTACCAGAGGGCACCGCATCGTGAAGGATTTTAAGCCGGTAAAGAAGTTCTTTGCAAAAACGATCAAATTTCATGTAAGCCGCCAAGTTTGAACCAATACATTTTATTATACATTTATTATGCTGATCGATTGGGATTCAAACGTTTGAACCATAAATCTCTTGTATCATATTGATTCATAATTATTATTTTATTTAAATGTCAGCTATTTAGAAGGTTGTGCTTGACCTACCTTGACTTCAAGTGCAACAATACAAAATTCAACAAAAAATCCACAAACAACTTTTTTCCGATGAAACAGTGAAAATACTATTTATGATCTTCACTACATTTTCTTTAATTCGTTTCATTCGTCTCGTCTGATTTTCTTCGCATTATACATTTTCACCAGACCTAGAACCTGGCACAATGTCTTGCCCGCAAAGCCGTCATCGTCAATCCGGCAAGTCTAGTGACGTCATAAAAAACACCAACAACGATAACGAATCTGTGGCTGCTGATAGGGCTACAACGCTTTCCCCAGGAGTGTTACAAGACGTGTTCAAACACTTTGAAGGGAAACAAGCCGAGTACATCAACGATTTGAAGGAGTACATTTCGGTACAGTCGACTTCGGTTGACCCCCAATATTGGCCAATTACCACAGAATTAATCCACAAATTTACCAAACGCCTCAATGATCTCGGAGCCCAAACTGAGACTGTCAACATTAGCCAATTTCTGGGTGAGGGTGATTTCCAGTTTCCCCCAATTGTGTTTGGGCATTTGGGAGAAGACCCAAAGAAAAAGACAATTCTATTTTACCATCGAATGGACGTTCACATGGTTAAGTTAGAAAAATGGAATACCGACCCTTTCAAGATGGAAGAAAAAGGCGGAAAACTTATCGGAAGAGGCGTCGCGAACTCGAAGGGTCCAGCCTTGTGTTTAGTCCACGTCCTTGAAGCTTACAAGGAGCTGAAGCAGAGTCCGCCGGTGAACGTGAAGTTCATCGTGGAGGGGCTGTTCGAGAGGGGGAGTCAGGGGTTCGAAGCCGCGTGCTTGACGAAGAAGGCGTTCGTCTCGCAAGTGGATTGTTGTTGTATCGTGAACAGCACTTGGTTGGGCCCGAAGAAGCCGTGTGTTATCTACGGTCAGAGGGGACTTTGCTACTTCGAGCTTGTCATACAGGTAACGATACAATCACGGATGGGCGTAGGTTCGATACTTATCACCAGCAATTTGTCCAGAGTATTTCTCTGGCAATCGTACAAGATAAGAAAATAGCTGAAAACACTTTGTAAACGTCAGCTAGACACGAACGATGACAAAGATGATGACGACCGCGACATGAGAATCCCCCCCCATCCATTTGACGATCCCCCGACGACAACAATGACGACCGTGACGTGATAATCCCCCCTCCCATCCTTATGACGACCTCCCCGACGACAATGACGACCGCGACGTGACCTCTCCCTATCCGTGGCTGGTTCTGACCAACATGGGACTTTCCTTCCGACATCCCAGGCTAGAGTGGCGCATTCCATTATGACCTAACGGTTGACGCGCCCTTAATCCAAATACTATACTAAACTAAAACTAAGAGAGTAGCCTAAATATATTATATTAGTCCTCGAAAGTATAAGGTGAGCTCTACCAGTCGTCAGGGACTTCTCCCCCAGGGCAGAATCGTCCAGCACTGGTGACCTCCCCACGTCCTCTAGGCTAGAGTGGTGCATTATGAACTAACGGTTGACACGCCCCTAAGAGCCATTTCCACCAAATTATAATAAGTTGGTTTTATTAAGTTATCTGCCAATATGAGTTCGACCACCAACTTTAATCTTATGGACAATTTTATCTAGTTATCCGTGGAATATTTCTGGGTTGATGTTCAGTTTAAAAACAGCTAAATAAAATTAATTAAAAAACTATTAGGCCTAAACAATTAAATAAAAAACATCATCCTTGTATGTGTGGGCATGAATCGGGACCTCCATCCTTTCCAGTCCTTCAACCACTATCCATTCCACATGTGTGTAGGGCCTACTCGTAAATATTTATTGGATGAGCGAAGCGAAGACTTCAATTTCACTGACCCCCCAAAAAATTTAGCACGGGTGTTTTTTTTTTTTTTTCCGCTCTCTACCGGGCAAACAGCATATATATGCAATCTTGATGAAAATTTGAGGGGACCTTCGAAATCTCTGAACTTAGAGCTGTATTGTTCTTGGGTACAACCGAAGAAATATTTCTCATGAATATCGTATTTCTTTTACGATTTTTTTCGATTTTTAGTGCGATATTTTCGTGACATTTGGGCCGATTCTGACCAAACGGGTGGGGCTACAACGTTCATATTTCACACGTTATGGTGATGTAGTAGCTACCTTTGAAAGAAAAAGTTGAAAAAGTTAGCCAGAATCCATAGAATAAAGGTTTTGATATGATTTTTTTTAAAGTTTATAATAACAATTAACAAGTAACATTAGAAACTCGACAACAATCACCTACAATGCATTCAAAAAGCACTTGCAAAGGAAAAGTGGTCCTACTCAAACTAAAAACTTACAAAAAAGCTCATCCATCAACGCGGCGGGACTTTAACGTTTTCCTAGTATAATAAATAAAACCCACCGTCCGTGTATGTGTTAGGGCATGAACCAGGACCTCCACAGCGGCGACTACGGCGGAGTGGTCTGCGAACCAATGAGCGACCTGATAATGATCATGAACTCTCTGCAAGATCACAACTACAAGATCACCATCCCGGGCGTGATGGACGAGGTGTTGGAGCCGACCAAGGAGGAGCTCAAGGCCTACCAGAAGGTGAGCAAATACATGTGTTTTCAAGCCCATCTACATCGAGAACTCTCCCCCCCCCCCCCACACGATGCTGAACCTCCCCCACTTCCTGTGTCTGGACCCAGGGAGGAGCTCAAGGCCTACCAGAAGGTGAGCAAATACATGTTTTCAAGCCCATCTACACATCGAGAACTCCCCCCCCCCCCCCCGTCACGACGACTACGATGCTGAACCTCCCCCATTTCCTGTGTCTAGATCTTTCCTCCCCACCACAAAAGGTAGGAGCATTAGGACCAAACGGTTGACGCGCCCTTAGCCCCATTTCCAACCAGTATGTATTTATATTGAAAGTAATTTCTTCAGCATCATCATTGACTCATTATCCATCGCATTTTTCTGCTTCTGGCAGGGTCAGCTTGTGTTAGCAACAACATTTTTCCATTTCTTTTTATCCTCCCATGGTTGTATCTCTTTCACATCTTCACAGCTCTCTCCTCTTGCCTCCAAGTCTCCTGCTATGGTAAACTTCGATATCTTAAACCTTGGTATTTTTTTGTTTTCACAATTTTATGTGTACAGGTAGGCAGACACCTTGTGTATGGAGCATACCTTCTGCCAACCTTCATTTTTTCACATTTATTTTCAACCTCTAGGTGGACTTCGATGTGGAAGAACTGAAGGAGTTTTTGGGCGCGTCCCGCCTGCAGCACGCCGAGAAGAAAGAGAGGATACTGACGCACCTGTGGAGGCTGCCGGCGTTGACACTACATGGGGTGGAGGGGGCTTTAGTGGACGAGTGGGAGAAGACGGTCATTCCATCGAGGGTCATCGGGAAGTTCTCAATTAGGATCGTTGAGAAACAGGTGGGCACTAACTTATTCCTGTATGTTGTTGAACCAGGACACAGTCATTGGTGGCTCCAGCGCATACTTGGGTAAAAGGAACTTTCTAAAAGAACGAGTTTCATTTTCCCGGAACTTTTTAAGGAATTTGATCCCTTTTAGTGTTGAGGATCTTTTAAGTGATAAAGTTCATATTTTCAAGGATTTTTTAGAAAGTTCCTTAAAACGTTCCAGTTACAAAAGTAGTCAATTTTGTACTTATAGCACCACTTTTCTGTATTCGTTAGCAAATAACCTTGCCATAACGTATCATTTATAATTTTCATATCATGTATCAATATCATCATGATTCATGACCCTACCGCTCACCGTGCTCTGCTCTTTGAAAGCCGTACGCATGCTTGCAAGTTGCACGTCAGTCACTCTGCAGTCGCATTAAACAAACATAAAAATAAAAGGGAACTTTTTAAAGGAACTTTCCTTTTTATGAGGAACTTGAACTTTTTAGAGGTAAGGGTGTAACAAGGAACTTGAACTTTATAAGTTTTTTTTTTGATGAACTGAATCTGAAAAAGTTCCTTTTCAAAAGAAACTTCCCCAAGTATGAAGACTGCTCCAGCGTAAAGCGCGAGACTCTGATTCGGGAGGTCCCGAGTTCGAATCTCACCATCGGCAATCCCGACCACAAGTCTTTTCCGAGGTTTTCTTCAGTCAGTCGCTAAGGCGAATACAAGGGGTTGATCCCTCTTGGATGTTCTCATCATAAATTCTGAAAATACCTAGTTAGGGGCATGCATTGCACCCTGTGAAGGTTTCCCACAAGAAATTTCAAAATGATCAGGAAAAACAAATTTGTACACAGTCGGGCAAAGAACTGATCTTCTAAACATTTTAGTGTCTAGCCTGAAGCCTCCCTTTGCCATAATTTAGCCATGGAGTTTAAATAGTATGATCTAGCCAAGTTGAAGCAATTAAACAAAGACATCTATGCCTATTATGTAAACGAAAAAAGTGTACAATTGCGATTTTCATGAGAAATTATTTTTCGATTGCGCACAAATTTTACACAAATATATATATTCATAAAATTGAGGTTCTGTGAAAATATCATAACAATCGGATAAAGCATGTAGATGTTATAAGTCGAAGATATTTTTTTTTAAACGAAAAATGCGTAAAATTTCGATTTTCATAAGAAATTATTTTTTCGATTGCGCTCAAATTTCAGACGAATATCTTAATTCATAAAATTAAGGTTCTGTAAAAAAATCATTACAATCGGATAAAGCATGTAGGTGTTATAAGTCGAATAAAATTTTTAAAAATCAAAAAAATCGTAAAATTGCTATTTAAATGAGAAATAATTTTTCGATTGCGCTCAAAAACGTGGCAGTTCTAAGTTCAGAGATTTCGAAGACCTCCATAAAATTTCATCGCAATTGGAGTATCGGTTTAGCCGGAATCGTGTGGACAAACACACAAAAATACAAAAAAAAGGAAAGAAAAAAAAAACATTCCGGATTTTTTTCTCCAGTGTAGTGAAATGGAATCTTCGCTTTGCTCGCTACGCTCATTCAATCAGCACCATGCAGTCTTCCCGCATTTCAGCTGGAGCTAAGAGAAAATTTACCTTCGTGTTTGAATTTTATACATTTTAAATTAAAAAAGTACATCACACCCCTAGATTTTTTTTTTTACCAAATTAAATGATTAAACTGTTGAAATACAAATGAATGTTTTAGTCCTACTGTTATTTTAGTCTTTTATGCTGTAAAAAGCATTTAGGCCTAACCCATTCAGTGGTATTGTCCGCTATAATGGACGCAAACTTTCAAAATTTACATCGGGGTAAAAGATAGTATTTTTTACAATTTGACCCATTTAAAAAAAGCGTGCATTAAAAATAAAGACTTTTTTTCCTATCCCGATTGGACAAAAAGTGCATTTTTTAGAGAAAATTGAAAATACACACCTGCAAAAATGGCTAAAAATGGGAAAAAAGTGGTTTTGCCTGGAAAAGTAATATATTTTTTATTGCTACTATTTGAGATACAAAAAATGTAAAATATGCAAAAAATTCAGAAAAATATTTGTTTTAGAAATTTACATCAAGTTAACATCTTTACCTAAATTGAAGCTTCAATTCAAAATAAAAAAAAAAAAAATATTTTGGTAAACACTAAAAATCTCAGAAAAAAATAAGTATTTTGAAATTATTGCTTAAAATAACTTGATTTTAGCCAATTTAATTCTCCACTGAATGGGCTAAAAACGACTCAAGTAAGGTAAAATTACATAAGCCCTATACATACTTATGAGCGTAAATTCAACTGCATGTGAATCTGTGTTTTAGACTCCGGAACAAGTGGGCAAATGTGTTGCCGACTACATAGGTAACATGTGGAAAGAGATGAACTCTGTCAACAACTTGGATGTAAAGATGATAGGGTTTACTCGGCCCTGGTGTGCAGACCTCAATGACCGCATCTTTCAGGTAAATAAAATAAATAAATAGACAAAGTCACAGAATTTATTTTCCGCAGGAGACTTTTCATTAAAAGTTGAATGATCCTGGCTGGGTTGTACACCGGATAGAAAATATGTTTCAGGGACTAGAAGGGTTTTTGGGGTGGGAGAGAGAGAGAGAGAGCAAGGGAAATAGTTGGGAAAAAATCATTATTTTTATGACAGAGCAAGAGTATTTGGGGGGGACAGACAGACAGACAGACAAGGGGGGACTGGGAAGTGAACTGGTGAAGGAAATTGGAAATTTTTAAATTATCAATGTAAGGATATTTTAAATGAAGATTTTTCTCTTCTCTCTTGAGTGTAAATTACAATTAAATATTTCATAAGCAATTATTCACTACAAAGATTCAGTTGAGCCAACTTCAAAAGAACCTTTTTTAAAAAAGTTTTGGATTTAAAATTATTTTTTAAGAAAGTAATAAAAATAATCAATTCCTGCAAAGTTTGTTTGATTGATTGATTGGATATTGCTTAACGTCTCATATTTATGCACTTTGGCTAATCGAGACGAAGGGAGGGACGTAAGGGGTGACGCAGGGGGACAAGGGGTGGACAGGCCTGTGCTGGTCAGAACCAGCCACAAGCGTACGGGGAGGGCAGGGGTTCCCCCACGTCGTGGTCGTCTCCGTCTGTGTCATCATCCGTACGTGTTGTCATTGTCGTCGCCGTTGGAGAAGTAGTCAAAGGGAAGGGGAAAATTCCCCGACGACGACCCAGAGCTTGCCATTAATTTCAGGGAGTAAAACTCCCCTAATCACGGGCCAAACCACGAGAAGGTTGAGAGTTGGAATTTGATGGCCCAAAGTTTGTTTAAAAGAGGGCTTGAGTCAACTGATATTTTTGGCCATCCCAATTTCAACGGTCACCAACACAACAAAACAAGAGCATCGTTTTCTAACCCATATAGGTGGCCCTAAAGGCAGTGAAGACCGCCTACAACCTTGATGGCGACCTAGTACGCGAGGGCTCAACCAGCGGAGTGTCGGTACCGCTGGTAAACATCAGCAACAAACCCCTGGTTTTACTGGGTATCGGCGGGGGCGACTCCAAGGTGATGTGCCCCAATGAGAATCTAGACGTCAAGCAATACATGGATGGGCACAGACTGTTTGCCGCCTTTTTGCACGAGGTGGCAGCGAGTTTGTAACTAGCCCTCTTTACAACGCTTGTAAAAAATACAGTCTATATTTCTGTCTATTACGGAAATAAGGGCATTCATTTTAAAAAGTAGGGTTGTTGACTGAAAGCTGAACAATTGTTTAATAAGTATGGCTATGTGACTGAAAGTAGGGCAATCATGCTAGTTATGGTTTTGACTAAAATCATCGAGTTCTAATCTTCTAAGTATGGTTTTAAACATATCAGATCAGTGCTATGTATAAGAAAGGTTCTGTAAAGAAATCGGAAAACATGTGTTTAATGTGTAGGCCTATACCCAGTTGGTAAGTATGTATATAATGGTTTTCCATCTAATGCTGAGATACCGGCATGGACCTCAAATGCAGGTCCAACGAACCAACCTGATTTTGCGCAGCCTTATTCGGATTGGTTCTTCAGTCCTGCGTTCTTCTACTCTGTCGGGGACCCAGCATAAGAGAAAATCATCTTGAGCATAATATCTTTGGGAATACTAGCTAACCAGAAAAAAAAGTAATAAATGTAATATTTATAATTTTTATATCATCATTTTATACATAGACCCTACCACAAACCTTTGAAATAAAATTTAGGAACAGTTGCTATTAATTCACTTTCATTAAGTGCTTGTAGCTGTAGACCCACAATTTTGATTTATTCTCTTCACAAGAAATCTCCTGAACTTAACAAGAAACCGAATAAATAAAATAAAAATTGTCACCGTTACCGACCAAATGTGATCCACTGACGTTACAGAAGAGGTGTCCTGAAGAGGTAAAAAGTATCAGTTACCATTTTGCTTGACGTCTGCTTGACAACTGAAATAGTAAATCTAGAAGGAAATATATCTTACTTATTTAAAGTCTTGTTACAATATCAACTTGTTGGCTCAACTTGTTGACAAGTCAACTTTCTGTGTGTGTCACCTCCATCAACTGTTGACGGACATTTGGAACATTCCGTCGAGAGAACTGCCACTTCGAAACTGTTTCATACCAAAATAGATAGCATATGCGGTATACAGCTGTGAATAACATTAAAAAAGTATTGGCAGATCGATATAAAAGAGTTAAAAGTGTCGTTATTGCCATCCCGAAGCTTTTATGTTCATCTTGAGTCTGCGTGCGTATCTGATGGACTAATGAGTACCGCTCTAAGCGGCGCAGATTTTCAGTTCGCTGCCGGCTAAACGGTGAGCGCGCTCGGCTACCACGCATAGGATTGCCGGTTCGAGTCTCGACTGGGAAAACTTTTTTTACTCACCCCATCATTTTTGTTTATGTCTTAACTGTAACGGGTATGATTTTTATAACTTTTCAGTGTAAATTACTCGCATAAAAAAGGCTTTCTTCCACAAAATTTGCTTTATAATAGCCCACACCATGGATCAACTCAACGAAATGATCACGTGAATGTCGGTCAGCCATTGGTAGAATGTCGTCAACATCTGGCCAACATTTCTCAAAAGTTGAACTTGTTCAACTTCTTGTTAACATATTGCCGTGGTCGTCAATGTTGAGTCAACATATTTCAGTGTGTGACAGCAGCATCACATTTCCATGCTATCAACATCTGGTCAACAAGATGCGTCAACAAGTCGATAGTGTAACAAGACTTTTACAGCAATACCAATAGGCCCACTCAACAGCTAAAACTTTGGTATAAAATATCAAAAGCACAGTCTTATAGGGATGTCAATGTGATGTTTAAGACATGGGACATGGGTACTTACAAAAACAATACAAGTCGATCTAATCTGAAAGGTCTGAAAATGTGATATAAGCAACATTTCCTTGCAGTTTTGAATAAAGATTTGGGCTACACGTTGGAAAATAAAGCAATAATGAGCATACAAGCTCAAAGTGACAAACAAAAGATAATTTACTAAACAATTAACCAATTAACTGAGCGATGTAAAACAATATACAAAAAAACAAAAACAAAACAAAACAAAAAAACAAAAACAGACAAAGTGCATTTTAAAAGAAAGACAGGAAGTTTGATAATGTAAAGTAATTAAATTTTGCTAATGCCAGGAAGTTTAGTTTATAACGTGTTTTGATAACGGTTATGAATTATGATGTTAAGTAGGCCTAATGTTATTTTTCTAATTTTATGTTTGTACCAGTGTTGTGTGGTAGTGTGTTAGTTAGTTTACAATAATGAATAATATGTTGTTTTTTAGTAGTTTAGTTGAGACTGGAGGCAAGGCACTATGTGTTATGGGTAGGGATGCACATAATAAGATGAGGGAGTTGGAGCGGCGCTGAGTATACAATTAAACTCAAACGGCTCTTATTCTGCTCTTCTGTACCGGTGTGTGTGTGTATGTAAAAAATCAGCCAAATCGCTGGATTGCGCTGAAATTTTGTACAGACATCCGGTAAGAGTTAACTGAGAACTACTAACAAAATCAGCTAGATCCATTGCGATTTAAACCTACAAGAAAAAATAAATTGAAAAATAGGCTGCGAATGTGTATGGATTATTTTGACAATGGATTTGTTTTTGAAGAAATATTTTTTGTTTGTTATTTGTCTGGCTGTGAAAATGTGCCCAAGGTGTATCGAATCTTGTACGCTCAAGGTAACCCCAAATTCCGCTCGGAGATTGAGTAAACCTTGCAATCTTTACACGTATTTCGTACTGGCTATGTTTCATAATATTGTCACAGATGATAGACTACACTGCGTTATATGCATTTCAAAACATGTTTTATAATTTTTAAAATACAATCCAAAAATTACAAAATCTTTCCCAATCAAGGGAATTGAACCCGTCTCCCACATTTCGGGAATAAGGGCGCTTTAGCCAACTAGACTAGGAAAACGTCACAGTCGTTGTTAGACGAGTGAGCGTGTCATGCGTCGAGTACCCGGGAACATTTGCATTTAAGTTTGATAATTATATTGGTAAAAACAATAGGGTTTTTAAGTTTAGTTGGTATACGGGCGCGTTAATTGCAAGGTCATAATGCGCCATTCTAGCCTATGATAGGCTAGGGAGGCCTAATGTAGGGGTTGTTCTTGTGTGT
The DNA here is from genome assembly GCA_024449915.1 of Sweltsa coloradensis. Taxonomy (NCBI): domain Eukaryota; kingdom Metazoa; phylum Arthropoda; class Insecta; order Plecoptera; family Chloroperlidae; genus Sweltsa; species Sweltsa coloradensis. The sequence continues at coordinate 466,415 of JAMZAV010000654.1, forward strand.
GTGGGAGAGGGGGGGAGAATGTTACCGGGTACTCAACACATGGCTCACTCACTCGTCAAAAAACGACTTTGGCGTTTTCCTAGAAATTAATATTATCGATATTGAATAAATCTTGATAATCAAGACATTATCAATAGTCAAAATATCAATAATTGGTTGAAAACGGCCTGAAACTCGTATTTCCGGCTGTCAGACAGAGAAAGTTAATAGTGTCTTACTCAAGATTTATGTTTGGGAGCAAACTTAGCTGATAGCGAGAGGCAAAATCAATGACAACACAGACCGGACGAGGCAGCGAGCGTCATGAGATTGAATTGTTTTGAATTTTATCTACCATATTTGAGATTCCATCTTATGTCAAAAGGGGCTTGAATTTTTTACTGGTAGTATCGATATTATCAATTCGATAATGACATTACAATTTCAATAATCGATAATGAAAATAAGTACTGATGTGCATCCCTAGTAATGGGGCCTTGCTCTAATCTTGCTTCCAGCAATGTGTAGGGCTTATGTTGACCCAATAGTTTGCTCGGATGGATCTGGGAAAGTTTCTGACTGGAGCGAATTTCCTTAAGAATATGATGGGTTATTAGATGGAATAATAAATAACTAATTACGCTTCACTTCAATTACAAGCATTAGATAAGCTATGTTTATTTAGGTAATTCCAGTACAATATCGAAAGTATATGCACACCAATTAAAACAAAGACGCTGGTTCACGTTCAATGCTACATATTATCTGAAGATATTAAGCAATAAGCAGGACACAAAATGAGGATAAATTTTTATGAAAAATAGTTAAATCTCTATTTTTCATATTCACTCATACCTCTACAATGCTAAATGCATCAAATCAACCGTGTGTGTTAGTACTGGCTATGTGCTCTAAGCTATGCTAAGGTCTATTGTAATGCACCATGTAATGGAATCTTAATTTGGTTTACCACCATTGTACAATATTATAATGATAAAGAAAAGTTTAGAGATTATTTTCACCATTTGATAACAAATATATGAGTCAAAATTAATTATAAGCAAAAGTACATCACATATGTATGACAATATGAAATATAATAGGTTTACTGTACCGTAAAGTCATTTGAAGGAGAGGTCTGCACCAAATCAAGATTGATAAGATCCTTGGCTAAGTCTTCTTTTCTTATGCCCACATTGACATATCTATGTCATCATGTGTCTTGACAACCAGGAAAGATAGGACTCCTGTTCCCTCCTGTCCATACCCCCTGGCATTTCCCATAGTGTCCTTTCAATGTAGCGCATCTAAATAGATGTTGTCTGTCCTGTGTTCCATCACCACAGAGTTTACACATGCTGCTCTCCATCACACTTATTCTATGTAAGTGCTTTGCTAGCAAGTCATGGCCGGTATCTAGTCTAAACTGTGCTGTTGTAGTTCTTCTCCTATCTGTCTAAGTGACATCCTTAATCTTTAAATACAGTCTCACATTTAATAATACTAATAACACAACGTGATATATTAAATTTCTTGAATAGGCTACATAAATAATTAAATATTAAGGTACAAATCACAAAATATGGTACAAATGGCAAACATCAACTATAAAGTTTATCGTTAATTGGAATATGATTTATTTGAATTTAATTTAAGGGTCAACAAATTTAAAGTGTGATGTAAAATATTGGGCAAATAAGAGAAAACATATTTACTTATCATGATTCATTGCTGTTTCCTGCTTCTGGCAGGGTCAGTTTGGGTTTTACAACCATATTATATTAACTAGGAATTGATTAGGTATTTAATTTATTTTAAATCAAAATATCTTAATTTTGGAATGATATAAAAAAAAAAATACATGTAATAAAAAGTATTTTGCAAAGAAGGGTAGGAAATATTACTAATCTGGAGTAAAACATTAATGAGAAATATCTGACTGACTAAAGTGACCAAGTGCACCGTAGCCTACCAAGAACGGACTTCTAAAAAAAAATTATTAATGGAAAATATCATCATATCTTAAAACTAACCAAAGGAATAATCATTAATAAATCACAAACTAAATTTAAAAAAGGAATACAACTTTCGATGATCAGATCCAGTCTTATCAATGCAAAACCAATGAAATCGAAAGTTGTTTGCGGAGTTACACTTCAGACGAAGAACATCGGGAATTCTTTCAGAATGCAGTCCTTTATTTTCTTGCGATCTTGCTCTTGTTGCAGGTTTCTAATGGACGGCGCTCCTTGTCTGCAAAAAATAAATCAATAAATTACCGGAGAATGAGATACACACAACAAAATTTGTGCAGCACATCAGATTAAAATAAAAAAATCAGCCTTTTTGGCAAAGCTTACTCCCACCTTGATACACACTCTGCTCCACCATCCATTGTCTTAACACTAGGAAAACGTTCAAGTTCTGCCGCGTTGATGGATGAGCGTTTTTGTAAGTTTTTAGTTTGCGTGGGACCACTTTTCCTTTGCAAGTGCTTTGTGAATGCATTGTAGGTGATTGTTGTCAAGTTTCTATTGTTACTTGTTAATTGTTATTATAAACCTCAAAAAACTCATATTAAAACATTTATTTCTATGGATTCTGGCTAACTTTTTCAACTTTTTCTTTCAAAAGGTACTACATCACCATAACCTTAATGTCCATGTGAAATATGAACGTTGTAGCCCCACCTGTTTGGTCAGAATCGGCCCAAACGTGACGTAAATATCGCACTAAAAATCGAAAAACACATATTAAAACCTTTATTTCTATGGTTTCTGGCTAACTTTTTCAACTTTTTCTTTCAAAAGGTACTACATCACCATAATCTTAATGTCCATGTGAAATATGAACGTTGTAGCCCCACCCGTTTGGTCAGAATCGGCCTAAATGTCACGAAAATATTGCACTAAAAATCTGAAAAAATCGTAAAAGTACGATATTCATGAGAAATATTTCTTCGATTGAACCCAAAAACGTAGCAAGTCTAAGTTCAGAGAAAACGAAGGTCCCCTCCAATTTTCATCAAGATCGCATATGCCGTTTGCCCGGAATCGTGCGAACAAACAGACAGAAAAACAAACAAAAAAAACACCCGAGCTAAATTTTTTTGGGGGTCAGTGAAATTGAAGTCTTCGCTTCGCTCGCTACGCTCATCCAACAACCTCTCCAAAATAAAGTTTTGTCATGTAACATCAATATTCGATATCCAGTATCCACGCTAAGGGTGTGTCTGAATTATGGTCCAAGTCCAGGTGTAGGTCCAAGTCCAACTCAATGTTAAAGTGCTATACTAGTCTACAGGAGAGCTGCCTGCCGGGCAAAGTCAACATACTACCTAAAGTTAGGTTAGATGTTAATTCGAGAGTCCTTTGTGAAGTATTTGATTATTAAAAGTATTTGTACATCTAGTAAAACCAATTAAATACGTGATAAAACAAACAAAACTTAAATGTTTACCTTTATTTAACAATGCATTCATTTGTTGTTTCTCTCATTGTTTCGGACGGCCATTTTGAATCGGACCTAAAACGAGTGTACAATTTCGATTGCTCGATCCATTTGTCGATTTGGACCAAGAATGGACCTAGACTTAGACTTTTCAGACAGTACTTCATACGCTATTGACAGATAATCAGTATATAACTACGTTGTAAGACGTGGACTTGAATTTGGACCTAGACCTGGACCTGGACCTAGACTTTGAATAATATTCAGACACACCCTAAGTAGCGAAACTCAAAGAATCAGGACAAGGCATCAGCTCAGTCAAATAAATAAATTATGATTTAATTTGTGAGTCATATCGATTGGTAAAACATTCAACTTAGAATTAACAAAATAAGCCTATGGAATCATATCCATTTCAATATTTAAATATGTTGTCCAAAATAAAATAAATAATAAAATGGGGAAGAATCCACCTCACAAAAAACGGTTTGATTAATTTCTAGACAACAAGGTCCTGTTTGGCAGAAACAGTTTTAACATTTTTTCGTGTGTTAGGGTATGTATGTTTATTTGTCTCTATCATAATATCTACGAGATCCCTGCAGTCACCAAACAGGTACGCTGTTGGGTCCCTCTCCACACCCTCATTTTAACATTATCTAGCCTTTTAGTTTTGGCCTCTCCTATCTTTTTAAAATATTAATGATATCTATCTATACATACGTCCTTTACATTAATCCTGATAATCACAATAGACCTACTCACCACAGTGTCTCCAGTACATTTCCTTCAGTGCTGTTATTTTATACAGGGTAGTCAACGTTTCGTTTCATGAACGCTTTGCCACTGAAAGCGGCTAATTGAAGGTTGCCCAACGCGATTGGTTGATTGATTTGTATTGCTTAACGTATCATATTAATGCACTTTGGCTATTCAAGAATCGCGACTGCCGACTGGTACAGCCAGGGTCATATATAAATCAAGAGGTCTGAAAGATACCTCTTTCACCGACATCTCGTGGTCAACTCTTGGTGCCATTATTTATATCGCCCTGTGAACTGCATTATCGACGTAAATAAGAAGCATGGCTGCTAAAATGTCAAAGGAAAATTCTCTATTTACCAGAGAAACTATCAAGCCTAGAAGAAATATAATATGGAACGTAAAGAGAGCATTATATATCGATACCTTGGCCTAGGCATAGCATTAAGACTATGCCTTAGTTCTTATATTTGCCTTAGTTTCTAATTAATTTCGAATAATTCTATCTTGGCTGTCAAGTCTTATTTGCAAACCACCAAAGTTTGTTTAAATAAATAAATAAATAAATAAATTTTATTTAGAGTCTACCCACTCAGTTATATAACTGATTTTCAGTGGGGGACTTTAAATCAAAGCGACCAAGCCAACCCTGCAGGCCCCGACGCAATCGACGAGTGAGCGATAACCAACCAAAGATCGATATTTTTAATAGGAAATATAGCAATCAGTGGTATGGACAGTGCGAACACCCGCGAATCAACGCCAGAATCAACAAGGCCGATTCAGAACAACTCTGAAATTTATTATGTGCTTCGTTGCTAGGACGGCTCCAAAGTCACCGTTTACAAACTCCTACGATGCTTTTGTTTTGATAAAATTTTATTTCACTTCTGACTGCCTTCTAGATATTGACTATTTTGTTGACCAAGAGTCTTTCAAAGCCTCCTAAATAATATTAATAACATCAAAATAGTCTAGGGGCTTCCGTCGATCGATAATGCAGTTCACAGGGCGATATAAATAATGGCACCAAGAGTTGACCACGAGATGTCGGTGAAAGAGGTATCTTTCAGACCTCTTGATTTATATATGACCCCGGCTGTACTTGCCCGCCCGCGCAAGTTTTTGAAAGTTGAGGGGCCCCGTTTTAATGATATAGGGCCTAATAAACACAGGTGTTTTGTTACTATTACTCGGTTCCACTGAGTTTTTATTACCCATTGTTGAGCGCTTTTTAGGCTGTATTAAAAATAATGTATTAATTTAATGTATTTTTATTTTTAAACAATGGTAGGAAATCCTTAAATCTTGCCAAAAATCCCAGAATCCTTGAGAAACCATAAAAATCCTTGAAAGTGGCAACCCTGGATTACAAAATCATCCATTTTGCGCAGTTAAGGACGGATGTCTTTCTCGTGAAATTAGTATATTTATATTATATTTAGCTACAAATCAAGCATCACCGCAAGGTTCAACAGTTTTATTCAATCTTTTTCAAACTTAACTATATAGATGTCATAAAACATAGTTACTTAAGAAAAACAAATAATTAATACTACAATAGTAGGTCTACTCTAGGCATATGTGCCGGCTAATAGCAAAGGTTACTTAACAATAAAAAACAAGTGGCTATTCAACAGCCATTTTGATATAATAAAATATTTGTCTTCTTTCCATATCAAAATAGTACCACACAAAAAATAAGATTAACAATTTCAATCACATAGGTCTGCTACAAGAACAAACCACAATAAAAATGAAACATTGCCATATTCATGGTCAAAACAAGTTCAATACAGTATCGCAATACATCATCATAAAAATGGCCCCGATATTGAAAATACGTAGACCTACTTAGGCATCACTAAACTTGATATAATAAAACATATTAGCGGCCTTTGTATAAATACAGTAGATCTAAAAATTGATTGCAGGGAAAAAACAATCAGTATTTCAGTGAATTGAAACCTTTCAACAATTCATATTTGAACGTGGATTGTTTCAATTTCATTGCATCGGTTTGAAAGTGGCACATAGACACCACGACCCACATATTTGACAATTGGCACAGGTTATCAAAACATGTTGTACGTAGACATAGTATCGACAACAAAGGTGGGACACAGAGGACGTAGGTGATAGATGTTGTCTCTTGCTACACAAAGAACATGGGGAAGTCTACGGATATCGAACTCAGGACTGACCGAATCTTCTTCTCCAGGAGTTGGCTGAAAATGGGAAAATCAACACATTTAACCTTTCAAGTGATGGGTTTCTGCCAAGTTCTTTTTCAAAAATACTACGTTTTATATAAAAATTCACGCAATAGGATTAGTATCTCTGGTTTTAGATCGGACAGATCAAATTTGAGCCTAGGTTATAAGCGTTCTTGTCTGCGTCTGATACAATTTGCTACTCATCGTACTTTGTTTTCGTGAGTAGGCTTAGGTGTAGCCCTAGGTCCTGGCACTGTGGGACTGTGGGAGCTTCACCAATAGACGTGGCCAGTCCATTCAATTTACTATATTGACTTGCATAATTTAAAGGATCAGTGGGAGAAGCAAAACGCACGAGCGTAGCACAGCAGAGAGCTCGCCTGATCCAACGCATACGCGGGCATAGCACTGAAAAGTTTAAGGCTGTTACACCTTGTTTTTCAATTTTCTCAAACATGCAACTAAGCAAGGGTCGAAATTAACTTTTTTTGTGTTGTAGCCCGAGTCCTCTAGCCCAAGGGCATTTTTATTAGCCCGCAATCAAATAGTTCATATTGATATAAAACGATCATACAAGAATGTTTGGCACAACTCAAATGCGCGCACTCAGGTGTTGATTATATTTATTTCTGCTTAACAGTTGGTAATATCTTTACCAAATTTTGCATGAATGTTAATTAAGTACTTTTATATTGATCTCCGCACTTGGTTGTAAAAAAAAAGCCATAATGATCCATTGCGAGACATAAGTCCAAAACGTGAAAAAAATGGGAAATACAAAACATAGATTTCAATTCTGGAAATTCCCACCAAACTGTTTATCTTACGATAAAACCAAATTAACCTGCGCGTTCACATTAATTTAAACGTTGATCTCCGGTATGCGAATTTGCAAAAAAAATCTGTGCACTTGGAATAAATTCCCCAAATTGTCCAAAATGGAGTAATTTACGGTGATTTCACTAAATTTAATTCAAAATCAATTAATTAATTTGAGATACACGTACTGGATATCATTAATTTATTCTTTATTAACATTATTGTGGAATTTTATAACACAATAATATTAATATTAGCCAAAATTAAGAGATTTTTATTTTGTTTACATATTTAGAATGATTTTCCATACTAGGTAGTACACAACTACTGGGAGCTCTGGAAAAAGTACTCGCCTGTCGGGCTAGTAAAATAAGATTTTTACTAGCCCGACCAAAGTTTCACTAGACTCGGGCGAGCGTTAATTTCGGCCCCTGCAACCAAGTAAATAAAGTATTGTTTGTAACTGAAACATGGCACAATTAGAACACCACAATAATTTTGTTAAAAATTTTCTGATGGGACACACAGCAAGTATTGCCTCTTCAAATAAATATTTTAAGCTGCAACTACACCAAGCTAGCACAGCATTCACGTACCATAGATGGTTGTGTTGTATTTCTGTTTGAATAATGTGGAATTGTTGTTTTTGAGTTTGCTAGAGTATTTTTTTTCTACATCCTATTCTGTATATTTCTTAGTTTGGTGGTACAAATTGGTAAAAAATACTGGTAGAAATTTCATAGAAAAGAAAGAATGTGAAAAATTCCCCCTTTTCTCTTTGACAATTTCAAGAAAAACAGTTGAACATTCATTCTACAGAAACACAACCAGATCTATAAATAAAATGCTACTACAATTCAGAAGTTAAAAAGTTACCGTCTCGGTGGTCTTGTAGGAAGGCACCTACCTGGAATGTGGGAGACCCGGGATCGAACCCCGGTCAGCGGTCGGGATAGATTATTTAAATTTCTGAAATGTATTAGGGTAAGATTCAAGACTCTGCAATAGGATTTTGGTTTTTTGTAAAATCATCAAAATTGGTAAATTTAAGGAATTTATTTGTTCGTACTTAATGAGCAATAATATTTACAATTTTGAATTTAGTAATTTTTAACTATAGACCTAGAAGGAGAAGAGTGACCATATCCTTGCTTAACAATTATGCAAAATTGCATATCGATCGTATGACAACTGGAAGTAGTAAAAGTTCCCAAAAAAGTTTTAAATAGGTAGGTGTTGACTTGTAAGTGAAGATGAAACTTTGCGAATTATAAGAAATTTAAAGAATAAGAAATCAATAGGTCCAGATGGTTTATCAAGCTTTCTTATAAAGAACTGTGCAAGAGTATTAGTAGAGCCACTTACTTACTTAATTAATATGTCTCTTAATGAAGGTGTTTTTCCAAAAGCTTTAAAGGTGGCGCGGGTAAAACCAATTTTGAAAGAGGGAAACACTCGAGACATCAGAAATTATAGACCAGTTTCAATACTTAATGCTTTTTCAAAGGTGTTTGAAAGAGTAATGTATAATAGATTGTCCGAATACTTAAGAGTCAAATGAGATAATAGCAAAAGAACAACATGGATTCAGAGAAAAGAGATCAACTGAAACAGCTCTTGCTGCCTTCATTGACAATGTTGTAACAGCGCTTGATCAGAAAAAAACACCAGTAGCCATTTATATGGATCTTTCAAAAGCTTTTGACTGTGTGGAGTATAATACATTAATAAGTAAACTGTTTTCATATGGAATTAAGGGAAATGCCCTGCAATGGATATTTTCGTATCTACATGGAAGGACGCAATATGTAGAAATTTCTGACCATTTGAACAAAAAAACTAAATCTGAGAGGAAATATATTAAACTGGGAGTACCACAAGGATCAATACTAGGGCCTTTGTTTTTCAATATACTAATAAATGACATGCCATGTGCAATAAGTGAAGGGGATATGCTTCTGTATGCAAATGACGCAACCACCACCCTTGCTCATGCACTTAAAGAAACATTAGAAAAGACCGCTTTTATCAGTTTTAACGAAGTGGCGCAGTGGCTGCAACCAAATAACCAAATAATGAATAATAAGAAAACTAAGTGTATGATATTCCCAAGGAAAAATATGGAAGATCAAAATATTTGTATCAGGTTGTGTGATGAAGACCTTCCTATTGAACAAATAGACACAGCAAAGTTCTTAGGACTGTATATTGACAAGTGCTTGTAATGGAACGGCTTCACCGTGTCTCCATTAGACCTTCCTTAACCACAAAATATTTATCGAATAGCTCATTTGCATGTCAAAAATGCAAATATAGCTATAATTTATTCAATAACTGATTTGCCTACCAAAATGCAAATCAGCCACAATTAGTATAACAAATAATAATGTAATTAGGAGGTAATCAAAGCATCGCAATCAAGTAAAGATGGTAAATGGGAACATGAAATCACACAGAAACTGGAGAATCGAGAAACGAAAGAAATCAGAATATTAAACTGGGACTGCAGTGGAGGCTAAATAAACTGTCTGAGGCTGGGGAAGGAGGCTAGTTCGAGGCTAAAATGTCGCAGGAACATCCCTCGGGCTATCAATTGAATAGCGATGACTGGCAGGGCGACACCAGACGATGTAACCAATGTGCGGTGATGCACACTGAGCCGCCGTAAAGTCGGAATTAGTCCGCTCGACTGCTTTAGCGAACACGATTATAATTGGCTTCGAGGAACAGTCCAAGGGTAAGGATGCAGCCAAGGCTCACATACATCCCGATCGTCATGAGCATGAAGGCCACAAGGGAAACCACAGGGGTATATGGCGGAGAGCGAAGCCAGCTAGGGCAAGTTTTAGCGCGAGCCGGGTAGAGGCGAAAGACAGTTTTTCGGGGAATTCCCATGATTCCACGGGTAGCTCAGCTGACCGACGAGGAGCTAGGTGCTCAGGAGGAAGACGGACAGCAGTGGTTTGGGGTAGTGACGCGGAGGAGGCTCGTGACGTGGTCCGGCCTCGGTGTGAAGTGAAGTTACTCGGCGGAGGGCAACGTGCCTGCCCGACTTCACGATGAAGTTACGACGGTAGTACTTAGGACGGCCTAAGTCTCGGGGGTCGAGGAGTTTGAAAGTGATTTAAAAGTGAGCGAAGTTAAGTAGTAGAGCGTGAAGTAAATTGGAATAGTATTTGAAATTGAAAGTGGATTGATAGCGAGCGAAGTGAAGTAGTAGAACGTGCAGCAGTTGGAGTAGTATTTGAAATTTGGAGTGAGTTAATAGTGAGCGAAGTCGAGTAGTAAAGCGAACTGTGGATTGGAATATTATTTGAAATTGAGACTGAGCTAATAGGAAGTGAAGCGAATGGAATCGACGCGGCTTGAAATATAATTTAAAATTACCTGTGGTACACGGTACGGACTAAAGAGAACAACCACCGGAATAATAAGCGAGCCTGATCAACGACTGGTGCAAGCAGTGACGACGCGGGAATCGAACATATCGATCGACGCCAGTGAAGTGATCGTCTTACGAGATGAAACTGACGGCACCGTCGGAATGAATCAGAAGATCGCAAGCTTGGATTACTTCGTACCTAGTGTGTGTGTATTTATTTAAATCGATATCCCTGATTTAAAATACTGTCCCCGTCGAACAATCATCTTCGAACATCACAACAAAAAGGAGACAGATGAGTACAAACACCACAGTATTAATAATAGTAATTTAGTAGATTCAAGGTCCATCAGGCCACTGTAAACTTGGGCTCAGCCACATCATATGTAATAGAAGGATCCGACTAGGTAGGGCTTATATAATTTGTATCACCATTTATCAACCGTAACAATATACCAGGAATTGTAACCACTACACGTTTCACAACCTCTGTAGATTGTGCATGACCTGTTATCCTGTCACTAGACCAATAGTGTTTTGGGAGGGTCTGTACCGGCTGCAGTGGAACGAGACACGGCACCAGACATCCAGTCGGCGCCTCCGAAGTCAGACAAATCGTCTGCAATTCATCATTTGTCATAATAGAAATTGTATTGCAGAATTAGGAATCCAGTGACCAGACCAGGCTGAACTAATTGGTTCCTCCAATTAGTGAATTAGATTTAGCATTATTGTTAGTCAATATGGCGCCCAACAATTAAGGGAGGTAAGGTGGAAAAGGAGGATTGTCTGAGGAGACAATCTAATGTCCAACTCGGGGTTTTTAAAACAACTGAATGCGACAATATGGCGCCCAACTAGGGGCTTTAAAACTGTCGAATGCGACAATATGTCGTCCAACTAAGGGGCATGAATCTTTAAATAGCGACCCAGAGATTGAGAATAAACGTGTAGGAAACCGAAAACTGTAATAAAATAAATAATTAGCACAGTTGAGGTGAGAGGCGGGGAAAGAGCGATATAGTCGAAAACGGAATACAAAGTAAGTGCGAAGAAGACGGGAGTGATAAGGAAAGTAGGGTAGAGGGTTCACTACGATAGGGACACCCCTGAAGGAAAAAGAAAATGAGCAAACAACCGGACGAGAAAGGAAAAATGGCAGAATACGAAGAAGTAGAATTTGCAAACGGGATAGAACCTAGGGAGAACCAAGAATATATGAACATGGGGAAAATGCAGGAAAATCAAGACAGGAGACGACAGTAATGCAAGAAATAGTGAGGTTATTAAGGGAAACTAAATCGGAGTTAAAGCGAATTGACACAAAAATAACAAGACAGGCAGAGGAAACACAATCAGAGTTAAAACGAATTGACACTAAAATAACAAGACAGGCAGAGGAAGCACAAAAACAGGCAGAGGAAACACAGTCGGAACTAAAACAAATCGACACAAAAATAACAGTACTAGCAGAGGATACAAAAAAAGAACTAAAAGGAATAAAAGAAAAAGTAGATCAGCAAACAGGGAAAATAACGCAAGTAACTGAACAATTAGAACGAGTAGTAAAAGGGGTAAAGAGAATAAACAAGAAATTCGATAAGTCCATCATGGATGAGCAGATGGGAGAGCTAGAAGAAAGCATGACAGAGAAGATGAATAGGGAAAGAGAGAAAATGAACAGCGAAAGGGAGAAAATGAATAGGGAAAGGAAGACAGTGAGAAGGGAGATAGAGAAAATGAGCAGAGAAATGGAAAACATGAAACGGCAAATGTATAAAGAACAAATGAGAGGGTTAAAATGTCGCATGAATGAAGATAATGAGAATGTAGTTAGTATGGAGGGGGTGGTTGACAGAAATGACAGCGATGAAAGTTTGAATAGTGAAAGAGAAAGTAATGAAAAAGTGATGGATGAGGAGAATGAGTGTGTGGGGTTTCCAGAAGTAGCTTGGACGGGGAAAGACAGTGAGAGGGTAGGAGAGAGATTGAGTAGGATAAGGAAAGGAGGGTTTGAGATTCATCAGGATGAACGAATAATGTATGAAGAGGTAATAAATTGGAATGGAGCATGATAATGAGAGGATGGATACATATCTTGTTTTTTTTTTTTACTCTGTTGCCTGCAAGAAAAGATAAGGGAATTTACAAGTGTGAGATATGAATGGAAGAATGGGCGATGGAAGGTAATAAGTGAGGAAAGTAAAATGCTGAATTGGAAAATGATCGACTGGTTCAAAAAGGAATACATGATAGGAGGGGGTAGGAAGGAACGACGGAAGGAATGTGAGTTGACTAAAGTTAAAATGAAGAATCAAGAACAGAAACAGTCAAAAGGAAACATGAATGTGAGGAAGAGAAGAGAGAACAGTGTCAGATTGAAAATACATCAGAACGTGAGAGGGTAGAGGGGGTAGTTTTGTGTAAGGAGTGCCCGAACGTAGATTACGACCGAGTAGTAAACCAGTATAAAATCAAATAGGAAGGATGAACAAAAAATCAGTTAGTATTGACGTAGGAAGCTAGAGGGGGTGGGGGAGTAAGGAGTGACCGGCACGGGAAGCGACAAAGCGATTTGGTAAAACTTTACAATGTCATGACGCAATAGAATAGATGTGTATTATAGAAGAATAGTTGTGAATTACAAGGGCAAACATCCACTTTATGTGTTAGAAAGAATTGACCACGTGAATGCATTACACTGTATTGCATTATATTGTATTAGTATTAGAATTGGTATTTCACGTCTCATGTTTTATGTATTGTACTTTGTAAAAGGTAATTTGTAATTTGTAAATGTAGGATACTGTATTCCATGTCCAAAAAGAAAGCGAATTGAGGAAAGTAGGTGGAAGAAGAATAGTCAAAAGTTCGACGCCAGAGGGGGTCGGTGGAAGTAGCTAGGTAGACTGGTTGTCGCAGCTAGTGTAGAAAGCACGGGCGAGGTGAAAAAACTGGGGGGAAAACCAGTACACAGCTGACGGACGAGTGTGGCTGGAGCCGAGCTGGGGGATGTTTGGGTAAAGAAGAGCTGTGATTGGCCGGCACGCAGCAAGCGCGAGCCGAGGCGAAGGTGAGGAACCAGACGCGGAAGCTACCACGGCGATGCAGCGAGCGAGTCGAGTCCATCCACCCTAGCGCGATCCACGCGAAACCATGAGATAGGTCGTTGGCGTAGGCGGTCTGTCCACTTAAGTTTGACTTGACTTTATTCAACCTAGATTTTGACTTGTATTTGGGATGCAACGTGAGATGTCGTAATAGATTTTAGTTTTGTATTTCATAATCGAATTAGATGAAGCTTGGACTTTGAATTTTGAACTATAATTTGGATTTTGATTCCAATCAGGGTGTGGTAATCATGCTTCGACATGATGTTTTGGGTGTGTTACGTAACATAAATTGAATATCAAAGCATATGTAATAATAAAAGGTATTCAATAAATTTGATGAAAGAGAAAAAATATTTTAGTGGTATGATGAAAAATGAAGGTCATAATTAACAGATGGAACTTTAGGGGTATGTTTAATCAAATATGTAAACAATTAGCTGAAACATAGAGAGGGTACTGTAATGGAACGGCTTCACCGTGTCTCCATTAGACCTTCCTTAACCACAAAATATTTTTCGAATAGCTCATTTGCATGTCAAAAATGCAAATATAGCTATAATTTATTCAATAACTGATTTGCCTACCAAAATGCAAATCAGCCACAATTAGTATAACAAATAATAATGTAATTAGGAGGTAATCAAAGCATCGCAATCAAGTCAAGATGGTAAATGGGAACATGAAATCACACAGAAACTGGAGAATCGAGAAACGAAGAAATCAGAATATTAAACTGGGACTGCAGTGGAGGCTAAATAAACTGTCTGAGGCTGGGGAAGGAGGCTAGTTCGAGGCTAAAATGTCGCAAAAACATCCCTCGGGCTATCAAATTGAATAGCGATGACTGGCAGGGCGACACCAGACGATGTACCAATGTGCGGTGATGCACACTGAGCCGCCGTAAAGTCGGAATTAGTCCGCTCGACTGCTTTAGCGAACACGATTATAATTGGCTTCGAGGAACAGTCCAAGGGTAAGGATGCAGCCAAGGCTCACATACATCCCGATCGTCATGAGCATGAAGGCCACAAGGGAAACCACAGGGGTATATGGCGGAGAGCGAAGCCAGCTAGGGCAAGTTTTAGCGCGAGCCGGGTAGAGGCGAAAGACAGTTTTTCGGGGAATTCCCATGATTCCACGGGGTTAGCTCAGCTGACCGACGAGGAGCTAGGTGCTCAGGAGGAAGACGGACGGCAGTTGGTTTGGGGTAGTGACGCGGAGGAGGCTCGTGACGTGGTCCGGCCTCGGTGTGAAGTGAAGTTACTCGGCGGAGGGCAACGTGCCTGCCCGACTTCACGATGAAGTTACGACGGTAGTACTTAGGACGGCCTAAGTCTCGGGGGTCGAGGAGTTTGAAAGTGATTTAAAAGTGAGCGAAGTTAAGTAGTAGAGCGTGAAGTAAATTGGAATAGTATTTGAAATTGAAAGTGGATTGATAGCGAGCGAAGTGAAGTAGTAGAACGTGCAGCAGTTGGAGTAGTATTTGAAATTTGGAGTGAGTTAATAGTGAGCGAAGTCGAGTAGTAAAGCGAACTGTGGATTGGAATATTATTTGAAATTGAGACTGAGCTAATAGGAAGTGAAGCGAATGGAATCGACGCGGCTTGAAATATAATTTAAAATTACCTGTGGTACACGGTACGGACTAAAGAGAACAACCACCGGAATAATAAGCGAGCCTGATCAAACGACTGGTGCAAGCAGTGACGACGCGGGAATCGAACATATCGATCGACGCCAGTGAAGTGATCGTCTTACGAGATGAAACTGACGGCACCGTCGGAATGAATCAGAAGATCGCAAGCTTGGATTACTTCGTACCTAGTGTGTGTGTATTTATTTAAATCGATATCCCTGATTTAAAATACTGTCCCCGTCGAACAATCATCTTCGAACATCACAACAAAAAGGAGACAGATGAGTACAAACACCACAGTATTAATAATAGTAATTTAGTAGATTCAAGGTCCATCAGGCCACTGTAAACTTGGGCTCAGCCACATCATATGTAATAGAAGGATCCGACTAGGTAGGGCTTATATAATTTGTATCACCATTTATCAACCGTAACAATATACCAGGAATTGTAACCACTACACGTTTCACAACCTCTGTAGATTGTGCATGACCTGTTATCCTGTCACTAGACCAATAGTGTTTTGGGAGGGTCTGTACCGGCTGCAGTGGAACGAGACACGGCACCAGACATCCAGTCGGCGCCTCCGAAGTCAGACAAATCGTCTGCAATTCATCATTTGCCATAGTAGAAATTGTATTGCAGAATTAGGGATCCAGTGACCAGACCAGGCTGAACTAATTGGTTCCTCCAATTAGTGAATTAGAATTAGCATTATTGTTAGTCAATATGGCGCCCAACAATTAAGGGAAGTAAGGTGGAAAAGGAGGATTGTCTTGAAGGAGACAATCTAATGTCCAACTCGGGGTTTTAAAACTACCGAATGCGACAATATGGCGTCCAACTAGGGGCTTTAAAACTGTCCAGTGTGACATGCTTATCGTGGGACATCCACACTGATTATGTAGCAAATAAAATAAGCTCCAATATATTATATGTCTTACGTAAAATGAAAATATATGCAGATAGAAGTTTGCTGTTAGTAGTGTACTATGTCCTGATTGAGTCACATTTGAGCAATGGATTAATAGCGTGGGGTAATACATCAAAAAACAATTTTCATAAGATCTTTGTCATGCAAAAAAAAGCTTTAATACTAGATAAAATTAAGAAAGGGGATACATGTAGAGGACATTTCAAAACGTTGAATATTCTTACTCTTGCATGCCTCTATATTTACAAAGTAATAATTATTTTTAATTAATCATAGGGGAGATATAAAAAAAAACATCAATATTCATAATTACAATACTAGGAGGAAAAATGATATATTTGTGACATCCCATAGGCTGGCTGTAAATGAGAAAAGTCCCACATATGCAGGAATAATCCTTTTTAATAAGCTACCTGCCATTATCAAAAACAAACCAACTGATACATTTAAAAAGGATCTTAGGACATTTCTTGTTGAAAAAGAATACTACGATATTGAGGAGTTCTTGGCGGACAATAATAATATGTCTTGACAATACAATTTATTTTGCATATTATAGATGCCTAGACTTATATTATCTAGTAGCCTATCTTATATTAGTGTAAAAGTATATATTTTTATTGTGTATTATTGTATTGTTGTAAAAGTGTATTTTGTAATTAATGTAAATTAGTTTTAGTATTTTCTATACATCCTAATATTCAAGTCTTAGTCTTTTGAAAAGACGTGTTTAATAGCTAGCTAGCTTATAATGTAATGTTTAGAACTTGTTTATCTTGTCATAACATTGTAACAATATATGCTAGTATTAGGTATACAAAACAAGACAATAAAATGAAATGAAATGAAATGAAAACAATTCCATAGGGATGTGCGAATAGTGATTTTCAGGTTCGAATCAAATATCGAATACGAATAGTTCATGATTAAGAATATCAAATATTTTTCCTTTGTGAATACGGTAGTTTCATTTTAAATCCCCACCTATGGACAATGGAATATGATTTACATCAGGAGCTCAAATAATGATTCGTTTGTTTATAAATAGGGCTGTGAGAGCAGCGTTTTTAAAATTCGAGCGAGATTCGAGATCGAGCAAGACTTGAAACAAATATCGAGATTGAGTGATCAACATACGAAAAATATGTAAAACTTCACCATCATTAGACGTAAGCTACCTAACATAAATTTTTTGTGTGCAGCTCAAAAACCAGGTGTTTTGGAAAAGTTATCTCCATAACCTAGTCAGTCTAGTCCTAGAGTCCCGGGCTTATATCTTGCCCAATAATAATAATTACAAGTACTATTAAATACAGCGCATTCTTGTCTTAAAATGTCTTGGGATTTTCTCTGATATATTTTTAATTATGTGGGGAAAATGTTTTATTGGTAGGCCTAGGCCTAGCTAGCCTAGTGAACCAACAATCAACATCACTTTCCGATGAAAAATCATAACAAGATCGATCAAATAAAGCGTCAATGCCACCAAATTTTGAAAAGTAACTATTCAAATTTTGAATAGAATATTTGATGTTAACTTTTCGAAATTAGAATATTCGCACATCCCTACAATTCCAGGGAGTGTTTCCCGACTAACCAAATCGAGAAGGAAACAACCATCTACGTTAGATGTTGTGCTAGGTGTAATGTCAGTTAAAATTATTTTTAAAGACAATATTTGCCGTATTCCGATCAGAAAACTAATTGTTTTGACTTTTGATGTACAAATGGTGCCAGGTTTCAAATCTATTCACTATATTTTTACTCCGTTGCATACATATTTGTAAAAATTTAATGGCAGAGTCAATATCAGTGCCGTTGCAATTATTGTGGAGACTGCATTAAGTTTGATGGCCTAAAGTACGCGTGGTCCCACTGACTTGCTAAATTGGAAATACCAACTTACCCAGTCTCCAAGTAACAGCGGACCCGATATGCCGCCAAGTGGGCATTGTAGGTTGGAGCCGGGTAGGACACGGAACGTGAGCAGCGCGAGAACATGTGGCACAAGTAGTACGTCAGTTGTTCCAGTTCGTCCTCGGGGATATTGTTGTCATCCCAAAGACGACGATACTTCGTGGGACGGCTCACTCCCTGCAAAAAACACATTTAAAAAAATTGTACAACAAAAATTGTTGGTCTAATTGCCTAATAGACGAGTAATATTTTCAATTGGAAATAAATGGATTTTGAATGGTATAATTTCACGAAAAAGTAGGGCTGGTCGAGAACTCAAATTTTCGAGTACGAGTCAAGTTCACGGCGAGTTCGAACAAATTTGAGTTTCATTTATTTTGAACTTCGAATGAATTCGAATTCGAGTGTCGGTAAAAACAGCATTTTCATTTACCGACCCGTCAAAAGTTATGTGTTTCCTCCGTTAGATAGCAGCACACGCAGCAAGTTCGTGATACACAATTGGTCGAACTCCTTCTGAAGTGAAACTCCGAACTCGTTATGATTGCTGAACTTTGCGAGATTCAATTGGAGCTAGCCATGACATCACATGCGAGCGTTGATTGCCTGTCAGTTTTTGTGAAATCATTCACGTCTACCGTGTATCACCACTTTTTTGTCCGAGATGTTGTATACACTGCTAGCTTTTGTTTGCTACGAAAGTAAAATGGTCACGTCTCACGAGACGAGAGCAGAGGAGCCAGATGATTCGTAAAAATATGCGAGTACGTAGCGTACACTATACACGTGTAGTACACTCACTACGTAGGATAGATAACAGGAAGAATGCTTGCGTTGACCTTGAGTGGCGTACTACAATATCGGTTTAGTCGAGGCGAGGTTGAGCAATCGGCGCCTGCAGGGGCGGCGAGTGAAGGCGCCCGGCAGCACACACACGCCATGCAAGTTGCCTACACTGCAGCAGGGTAGGGGTAGGGGCTTCGGACATTGCGCCTTACGCGTGTTGTAGATCTTGCAGTGGACAAATTTTTCACGAAATAAAGCGATAAATGTCTGACTGAAAATATTTTATTCAATTCTGCAGAGCGAGCGGCTAATTACAAAATTTCGGAATAGCGATCTAATCCATT
Organism: Sweltsa coloradensis; assembly: GCA_024449915.1. Lineage (NCBI taxonomy): Eukaryota > Metazoa > Arthropoda > Insecta > Plecoptera > Chloroperlidae > Sweltsa > Sweltsa coloradensis. Next base: position 485,753 of record JAMZAV010000654.1, read on the forward strand.
CGGGAAGACTGAATCGATTATCGATCGTTTCGGGAAATACTAGAATCGATCGATATATTGATTATCAAATGGCAACCCTATTCATTACTACTACTAGCTAGGTCTAATCACACATTTTGAAAAATGTTAATTTTCCAAGGGTTACAAAATTGAGAATGTAAAAACTATTTTGAAATTAAATTTATCTTTTTATGTATTTTTCCACCAATTTAGATTTTGAATCACAAAATAGAATTGATACCAGCAAAGCAATGTGATTCTCATGATTTTTTCTTCAAAATTTATAGGCCTACCGTAACAATTTTAATCACAATTCTCATTTCTTAACGCTTTTTCAAAATTCACAACTAACTTTTTCAAAATTCTCAACAATTTTTTTCATTATGAAATTTTTTATTTTTGGCACCCCTAAAAATCCAGACGTGTGACATGTGAATAGTGATGCAAATGAAACAACCCCCACCTGGATGCTTGCGTGCGAGACCAGGTAGAAGTCCATGTCCGTGGGGTGAGTGATCATCGTGTCGACTATGGTTCCCGCGGGAACATTGTTGTTCCTCCCGTCATGATCCTCGGCTCTCTTGTTGTTAGGATCGGGGAAGAATCTCGTGTGGTGGCGCTTCTGTACAACCAGGAAGGTAATGCCTGGTTTGTAGCCAGCCTCGAGAGAGGTACAAGCAGCCCGGATCGCCATGAACTCCTTGTTCAGTACCTATGCAAGTATGTATGGGTGTTTGGAATACAGCATAGGTAAAGTTCAAAGAGAAATATATGATATGTGTATGTACACAATTCTCAAAGATCACACTGTAAACTAGGGATGTGCAAACCCACTTTTTTAACTTTCGAACTTTACTCGAACTTTCCCAGTTAAAAAAATCGAACTTCGAACTTTACAAAAATTTCAAACTGTATCGAACTCGAACCCAACTTAAAGGTAATAAAACCGTCATAATAGGTTAAATAGTGATAGTCTGGACCGGCACCTCTACCAAGAAAGTATGTAACTTCTGGACCGGCACCTCCACCATCCATTTTTTGTTTTTAAATTTGTACCTGTAAACTGAGAACCATTTTTGACATGTCAAATAAGGTGACTGCACACCACCACAAATTGCAAAAAAAAATTATTTTCTAACTTCAAACTTTTTTTCAAACTCAAACTTAAAGTTCAAATTTCGAACGCTCGCACATCCCTACTGTAAACCTCTCTTCATTAAATTAAATATCTTAACATTCTATAGTCAGTTCATTCTACAGTCAATCCTAAAAAGTAAAAAAAAATTAAAAAATAAACAATGAAAAACAATAAACATGTCAAAATAAAACAACAGTCTACATTACTGAAAATCTGTTCAAGTGGGTAGACTTTAAATAGTAAATAGAAATTCGAACATCTATAATAAAATAACTGTGTGGCTCGTTGGTCTTGTGGTTAGCATATCTGCTTCCAATGCAGAAGGTCCAGGGTTCGATTCCCGCTAAAGTCAGAAGTTTTTTAACTTCTGATTTGGACTTAAGTCCATCAGTTCTTGTCTTAGGAGTTTGTAAACGGTGACTTTGGAGCCGTCCTAGCAACGAAGCACATAATAAATTCAGAGTTGTGCTGAATCGGCCTTGTTGATTCTGGCGTTGATCTGCGGGTGTTCGCACTGTCCATACCACTGATTGCTATATTTCCTATTAAAAATATCGATCTTTGGTTGGTTATCGTTCACTTGTCGATTGCGTGGGGGCCTACAGGGTTGGCTTGGTCGCTTTAATTTAAAGTCCCCTACTGAAAATCAGTTATATAACTGAGTAGGTAGACTCTAAATACAATTTAATTTATTTATTAATTTATAACTACCTCATTGAACTGGCCTTCGCTGACCCCGTCCCGATAGAAGATGATCTTCTTCGGCTTCTGCCTGTTCTTACGGTAGAAGAACATGAGCTGTTCTTTCATGATCGCCTCAAGATCTCCGATGATCTCCTCTCGCGGAGGCTGGAGGCGATACTGCAGGTTGTACTGGAACGCCTTGGGATCGTGGCTGGCACAGACGGCCGCCACCGAGGGGGTGGTCGTCTGGTCGGGAGGGGGGTGGGTCACGTCCGCACCCACAATCATCACCGGCTCGTACAGGCATTTGGGACGAGATATCTGTTGGAAAATATATTTTATTAGGCCTACATTTTGTATTGAGCAAAAACAAAAACAAAAATAAAATAAATACAGATGTCTACATAGGCTCTATAGGCCTACTATTAGGCAATTCTCCAAAAATTACTTACAATCCAATTCACATCTTTAAAATCGTAACTTACATGTACTAGAAAGAGGTCTGGGGCAAAGCACCAGCAGCTACAGGCAAAATTGCTTGACAAATTTGAACGACTAAAATACACTTAGTCCCATTGGACCACATGGATGATATATCATAATGGAGTAGGTACCCTAAATATTATCTTGCAAGTGTTGCCAAAGTCACGTATTGTGTTTGTAAGTAATGATTAATACTAGGGTTGCCGTTTGATAATCGATATATCAATCGATACGATTATTTCCCGAAACGATCGATAATCGATTCAGTCTTCCAGAATTGATTATCAAATAGCTCGCCCGCCCGAAATTTTGTAATTTACCGCCCGCTCTGCAGAGCTTCATAAAATAGTACCAGTCAAGACATTAATCGCTTTCTTCCCGTGAAAAATGCGTCCACTGCCAGATCTACAACACAGGTAAGGCGTGAAGTACAAAGCGCCTGCACTGCAGCAGTGTATAGGCTACTAGCATGACGCGTGTGTGTTACAGGCCGGCTCGGGCGGCTGCACTCCCGCGCCGATTGCTCAACCTCGGCGCGTCACACTCACAGCCAATATTGTAGTACATCGTTCAAGGTCAACAAGTATTTTATCGAGATGCATTCCTCTCCACTCCACGCCAACTTGGTATCGCTTTACTTCATTCCGTAGTGCTATGATAATATTATCTTATCAGTTCTCTTCTCTCACATCAATATTACGTCGTCTTCCAAACTAATGTCCAACATTATTCATCTCGTCGCGTAATAAATATCGGAGCATTAAATAGTTAAACTGATAATATCTCGTAAATAAATGAACAACAATCACAACAAAAGCAGAAAGCGCAGAACCTTGATTTCCAAGAAGAACGACCTTCACAAAGACAACACTCAAGCCGGGTAGCGTCTGTCTATTCCACATAGCGAGCTCTCGTAGGGCCGGCCAGACGCGTGGGAGGGCGGGGGGAGCTCGTGAAAGACGTTGCTAGCATGGAAAAACACCGTTTTGAGCAAATAAAAGGAACAAAAGAATGCACTCGCAAAAGGTCCACGGTCCGCGTCGGTATGCGAGCAGCTTTAGGCCTAATTTTTATTCGATTATCAATCGATATTTTTAAAAATCGATTATCGCGGCCGATAATCGATTTAACTGGTCCGATTATCGATACTGAAATTTGTATCAAACGGCAACCCTAATTAATACCGTATTTACCCGAATAGAAGACGACCTCGAATTTAAAACGACCCCCTATTTTCAGGAAGTTAAAAGTGGAAAATCATGTTCTCGAATTTAACACGTACCCCCATTTCAAAAAGTTAAAACTGGAAAAATAATATTTCAACATACTGAAATTAAGAATATTTATTGATAAAAAAAATAATAAGTGGAACTTCGGTCTAACGATCACGGCTCCAACGATTTCTCGTACCCAACGACGATTTCATTAAGTCTCTTCTTTTTCCCATTTAAACCAATGTTAAATTTTCCCGCCTTAACGTCTTTTAAAAGCGCCAAAAATAACGATTTCCCGCCTCGAACGATGAATTTGTAAGTCCCCTGATCAAAAATGCATTAGTTATTAGATTACTCCGCTGCAACGACTCAGTCACTCTCGAAAAAACAGAAAGAAAAACAGAACATTTACGTAAAATATTAAGCGCTCGACTCCCGCCCGAGTGCATTGACCACGCCGGGCGGGCCGGCCTCGCCTCACGAGCCAGATGGCTTGCTAGTCCAAGACGCAGGAGCACGGCGCAGTAGGCGTGGCCTGAGTGCAGACGCCGATTCTCCGCTGTACTCTCGCTCTGATTTTCTTGATATGCAAATTTAAGACGACCCCCCATTTTTTAACTATCAAAAATGGAAATAAATATCGTCTTAAATTCGGGTAAATACGGTATTAATAATGTATTATTTTTATTAGGATTATTTTATGAATCACTCACATACTGTAAAACCGCATTGACTTGAATATAGCACGCCCTCAAATATAACATGACTCAATTTTTTCAATTCATTTCAAGAAAATAAATGAAGGAAAAAGGTCAAGACATAGGGATTTAAAGTGAAATCCAGGGGCAGCACCGTCGGTGGGCGTAACGTGCATCATGCGGCCGGTACATGGAGTATTCCCTAAGCTTCTGTGTATAAACTGACGATTTGAATGCTCAATAATCAATCGTTGGTGATTGTTGTGATATGCAATTAGGATGTACATTAATGTTATGACATTAGTTAGCCTATTGTGATGTTCAAAGTCATCCTGCAACTCTTTGAAATATATTTATTTCCTTTTCCGAAGAGTCAATTTAGGCCTACTTTTACCGATCGGTCCCGATTTGATTTCCTACAGTACCAGATAGTTCCGGGCCATGTGTGACAAAATTATAGGACATTATTTTACTTGCATCCGTGTAATTTCTAATAAACTAGACCTACAGCCATTTCATTAACCCATTTATTCGGAAAAAGCTGTTTCCCGTAACCTAACGTACGTCGTTGGTGGTGCTAAACTCGGAAACTCGCAGCTAGGGCCTAGGGCCTAGGCCCTCCTACGGGACGCCTAGATCTCTCTGAGAAACAATTTCGTGCACAAAATTGCTATCAGAATCTTTTCTCCATGGGCGTAATATTAATGATATTGATCAGCGTTAGTTTATATTAAATACGTTGCCGAGCAGGCTCGAAAATATCAAACAAATGATTGATTGGTTTGTGTACACACGCCCATCCACTTATAGGCCTAGAAATGAACGACCTTATGACTAGCTGATGCTCGATTATCGCATGTTTTTAACAATCTTGCAGGGGCGTAGGAACGGGGGGGAGGGGGGGGAAACTCTCCCCCCACTTGTTGGCTCGACCCCCCCAGTGGGGGGGGTCAAGCCCAGGATGGGTGTCATTTGCTAACTTATAGCTTGTTGGGTGATTTTTAGGATTTTTACTACAGTCGGGCTTGGAAACAAAAAGGAGGGTTTTTTTTTACATTTTTTAGAAAGATTTAGTAAGAGACGTGATTTGCGAGACTAGACTATAGCCATCTGATTTTAAACTAATTTTCATTATATTTTGTGTGCAGTGTTTTCACTCCCAAGCAGACTGTCGACCGATTTCAGTCAGGTAATCAATCTTCAATGCAATATTAGCTTCAAAATGTTACCCTTGTTCATGATTAAAATTCGCCTGAAAACGTGTTTTAGGCCACCTATCAAGAGCACCTTTTAAAAAATCTCGCCTACGGCGAAATAGCCTCCGCGAAATAGCCTCGGCGGCTGGGGCTTCGCCCCAGACCCCAGTTAGCCCACCTAACCTCGTAATCAAACTTGAGTGTGACCCCCCCACTAAAAAAATAGTTCCTACCGCCACTGCAATCTTGCAATTTTATTTCATTCATCGATAGTTTTAAAAATGTTACACTATTTAAACGTCACCTACAGTATTTTTTCACGATTTCAATGACAAAAACATCCTACATTGAGAGCTGTGTGTAGGCCTATACACACGCCCACTTGTAGGCCTAAAAATGAACGAACTCATGACAAGCTGATGCTCCATCATCACGTGTTTTTAACAATCTTACCATTTTATTTCATTCATAGATAGTTTAATTATAATCTTATACTATTTAAACGTACCCTACAATATTTTTTCCCCGATTAAACCAACGAAAACATCCTACCTTACTCCGGGTTAGGTACTTCAAATGTTATCGTCCCCGAAGTTCAACTTTCACGCTTATTTTCATTAACATTTTCCTATCTAGGATGTATACGATGTGGCTACAGATATTCCACTAGACTTACAAACTCAATTTCATAAATTGGTGGTGTAGTTTTGTCTTTATTGAGTGTTTATTTCAGTCGTGATCCATTGCAAGTGCCATAGGAAAACATACTTATAAGCGGCCATATCTCAACTTCATGCTACTCCGGCGGGTTCGCGCTTCGCTCACCAGATGTCAGCCACTTTGCTTTTAAATCCGAATTCAAAGCATTGTTTGCAACACCAGAAGTAATACACCCTAAAGGCATGAGAAAAAGATGTCTCTCTCTCTCTATGGATCACAATTGTACCAAATCGTCAACCCCCCAGAACAATAACTCCCAAGTCCTTCAACCATCCACTCGTTTAATTTTATGAACTATTCAAGTAGGATTCAAGCAGCTAAAATGAAGTTCGTAAGAAGCATAGCCAGAATATCGAAGTTAGACAAAATTAGAAGCCAAGAAATCAGGACAAAAGTTGGAGTTGAGAAGCTATTATTCAAAATTGGACGAGAAAGGTTGAGACGATATGGACATGTCAGAAGAATGGGAGAAGAAAGAATTCTAAGGACAGAATTTGAAAGTGGGGACAAAGTTAAAAGACGAGTCGGTAGACCAAGAGAGAAGTGGAAAGATCAAATAAGAAATGATATACAGGAAAGAGGTGAGAAGTGGGAAGAAGTCGAAGCAAGGAAACTGTGGGAAGACAGAAGTGGATGGCGTGAGCTGGTGGGAAGAAGTGCGAGTGAACCTGAAGAGGACATCACAGGCCTGGCAAGCCGGTGTTAACAAACTCATAAAAGGCCCTAGAAAAATTGGTGGCATAAGCCACCCTGACCTAACTCAAGTTGGAAAACAGGAGTCAGAATATAATATATATATATATATTCTAAAAAGATAATCCCTAGAAACGATAGTGCCCTGATATATTACCCATGTCCCGGCCATGTGAATGTGCGGGTTACCATGTACATGTGTGCGAATCTGTGCATGTTCAATTTCAATAATTTCTTATGGGAAATCTGACCACGGTGTAATGCATGCCCCTCTTCAGGTGTCATATATTGGAGTTAGGACAATAGTGAAGGGATGTCCAAGGGCTGTTTAAGAGGATTCAATCCCTTGCTTTCGCATTTACGACCGAGGAAAACCGATAAAAATATTCAGTCAGGATTGACGGTCTTGACAGGATTCGAATCCGGGACCTCCTGAATCAGTCTCGTGCTTAGCGCTTGAGCCAACACTATTGGTATGGTACTATTGGTATTGGTATATAATCAATATGAACATGTAAACCACCACGTTGCAAGCAAAATTCTATCTGGTTGCTACTCAATCAGAAAGCTTAAACAAATAGTTCAACCCCACATCCTATTGCTAGTTTACTTTGCCCACATTCACTCTCACTTATCATAGGGCCTGCTATTTTGGGGAGCTTGCCCCCATGCAAACAGAATATTCATTCTCCAAAAGAAAGCGTTACGTATCATAGCTGGTGTCTCCAGAAAACACTCATGTAGAGAACTCTTCAAGGAACTTGGTATTCTTACTCTAGCATGTACCCTCATCCAATCAGCCGCATTATTTGTTCGCAATAACAGTAACCTATTCCACCTAAATGCTTCTGTGCACTCCCATAACACGAGAGCCAACCTTCACATACACAGGCCCTCCCACAATCTGCGCCTCTTTGCACAAGGCCCTGAATATCTAGCTTTCACCCTATACAATAAGCTCCCTGACCACATCAAAACCTCTCCCACCCTGCCTTCCTTCAAACATAAGTTGAACTCATATCTTGTAGCAAACAGCTTTTACTCCGTCAATGACTACCTCTCCATGTAATATTTGCAGTTTATTCATATCATTAAAATATTTACAAATTATATAGAGTTAAACCTTAAACAAGCAATTGAATTGTTTAAATTTTCTTCTTTTTTCAAATATTCCCTTAGCCGAAATGATGTGATTCCTTGGATTGTGCATGTATATTAGACACGTTCTACTGTAGGCCCTACATCATTGCTGTTTTCTGTGCCATCAGCTAATCACAATATCATATCAATTATTGCTTTATACCAAACTTTTCTTTTTCTTTATGACTACTATTATTTTGCATCTACTCTCTTTAACAAACACTGTATATATATCACTAGGCCGCTTCGCGAACGTTTTTTCCAGTCGCGTTGATGGATGAGCTTTTTTTTTGAATATTCCTGTCCAATGATTACGTTTTTATGTGGAATCTCCTTACTTTTTCTATAGTTACTTGATATTACTTGTTCATTATACACCTGTAAAAGGCTTATATTAAAACCTTTATTTCTATGAATTTTGACCAACTTTTTCAACTTTTTCTTTCAAGAGGCACTACATCACCATAATCTTTATATGTCAATGTAAAATATGAACGTTGTAGCCCCACCCGTTTGGTTAAAATCGGCCCAAATATCACAAAAATATTTAAAAACCGGAGAAAAAATCGTAAAAGTACGATTTCTATAAAAAATATTTTTTCAAATGTCTCTAAAATCATAACATATATGATTTCAGTGATTTTAAATGTTCCTATAAAGTTTCATCAATATTGGAGTAGCCGTTTGCCAAATATCACGAAAATATCGCACTAAAAATCGAAAAAAAATCGTAAAAGTACGATATTTATGAGAAATATTTCTTCGATTGTACCCAAAAATAATACAGCTCTAAGTTCAGAGATTTCGAAGGTAAACACCCGAGCTATTTTTCTTGGGGTAACGTAAGTAAAAAAACAAACAAAAAAACACAAAGTCAAATTGAAGTCTTTGCTTCGCTCATCCAATTATTATTATCATCACTTTTATTATTATTTAATATAGACTATTCATTTTCTCAGCAAAGAGTTATACTTAAGGGTGTCAACGATTACGATTAAATCAATTCGATTAATAGATTATTAATCAAAAACAATTAATCGATTTAAAAAAAAAATCAATTTTAAATTTTCGCGCTTTTTTAAATTTAGTTTTCAAGATCCGCCGCCTACTCGAGCGCGAGCGCTAGCGCTAGCATCGCTATTGCGCTAAGAAGAAGAAGAAGAAGATCCATCATTTCTGACAGCACAGCTGCAGCATAAGCCTAATCAATTTTGTTCAATTTTCACCGTGGGCCTAGGTAGGCCTAGGCCTAGGGACATAAACAGCATCATTCTGCATCATGGTTTCAGAATCATTTTGATAATGCTAGGAGGGATAATGCCTAGAATTCGATGATGTTACTAGCCTAGTAAAAAATGCTAGTTTAATGTGGTACAGTTTCATTTACAGTAGGCCTAGGCCTAGGAACAGCAACAGCGTAACTTTGCGTCATAATTTGAGCCGAATTTCCAGTCATATTTTGAATAGCTAGGTCTAGTCGCCTACCCTAGACCCAGCATTCGACGCCTACGATCTATAAAAATACGAGTTGTATGTTTGTTCACAAATTACCAGAGAAGTAAGGTTAGAAAAGTCGCTACGATTTTTAGTTCACATCACGTAAATTTTAATTACGCTGCACATGAAAATAGTATTGAGACGCATATTCAGCATACTTAATTACTTATTGGTACAAAAAAAAAAACGGAAAGTGAATAACTAAAGCCCTTCAGGCCTAATTAGGACAGAAATTATTGTCATAATCGTCGAAATCTTGGACAGAACAAAACAAAACAAACTCTGTGGTGTAAAATATGTCGATAGTCGAAAAGAAGTCGATAGTCGAATGAGTATTTCGACCCATATGCCGTAGTCTGCCACACACTCCGTGCGAACTCGTGGCTTGCGCGGGCGATTCAAACTAACCGAAACCAGACCGAAGTTTGAAAGAAACTTGCTACTATACCGACATTGTACAAAACGATTAATAATCCATTATGGAGGTGAAAATTAATTCGATTATCGATTATAATAATTTAATCGTTTGACATCCCTAGTTATACTTGTACACTGTACTAGTCTAAGTGAATAAAATAAAAATATCTATCTATCTAAATATCTATCTATGTGTGTGTCTGTGTATAACCATGAAAATATGAGTATGTGTGTTTGTTTTCTTATGTGCGAGTGAGTGACCACATACATGTGCGTGACTCATCTACTCACATTTGCAAAAGTGTGATTCTTGCCATTCAGTTTGGAATTGACCTTCATAAGGATGTTGTCAGCGGTGGCAGGAGAGCGCATCCGTCTCTGGATCGTCACAGCCTTGATGCATTGCGTCAGCACGCCGACCGTCAGCTCTGCCATACGCTTCACCTGGGCTGTAATGAGCAGAACAAGCAGTCAATTACTATATGCTAGAAAGTAGAAACCACTACAATGATGATATTATGCAAGTACTAGGAAGCTTCGCAAACGCTTTTTTTAGTCGCGTTGATGGATGAGCTTTTTTGTAAGTTTTTAGTTTGCGTGGGATCTCTTTACTTATCAAGTGCTTGTTGAATGCATTGTAGGTGATTGTTGTCAAGTTTCTATTGTTACAATGTTAATTGTTATTATATACCTCAAAAAAAGTATATTAAAAGTAAAACCTTTATTTATATGGATTCTGGCTAATTTTTTCATCTTTTTCTTTCAAAAAGCAATACATCACCATTATCTGAATGTCCATGTGAAATATGAAGGTTCTAGCTGGCTAGCCCCACCTATTTGATCAGAATCGGCCCAAATGTCACAAAAATATCACACTAAAAATTGAAAAAAGTCGTAAAAGTACGAAAAATACAAAAAACACCGGAGCAAATTTTTTGGGGGGTCAGTGAAAATGAAGTCTACGCTTCGCTCATCCAAATAGATAATACAAAGATACATTAAAATTGTGTTCACGAGTCTAGCAGAGTGTAATCCGGGAAGCACTCCCGTAGATGTAATTGCTTACCTACATTAAAAAAAAAAATCGTAAAAGTACGAAAAATACAAAAAAAAAAATACAAAAAACACCGGAGCAAATTTTTTGGGGGGGTCAGTGAAAGAAGTGAAAGAACCTCGGCGGCCTGCAGATAATGCTCTCCACCGCATTAAGTATGTTGGTTGGCTGGCTTGCATCCCGTCGCTTCATGGTGAACCCTAACAAATCGTGTTACACGGTCTTCACTTTCAAACACGAAGACCCCACCCTCGAGCTGTACATCGGGGGGCAGCAGCTCAAAAAAGAGGAGCACGTCACCTACCTCGGAGCCATCCTCGACAAGAAGCTCACCGGCAAGGCCCATTTCGAGAAAACTGCTGAGAAGGCTAAAAAGAGGCTGCGTCTGATGCAACGTGCGGCCGGAGTGTCCTGGGGAGCCAGGATTGACACACTGGTTCTCACCTACAAGACCTATGTGCGTCCGGTCCTTGAGTACGGAGCAGAAGTTTTTGTCACCTCAGCGCAGCATAACCTTGATATACTCGGCGAAATCCAGAATCAGTCCCTTCGACTAGCCAGCGGTGCAGTAAAGACAACACCGGTGGCGGCAATGGAAGCCTATTGTAAAGTAGAGCCCCTAATACAAAGACTAGAGCAGAAAGCCATCATACTGCATGAAAAACTGGCGAGAATTGACACATCTTGGCTAGCCTTTCCAACGGCGAGCGCAGCAGGACACACAAATTTTGCCCAAAAGACAACACTCCTAAAAACGGAGCACTGTCCGGACCTGCTACACCATCCTCGACAAAAGCTTGCCAGCCTAGATGTCAATAGCCTTCCAAACTCAACTATCAAAATTGACTTCAATCTTCAAGTGGAAGGTATGGGCAAGAAGGAGGAAAAAAGCCAGTCCGAGCTGAAAGTGCTTATCGAAGCGCATCTGAAGAAGCACTACCCAATATCCGAATGGGTGCATGTTTTTACGGACGGCTCCCGAAACAGCTCGGGGAGGAATACTGGCTTTGGCTTCCATTGCATCTTCTTTGAAGAGGCGCACCCGATGGCACCAGGCTCGAGCATTTTTGATGCAAAAATAAATGCCATCTCCAGAGCAGCAGAGAAAATTGCAGAAACACCAACCTTTCCACTCAAAAAGACAAAATTTGTCATTATCTCTGACAGCAAGGCCGCCATCAAGAAGATCTGTCAGATGGAAAAATGTGAAGAAGCCTCCCTGTCTTTTAAAAAGAGTTTAATAAAAGATGTGATGCATGGAAAAGTGCTTAAAATTCAATGGGTGCCCAGCCACTGCAACATCCTGGGCAACGAGAAGGCTGACGCGCTAGCCAAGTTGGGCTCAAAGAAGTCTGCCCCTGACACGGCGAGTATCTCCTACAACTCTGCCAAAAACCTTGCCAAGGAGGGCCTCAAGACATCCTATGGAAGACTTCAAGAGGCCAAGATGTATCACAAACCATGGCGGGACGAGGTCCTCAAAGGGCCAGACAAATCCTGGACAAGAAAGGTGGCAACAGCGCAGTTCCGGCTGGCCACAGGACATGACGTCCTGCAGCACCACCTGAGTCGATTTCAAATCACAAAGGAACCAGCAACTTGCAAACTATGTACATCGGGTTTTCAGGACAGAGCGCACCTTTTTAGCTGCGCCGCATGACATTGACGCCCTGCCAAATGACCTGAGCGGGCCAGAGAAGGAAGCACATATTTACTGGATAGCCAGGGAAAAAAATGATTGAAAAATCAAGCTTTTGGCATAAGACAAAAAAAGAAAAAAAAGAAAAAAAAGAACCTTAAAAAAAAATGCTGAGATGGATTTTGTAATTTCTAGATTGTTTTTCATATCGACTTAATCAGAGACTTAAGATAGGATGTTACGAGTCATGATATGCTTTATGTGATAATATTATTATATATTATGGCGTTTTCCATTGGCATGCACTCGGTGAGTGCAGAGATGTCATTGTTGTCAACCTCCACTTGAATAACATTGCAAAACTGAACAAATGAAAAGACAAGTGGCAATCCAGTGCGCACTAGGGCGCACTAGTGCGACCTGAGTGCGGCCAATGGAAAACGCCATTATATTGTTGTTTATTCTTGTAACAAAGAAGGAAGTTAAAAGTAGGGATGCACACGATAATCGATATTATCGATCGATAATCAATAATGGATATAATTTCGATAATCGATAACCAAAATTCAGTATCGACTATCGAAATATTAAATAATTGGTCAATAAGTGGCACGAACCAAACTAAAGACGGAGATTATCTCATGTTGTGCCATGCACTGGCTGGGCTGATAGTGTCACACTCGAGATTTATGTTTGGAAATGAGCTATCAGTCGATAACGGAAGCCAAACACATGACATCAAAGACAACGAGGCAGCAAACGGAACGCAATTGTATTGTTAAAAAACTTAAACTTGCCACACTTGGGGTTCCAAATATAGGTCGGAACAGGCTTTGTTGGTGATATCGATATTATCAATAATATCGATTCGATAATGACATTACCATTTTGCTAATCGATAATGAAAAAAGTATCGATGTGCATCCCTAGTTAAAAGTATTTTGACGGGAAACGGCGTCAACACTAGCAAACATTTTGCAAAAACACTTAAAATCATTAAAAAATCTCGTGCCGCGAAGAGCCTTGCTGAAGCACAAAATTAACACGGCAATGCCAGAGGTTCTGCCACAAGTGTTCCTTGCACAGGGAAGGGAAGTGACTTACTGGGCAGTTTTTAAGAGCGGGCGCCAGGTTGTTCCATAGGCTAACAACCCGGTAAGAAAAAGCATGTCGGCGAGCAGTCCATTGGCCAGAGAGGGTTGGAGGCGAGGATGCCTACTATCGTCGCCTACCAACACGCGGCCCTGGATGATACGCTCGCACATGTCAAAACACCAGGTCGGTGTACTGCAGGTGCATGGTCATGGGCATAACCTGCTTCTGGTCACAGGGTGGGGGGAGGTTACGGCTAGGGATGTCAAAAAGCGTGTATTTCACTAAACGTTTACACCCTACTCAAAAAAGCGTGTACACGTTTACGTCTACAGGCGCTATATCTGGGTTTACTTTTAGTTTTTGATAGACAAATATTCTACGAACATTACTTGTTTTCTGCATAATTGACCCCCACAAGCTCCAAGTAATAAAGAGCCCTTCCGGAGTCCCTATTGATTCGAATTTTATTGAGTAGGCCTACGGAAGACAACACTACAAGTCGAGAAGACGTATAATTTGCGAGTTGCCGGATGTTGGGAAGGGGGGTAGGAAGAGAAGTCAGGCGGCTGACGTAGTGCTTGCTGCTCTGTGCACTGCCCGCGTGCCGCTTGCTGGCCAGTGGCCGGACGCACACTGCACAGAGCGATTGAAATGACGTGACCAACTACAGAGTAGGCGTAAGAATATTTATTGAAGATTAACGAAACAAGTAATTGAAGATAAAGTAATAAGTAAGATTTATTTTGACAATTGAGCGACCGTGCGTGCAATCATTCCAACACAGTAGTTTGGCAACATTTTGTAGGCCTACATCTACACAACGTCTTTACTTCGCAAGTGAATCGGATCAACTGCCGGTGTCGAACTGTCGACTAGAGCCACTTGCTTTGTTCATTCATTGCCGACTACGATTTTCGATGACTCAACGCAATCGAGCCTCGAGGTGAATAGGAGAAGGGGTTGAAATAAGAGACTATTTCGCCGCTCGCGCTTAAATTGACTGACGCGAAAACATCGTTCGGCGGGTCGCGCACAGGATAAAAATAGTAATTACATAAAAACGTTTACCGATCACGAAAAAATGGTACACGTGCACACGTACCATCTATAGTTACGGTTATTTATGAAGTGCAGCGCCCTTTTCTGAACCCTCTTAAGCTTGTTAGTGTTCTCGATGGTGATTGGGTGCCAGGCGGGAAGGCTGAAAGTAATGGTGGGCTTGACTAGCGATAGATAGAGGCATGAAAATATCGTTATTGCGATATGCGCGATAAAAATAAAAATTGTTTTTTTTTCAACTTTTTTTTTCATTTCTTTACGTTTCATGATGTTTGGAAGCCAAAAATGCAATTTTAATTTTTGCAAATTAATGCGATTTCGGCATTTTAAAGCGATAAATGCTAATATGCGCGATATAGGCACGATAAATGATATTATTTGCAAAATATGCGCGACTTATGGGAAGGCCGCGCCATCATTTTTTGCCAATTTCCTACATCGCCTCTCTATAGTCATCGTCGCTTGGCTGGCCGGACGGGACACGGACAAAAATGTGTGGAATGCGAAGAGCTTGTTATTGTAACCTCGGTACACATGCACTCGAGGTCGGTGCACACTTACCCGAGGCTTGGGTTCTTCAGTGCATCTACCCCCACCGCGCGCGTGGTTTACGACGTTCGCGGCGTGCATTTCGGCAGATGCAAGCACAATGTGATGAGAATCTCGAGACACAAGTCGTAAAAAAATATGCACGCCAACTAATTCGGAAGAAAATAAATCCCCGAAGCCTCCAATGCTAAGTATCTGCCATAGTTTTACAAGCAGGTCGACGAGAAAGTAGTACAAAATCATCAATATGATTAAAGACAGCTCAACACGTTCCGTCCGACCGCCGTTAGTGTAGCAGTGTTAGTGTAGCACATTCCTCCCGAGCATTAGTGCCAGAGAGCCGTGGGAAGATCGCGATCTTTGACACCCAACAACAAACCATTCTACTAGACCCACCGCAGAGCCTGAAGTGAGAAATATAGTGCCCATCTCCGAGCTACGTGTGCGTAATAATATAGTTTTGAAATTTAATCTGAAAGTCGTATTGTTCAAGTGATATCACAAATCAATTCCAAACATTTTATCACCAACAACAGCTGAAATAGTTTTCCTGGGTGGTTAGCATATTTTTATCTTGCGACTGTATTATAATGGCATGGCTGCAGCAGTGTAATCTTGTAGATAAGATAAAACCAGAGCATAGACTGCAGTCACTGCAATGCCTGACTCCCCACCCCACTTCCCGCCCGTCACAGCAGCTGGCCGGTTGCGCAACCGCTCTACATGCCAGCTGCCCAGCTCATTCATCAGTTTAGCACTGGCAGGCAAGAAAGCAAGGTCCCAGCTGGACATTTCCAGTGTTTATACTCTTGACACTTAGGGCTCCATTCCGATAATGAAAATTACATGTAGACAATTGACAGTAGATTACGCGTTGGACACCAGTGACATAATATGCAAGAATTAACATCATCTGGAGATAAATATAGTTGTGTAGCTTGCTCCTTACTATGTAATATGTTGGGGGGGGGGGACTCCAATTGCTTTAATATGTGGGTGTCTTCAAGTACCCATATAATTTCATTCATTTAATTTATTGCACTTGTGTTGGTGTAGACAGTTTTGAATTTGAATTTACTACCTTGTTTGTACCTTGTAAAATAGTAATGGTGAATTATTTTGGCCCCCCTGCAAAGGCTATATGCTAAAAAGCTAATGCATTGAAGCTGCACAATATTAATTTGGTAGGTAATTAGATTGCATACATACTTAGGGCCTACAAAAACAACTTGATTTAAGATTCAAAGATTTTTGTTTATTACTCGACTCGATACTCGCCGAGTAGTTCAATACTTGGATTCGAGTCGAATTCCCGCTTTCCGACTTCCTGGGGAGTTAATGCTATAAATGCTATTTTTGAAAAAATTAATGCTACAAAGCCAAAAAAATAATGCTATAATTTCACAGCTCTAGCGATAGGTATGATACCTTTAGACTTTAACCCTTTAAGTTCAACCCCTTTGTGGTCTGTCAGACGACATGGGTGTTTCAGTATACTACTACACGATATAGACTACTTTAAACTCAATTAAAAAAACTGTCCCAACTTATCGTCATTATTCATTAATCATTATCCATCGCCGTTTCCTGCTTCTGGCAGGGTAGAATGAAAAGACTGTCGGGAAGAATGAAGAACCGGCTTACCGTAAGAATCTCCCTTGTCCTCGACTACGCAGAAGACCATCTCCATCTTCTTGTCCTTGTACTTTTGGAACAGTGCCTCTAGTTTCCGGAGATCGTCCATCTTGTTGCGTCCCAGCTGTAGCTGATCGAACGGTTCAACCGGAGCTGCTATAACCATCCCTGCCTTGTTGCCCTGTTGCTGCATCTGGTCTGAAAAATTCCTGGAATAGGAGAGGCATGCAGTTAGCTCAGTTTATAAATAATGATTTAGTAGATAGGCCTACTTTTTAGTTTGTGAAAATTTTCTGTACAAAATTAAAACTAGGAAAACGCTAAAGTCCCGCCGCGTTGATGGATGAGCTTTTTAAAGTTTTTAGTTTGCGTGGGATATCTTTACTTTTGCAAGCGTATCATATTATGATATTGATATTTAAATTATTGACGGCAACCCTAATAATAAGTGATTGCACACCACTACAAATTATAGAATATTACGTTCGATAATTAAGTTTCGAGTTCGAATTTCGAACGTTCGCATATCCCTATGCCCTCCTGGAAACAGTTCTTCAAAGCCTAGATTAGGTAGGGCCTACCTATACAAATAAATTAATGAAGTCAAGAACAAAGACAACCCAACCAAATTTACTGCCTCAACTGTTTATTTTAAAAGGTCATTAAAATTATACAAATTAAATGTATTTATGCGATTTTTAATTTAACAGTAAATCTACATCACTAAGTAATATTATTAATTTATGAATTCTTTCGTTCTAGTGTGAAAATTGCCTATCCGCTAGTTAGATTGGAAAAGGGTTGACAGGTTGGGAAAGCAAAGAGAACATAGATTTTAGCTTGAAGGGCTGGGGGCAACAAAACTTTTCACCTGCTGATGACAACTGCAGCTAATTTAAAGTTGTTAAGTTTTTTTCACACAAATTAAGTGGATTAAGGTAACAACTTTCAATTAGCTGCAGTTGTCATCAGCAGGTAAAAAGTTTTGTTGCCCTCAGCCCTTCAGGCTTGGATTTATGTTCTCTTTGCTTTCCCAACAGACTGTCAACCCTTCTCCAATTTATGTATTCTAATTTTGAATTTGTGTTCCGTTATATATTTATTATTTAATGTTCTCTGGAATGAAAATTCTGTATTATTATTAAATGAGTAAAGAATATATGCCTATAATTTAATATAAATGTGGTAGGGGCAGGGATGTAAATCGGAAATATAAAAAAAAATTAAAAAAATAAGGAAAAAATAAATAAAAATAAATTATTTCACAAATTAAAGTAAGATGAAGAGTGTACTCTATTTTATTACTGTATGGGGCAGTACTGACTGCTGCCTACAACTTCATACTATTTGCACATTCAAATTTTCCCCTCATTAAATTTCAAAGATGACCTACCACGGTTGTGTTCCGCAAAGGCGACCAGAACGACCAGTCCTGCGACCAATGAAATTTAAGTAAACATAATATGCACCAATGACAGATCAGATTTGCAAGGAACGTATGCGATGCGTTGCTGTTTTGATTGTTGTGGTCGAGACCAAGAAGCCCAGAGTTTTATACCGGTCGTGGGCCGGTCTTTGAGGAAAGCGCGGTTATTTCAAATTCTATCATTGAAAATCATGGAATAATGTCCACTACCGACAATGTTCCTGTAACTACACATGGGTAGACAATAAATCATTCAATGATAAGATTTATGTAATATTTTAACGAGATATCACAATTTTTCATTAAAACACGGCCTCGTAGAAGAACGCACCATTCCGTAGCCAAGGCAGTCCCCAACAATCAGACGTCGAGTTAAACAATGAAAATAAAATCCCCAGTCGAGCCCAGAATGGTCGACCGGTCGCCGTTACGAAACACAACCTAAGGCAGTATGTACAGTAAGGCCTACTATTATTTGATCTTGATGAAGTATGAATTCAAATGAAGCTTAGAATTGCCTACTACCTACCTTGGTTACCTATTTGCAGGTATTTTATTTTTTATTAGAATTTTCAGGAATATTTCTGAGAAATACTTTGGGAAACATTTCCGGAAAATTTCCAGAAAAAAGATTCAGGAATTTTACATTACTAGGTAGGCGTAGGCCTACAGTCTTACTTGAGATCTTGCTGCATAAGTCTCGACAGATTTAAGATGGTCCATGTTTTGAGTTTCATGCCATCTAGGAATTGGCCTTGAAACCAGACACCTTGTTTTGGTACCACGAGTCTTTCCTAGAATGAAAGACAGAGCATTAAAACAGTGCGTAACAGAATTGAAATAAAACTCTAATAAATGATAAATTAGATTAGGACTGTGTGGGTAGAGGTTTTGACAGTCGGATCGGGTTTGGTCTCGAAACTGCTTCGGGTCGGTAGGGAAAAGAAGGCCGTTATAACACTGCATGTATTTATATTTTATGGTAATGAATTTTACTTGTTACATGATTTTCTCCCAATTCATTTTATTTTTATGACATCTGAATTTTCATTGAATGGCATTTTGTATACATACCCCCTCATGCACAACGACTTGCGTCGGCACAGTTGCGGTCGCAAATATTGGCAAAGATGGCAGAATTGTCTCCGGCGATACTGTTTGGAGATTAATGGAAACAAAATGCACAAAATGTACTAAAAGATTGGAGAAGTGTTGACAGGTTGGGAAAGCAAAGAGAACATAAATCCCAGCCTGAAGGGCTGAGGGCGACAAAACTTTTCACCTGCTGATGACAACTGCAGCTAATTTAAAGTTGTTACCTAAAAAAAAAAAAAGTAGGGCAGGACAAAAATATCAATATTTCGATATGGTATCGATAATTGGAAATATTTTCGATATCAATATTTGATTTCATATCGAAATTTACACACAAAAAAAATGCTAAATTTCGTAATTTTGGTGGAGGTGCCAGGTAGGTAGTCTAAATTAAATCAACCTGGCTGGTAGATTTGGTAAAGGTGCCGGATCATAAAACACGATTGTGAGATCGTAAAAATCGTTAAATAGGTTTATTATGGTGATACCTTATCAACCCTATTTGGCCACAAATTCATCATCACTATCCATTGCCGTTTCCTGATTCTGGCAGGATCAGCTTGGGTTTAGCAACAAAAATTTTCCACTCGTATCTCTTCCACATCTTCCCAGCTTTCTCCTCTTGCCTCTAAGTCTCCTGCTATGATGTCCATCCATCTCTTCCTTGGTCTACCCCGTCTTCTTCCTTCCTTCAATCCTTCTTTCATACATTTTCTTGTGCATCTTATCTTTCCCCATTGTTTCATATGTCCATACCATCTCAACCTTGTCCTTCCTATTCTGTAACTTAACTTTTCTACACACTTGCATTTCTCTAATGTCCGTGTTTCTTATTCTATCTCTTCTTGTTTTGCCCAATCTCATCTCTGCCGCCTGTATCTGACTCTCCTGTCGATCTCCCATTGTCCAGGTTTCTGCTGTATATGTAAGGATCGGTATGAAATAAGTTTCATATAGTGTCATCTTACACTGAATGGCATTTTGCATTTCCCTATCCCACACCAAGCCTTTCACACACTGGTAAAAGTTACTGGCCTTTTTTATTCTGATGTTAATCTCCTTTTTAATCTTTCCACTTTCCATTACTTCACTTCCTAGATATTCAGAGTTTAAAATGTACCCGTCCTGGTGGTCTAGTGGTTAAGACGCCTGTCTGGAATGCGGGAGATCCGTGGTTCGATTCCCGGTTGGGGCGGACTTTTTTAATTTCTGAATTGTAGGAAATACTAATAACAATTACACCTACGGGAGTGTTTCCCGATTAACTAAATCGAGAAACTAAAACTATCTACCACTTTCAGGGTTTCTCCTCCAATGTTTATCTGTGCTTGATAATTCCCTGTGTCCCCTTCTCCTGGCATAGTTACAACCTCACTCTTTATAATGCTAAGGAAAAATTATGAAAAATAAACCAACTCTTTATTATTTAATGTTTTTTTTTTACAAACAATTACATTTTGATATTTCGATATCATATCGAAATTTTTTGTGTGATATCGATAATTGAATATGTCATATAGCCCAGCCGTAACTAAAAGAGCATTTTCTAATAGAAAACAGAAATGATTTATTTAATTTTGTGTTTTTGGCAACCTGCAACGTATGTAGTGGTAAAAAGTCACAATATTCACTGTCCACTTTGGAGTAGTGGGTAAGGAAAGGCATTTCCATGCGAAGAGTCGCGGCTCGCGGGTTCAATTTTCACTAAATTTTTATAAACTTTTTTGCAATTTTTTACCTAGGGCTATAGTCTGGGTTGTTCACAAAATAAAACGGCAAAAAATAGTAGGAAGGTTTCACTTGGCAAAAATGTTCATAAGGTCAAAAAAAGTGATACAGAAGCGGAGCCACGAAAAATGTCCCTTAGGATTCAAAATGGCGGCCATCAATAAATAGGCCTATTATTTACCTATTTTGAGTGTAAAAAGACGGTAAATAATGTTAGAAAGGTGCTACATGGCAAAAAATATTCTTAAGATGTTAAAAATGGTTTACAGTGGGGGAGCCATAAAAAATGACCCTTACGATTCAAAATGGCCGCCATGTTTGAAAAATATGTATTATTTTAATATTTGGAATATAAACATACTGAAAATAATGATAAAAAGGTGCCACTTAGCACAGGCTCTTCTTAAGATTATAGAAAAGTTTACAGAGGGGGAGCCAAGAACAATACCTCTTACAATTCAAAATGGCGGCCATGAATGATAAGGTGTATCCAATTATCTTCTGATTTTTTAATGTAAAAGAGACGGCAAATAATGATAGGAAGGTGTCCATTGGCAAAACGTTTTTTTTTTTAGATGTAAATGAAGATTTACAGAGGGGGAGCCAAGCAAAACAGCCCTTACGATCCAAAATGGCCGCCACGAACTACATTGCGTACCTTATTAGTATCCAATTTCGAATGTTAACAGACGGTAAATAATGATAGAAAGGTGCCACTTGGCAAAATTACTCTGAAGATGTTGTGTATTGGTTTATAGTGGTGGAGCCAAGAAAAATTTCACTTACGATTCAAATGGTCGCCATGATTTTTAAATGTGTATTGTTTCCTATTTCGAATGTAAACAGACGGCAAATGATAAAAAATGGCCACTTGGCCAAAACATTTTCAGATGTTGTATATAGTTTACGAGTGGGGAGCCAAGAAAAATATCCCTTACAATTCAAAATGGCCGCCATGATTGAAAAATGTATATTGTTTCCTATATTCCTATGATCACATTTAAATTAAATTTAACGTACTATATTATAGTGAAACAAACATGTAGGGCCTACATAGATTTCTAATGACGTGGACGTGGAGCACTTCTTCCTTACTTCTTTGTTACATTTTGAATTGAGGTTTGTTTATAATAATATGTCTTCATCCTCAGGAATACTGAATTATGAGAAATAATATATAAAGTGCTGAATATAGCTGTAACGAGATTAATAACCATCCATAAATAAAGAGATTTATATATTTATCCTTAAACTTTTAAAAAAGTCTATGATAACTTTCTAGCACTGGGTTTACCTGGTGTTGCAGCAGTTCAGTCGGCAGTTGGAACATAACAATGCACAGGGAAAGCCGGCATCTTTGCATGAGCATCGTGTGATGCATCCTTTCTTACACGAGCACTTGACAAGCTCTCTGCAGAAGTCCCATATCTCCTGCAGTCTAGTCCATTTTGGATGCCAAACTCCACCATTCAAGAACCATCCCCATTCTTTAGGTGATGAAGAAATTGGCGTAAAAGTATCAGCACTTCCCCAAAGATGTCCTCCTTGATAAGCAGCACACTGAATGTGAAGCTGGAGTTGCGTCTGAGTAGGAGGAAGACTGTCAACACTTTTGTTCTTTGATGTAAAAAGGATTTTCCTTGCTTCATTGACTTTTCCTACATCCGTTTGTGCGTCGTACAAAAGAACAACATAATGTTCTAAGACGTCTTGAGTGGTTTTGGAAACGTTCTGCAACGACAGGAAATTTCATTCTTGTTTGTACTTGTTTTTGTTCTTGTTACTTCACCATTACTTGGAAATGGAACGACTTTCTTCACAATGCCACAAACAAGCAAGAGTTGTATTCCATTCTCGCAAATCATGCTGGTACACAGTTTGATTTTGCAGAAGTTGTGACCAACGTGGTTTCCTTTATCGTATCATCTCAAAATGCTGAGGCCGCCATTGCTGGTATTTCATGTGATTCTCTTGAAGAGGCTGATGGCCGCATCATTGGTCACGTGATGGATCACCGTATCCTCCTTCTCCCAAAAGGGCAAGAAAAATGCTTGGAAAGTATGGAAATCTTTCGATAATTGTCACACCAGCTGTTCATGAAATTTCCTGTCCGTTGCAGAACGTTTCCAAAACCACTCAAGACGTCTTGAGAACGTTATGTTGTTCTTTTGTACGACGCACACACGGATGTGTAGGAAAAGTCAATTAAGCAGGAAAATCCTTTTCACATCGAGGAACAAAAGTGTTGACAGCCTTCCTCTCACTCAAGACGCACTGCAGCTTCTCATTCAGCGTGCTGCATAATCAAGGAGACATCTTTGGGGAAGTGCTAATACTTTTACGCCAATTTCTTCACACCTAAAGATGGGGATGGTTTCTTGAATGGTGGAGTTTGGCATCCAAATGGACTAGACTGCCGGAGATATGGGACTTCTGCAGAGAGCTTTTCATGTGCTCGTGATAGAAAGGATGCATCACACTATGCTCATGCAAAGATTCCGGTTTTCCTGTACATTGCTTATGTTCCAACTGCCAACTGGACTCATCATAGGAATAAAAAAAAAAATCATAGGAATATAGGAAACAATTACATTTTTCAATCATGGCGGCCATTTTGAATTGTAAGGGATATTTTTCTTGGCTCCCCCACTGTAAACTATATACAACATCTTGAAAATGTTTTGCCAAGTGGCCCATTTTTATCATTTGCCGTTTGTTCACATTCGAAATAGGAAACAATACACATTTTCAATCATGGCGACCATTTTGAATCGTTAATGAGATTTTTCTTGGCTCCCCCACTGTAAACCATACACAATATCTTGAGAGTATTTTTGCCAAGTGGCACCTTCCTATCATTATTTACCGTCTGTAAACATTCAAAATTGTAGACTAAAGGTACGCAATTGTAATTCGTGGCGGCCATTTTGGATCGTAAGGGCTATTTTGCTTGGCTCCCCCTCTGTAAACCTTCTTTGACATCTCAAGAAATGTTTTGCCAATGGACACCTTCCTATCATTATTTTCCGCCTTTTTACATTAAAAATCAGAAGATAATTGTTACACTTTGTCATTCATGGCCGCCATTTTGAATTGTAAGAGGTATTCCGTATTGTTCTTGGCTCCCCCTCTGTAAACTTTTTCTATAATCTTAAGAAGAGCCTAGTGCTAAGTGGCATCTTTTTATCATTATTTTCAGTATGTTTATATTCCAAAAAGTAAATTAATACATATTTTTCAAACATGGCGGCCATTTTGAATCATAGGGGTCATTTTTTATGGCTCCCCCATTGTATACCATTTTTAACATCTCAAGAATATTTTTTGCCATGTAGCACCTTCCTAACATTATTTACCGTCTTTTTACACTAAAAATAGGAAAATAATAGGCCTATTCATTCATGGCCGCCATTTTGAATCCTAAGGGACATTTTTCGTGGCTCCCCTTCTGTATCGCTTTTCTTTGACCTTATAAACATTTTTGCCAAGTGAAACCTTCCTACTATTTTTTGCCGTTTTATTTGGGATTCATCGATGAACAGCCTGTACTACTACTGTATGTTTTGGTACAAAATTTTAGTTGAAATATTCATTTTTTGATAAAAAAAAAAGCGAGGGTCGACATTTGCGTCTCATCCACAGTAGCCGCAACTTTACTGACACATCTAGCGACTTGCAAATGCAAGTCTGCTAACGCAAGTATCTTTGTGCATACAGTTTTTATAGCTCTATAGTTAAACATATCATGGATTTGCTCAAAGCTGCCATTTTTAACGAGACGCAACTTTGTGCCGGTAAATCTTTGTAGCCTACGTGAGGGGGATAAGCTATAAATAAAAAAATTCTGGACCAGTTCCTTCACCATACCCGCCAATTTTTTGTTTTTACCCGAAAATCATGTAGGCTACCATTTTTTGATTGACAGATCGACCCCCAAATACTCGATTTAAAATTTCAGGGACAATACACTACTTACAATAGTAAATTAAATACACATAGGGCTACAGGATACGCCTAAGTTTGTTCGTTTGCCGATACTAGCGTGAACAGATTGTATGGTGGAAATGAAAGTGATTTCCAATGTTGAATGGGCACTTATGGTAAATTTTTGGCCGAATACAAGTAGTCGGTAACAGAACCAATCTAAGAACACTAGTGAATTTCGGGTCAGGTATTTGAGGGCCGACCCAATAGTAAAAAAGGTACCCGATTTTTGGGTAAAAATTTTAAAATAAAAAAATGGGGTACAAGATCACGTGACAGATTGTTGGGGGGCCGTTCCAGATTTGACATAACTATGACAAATTAATAGGATTGGAATTAAATTCCAAAGCCAATTGAATATTTATTGGTAAAAAATCAGATCTTTTACATGCTTTCTGTGTTAGACAGATTACTGTTATTTTTTATTGGATTTGAACCCGTGACCCCCCGAATCAGAATTACATGAACTTCATGCATGTGCCACCTCTGTTGGTCGTTTAAGTAATTTTCCAATCATCTCAATTAGTACGCCAAGGGCAACTTGATTTCAATTTTCTACCAGATTTGTAAGAGTTCAGTTCAAGCTCAAAATTCCTTACTTTTTTCGTTTTCCCTACAAGTTCGAGTTTGGCTCAAAACTCAAGATTCGTCCATCCTGAATTGTTACGTACCTTAGCGTACAACAGGGTGGGCGGATCTAGGACACGCGACTCGACCACCTCAAACTCCTTCGCAACCGACACTTTGAACTCGTTGGAGACACAAGGGTCTTTGGCGAAGTCAATCCTCTGTATCGCGTCCATTATCTTGCGCTTGCGATCGTCGGATGGAGTGGCAGCCACCTTGATCATCGAAGAGGTCTGAACTTCGTTCATCTTCTTTATCACCACCTGACCTTCCTTCACCATGCACAGCTAGAGACGAGAAGAAACAATGAATCAAGTGGGAAGAATAATTTATTTAAAATATTATTCAAGAAACAGGAAGTTATGGGACTATATATTCAAACTTTCCCTTTATGTCTGTGTATGTAGCCTTTGCTAAGTCTGTGTGTGTGAGCTGATTTGTCTGAAATACAAAAGCAACCTCCGGGACCAATATTGCGGTTGCTGTTAACATGGACATTAAAATCCATCAAGATGCCAACACACAGAAAAAAAAAACAAAACTGTTGAGTATTTTATTAGCTGGTAACGTTTCTTAAGAGTCTTCACTAGACAAATATCCCCCCCCCCCAAATACAAAAATTAGAAGATACCTATTCAGCTATGCTAGGTCCTTCCCACTCCAGATCGCACAATAGGCTACGGGTGTTCAAGGACGCGCACATTGTTTGAACTTTGAAGAATGCTATTAAAGGGCACTTTTGACCTGCTGATTGTTAATTGGGAATATTCCACTTCCGTCAAATACTGAAGAAATAGATTTTTTAGAAGAAGTATTTCGTCCCGATTATAAATATGAACTTTGTTTCTCTGTGAAATAATATTCCAATGATTTATTGCCGTTTTAAAAACAGCATTTTTAAAAATATTCTTACAGCGGCAAAACGACTATGACGTCAGAACCGTGTCAAACCAACGCCGCCTGGATACACATACATACATACATCCAGATAAACATCCAGACGGCGATGTTTCAAACAATGCAACGCCGAGCGTAGCCTACAGTAATGTAAACAGATGGCAGACATTTCACATTCAGCGCCTAGCCGGAAAACGAGAAAAGTTGACATTGATCTCAAAAAACAAAACTGAAACAGTCCTAGGTCTAGGCCCAGGCGTAGAAAATTATTTATAATACAACAGTCTAGGCCAATCGTTCCTGTAGGATATAGGCCTTGATATGTGAATACTAAAATTACTCACTTGACAAGCCCTAGGCTTAGTGTCAATCCTAGGCCTGCACGTCCGTGTTCTGACACACATCCCGCACACAAACCTTACTTTGATGACTAATTAAAGCCTAATGTAGATAAAGAATAGCATTATAGTCCTAGGCTGTGCAAAAATTCAAGTCAAAAATGCTCGTATTCCTTTATTACAATGATCTCGCACAATCTTCCGTCATTTACGAAGAAAGAGAAACAAAAGTCGGTGAAAATGTACATCGTTCTTTGGATAATTTTGGCGATTTAAGTGGCTGTGGAGTTGTGTTTGTTGTTGAGCGGATGGGCGAGCACCGCCGTCTGTATGTAAATATGTACAAATATTCGTACATTTAGTTTCTAATTGGCCTTGACTCTACACGGTTATGACGTAGTACCGCCCAAAGATGGCGCACGCTTGTTTTTTGCGCGCAAACTGGGGTTCAAATTTACTTCTTGTTTAAATTATACAAAATACATACGTTAAAAAAAAGTGCAGTGATTATTAAGTAGGGGTGTGAACGATTACGATTAAATCGATTCGATTAATCGATTATTAATTGAAAACGATTAATCGATTTTTTAAAAAAATAATCGATTTTAAATTTTTGCGTTTTTTTAAATTTAGTTTTCAAGATCCGCCGCCTATTACCCGCGAGAAACGTTCCCGTACGTTACGTTTTCCCGCCAAATACGCCGTGATAACCGCCGATTTAATGTCTTGCTCACCCGTGATATACGTTTCCATCAATTTCTAGCACGCGAGATTGTTCCCGATCCACATTTGATTGAAGCGACGTCGCAAAATACATCGTTCGTACCAGCCTTGCCTTGTCATCATGTGCGCATGCGCTGGCCGTGCAAGGTCGGAAGGAGTGGGCGGAGTTAAAGCTGCATTCTGTTCAACCGTTCCACGCGGCGTAGTTGGCGCGGCAGTCAAAAAAACACAGTAAACGCACTCAACGGGCCTGAAACGCCGAGCAGTAGTTGCACCTTTACGAAAACATGGCGTCTTGAGTGTGACAAAAGTGATTGCTCTGGTGTTGTGTTTCAGCCTAGGCCAAAAGTTTTCGACAACATGGCATCAAACAATTGAATTTGATCACAGCATTGATGCCAATTCATCTTGTATGCTTTATCTACCCCGCCACTTCCTTTTGATTATGCTCCCGACTGTCCTCTTCGAGATTGTTGTGCGTGCTCAAGTCCCCGCCATGGCGCCGATGCGAACTCATGCCTTGCGCGGGCAATTCAAACTAACCGAAACCAGATTGAAGTTTGAAAGAAACTTGCTACTATACCGACATTGTACAAAACGATTAAAATCGATTATGGAGGTGAAAGTGAATTCGATTATCGATTATAATAATTTAATCGTTTGACATCCCTACTATTAAGACATAGGTAGGTCTATATGAGAATTAAAATAAAATATAAAATAGTAAGTGGAATATTCCCTATTGTAACTTAAAAATTTAAAAAAAAATTATTAATCTTTTTTAAAAGTATTTTTCAGAACCGGTTCCGAACCCGTTCCCCCGCTCCGGAACCGCTTTGGACTTTTTGAACCCGATGTCATCACTAGTTGTTCTGCAGGTACGTAGTTCATGACCTTGCGGAGAAACAACGCATCCACTGCCTGTGCACACTTTGTGTCGGGGCCGTTTTATTATTTTTGTTGTTAGTTTAAATCGCAGTTCACTGTTTTACTTTTAAGTGACAGCATGAAAAAGATGTGTGTATGGTTGCCACCTTTGATTGAGGTCAATCCGGGCCAAAATACGAGGTTGCGTGGTACAGCTGGGGTTTCGGGCGAAGCCCCAGCCGCCGGAGGCATTTTCGCCGAAGGCGAAACAATTTTGAGTACATTAGGTATAGTTGATGGCCTAAAAGGCCCTATTTTAAGGTGACTTTGTATCTCAAATGATAGTGAAATGTAAAGTCTAAATAGACCATTTTTCTCAAATTCATTAATTGGGAAATAGTAGGTGTAATAAATTTTATGAAAATCAATCCAGAAATTAAAATATTAAGAAAAAAAAAACGCTGCGATGGATTTCTAATTTCTGGATTGATTTACATATGACCATTTTTGTTAATACCGGGACAAAGAATGGCTGTAGGAAAGGTAATATCTCATGGAAGCAAATAATAATAATATTAATAATAATAATAATAATAATAATAATAATAATAATAATAATAATAATAATAATAATAATTAGGGATGTCAAACGATTAAATTATTATAATCGATAATCGAATTCACTTTCACCTCCATAATCGATTATTAATCGAATTTAATTAGGGCTGGGCTATGACATAAAGTTCAAATATCAATAATTGTCAAAAATTTCGATATCGATATATCGAAAGCAATAGGCCTACAGATATTTTAATATCCCCTCCCACATAGCAGTTTGCAGTGAAATGAAAAACAAAGTATTTTCTAAACCATTGTATTTATTTATTGATTAATTACATTTGGGTGGTTATTAACTGATTAAACTTTTAATGAAGGGTATTTTTGTTATTTAAAGCATCGGTCCGAATATAGCGCGATGTTCTTTCCGAAAAATACAATCTCAAAAACAGCACTCGCGTTATTTCCGCGCGCTTGCATTTGAAATAGCGCCTGAACATAGGCCACCTGCAATACAACTCCCGCGCATCGGCTGCTGCGCTTCACCCCGCCCACCCACTCGATGCCAGCCGAACTCGGGCGAACCTAGCCGACGGCCTCGACTCGACCAGCTGTCTGCTAGTCGTCGCACAGTTACTCGTCTTGATCACGTCGTGACCTAGCTTGACCTACATAGACTTTGAACGTCGGGGTTGTCTATCTACGTTGCTAAGAGTCTATGTAACGTAATAATGATTGATGAAGAAGGAGAAGATGAAATGGCTCAAGATGAACAAATGAAAACTGCTGATCGCGTGGAAAAGAAAGGTTCCTCTGCCTTACAAATCAGCAAGGAATTGCGAAGGAGCTACGACGTAAACTTCAAAACAATGAAGACCAGGAATCAGACTGGTGAACTGAGGACTGTGGTTGGCATATGTGAGCTTGTGCTTGGCCCTACCCTGTTAAAACCATAGGCCTAGGCCCTAACATTGTTCAAAATGTTTTGTTGTAAGACGGACACGGCCGGCCGGGGGACGGACAAGTGTAGCGACGATTGGTAAGGGGAGGAGATGAAAGGTGATGAGAACAAAAGTTTTTAAGTTATAATATTTTTTCACAGGCAATTGAAACGTGGAACATTAGAAATCATAACTTGATTTTTTGAAATTTTATTTTTATTTTTTTAGACTTTTATTTTATTTTTAAATTAATTACTTTTTTCGATATTTTTTCCATATTCAACCAAATATCGATATCGAAAAAATCGGCTCATATCGATATCGTATCGAAATATCGATTTCTTTGCCCAGCCCTAATTTTAATCGTTTTGTATAATGTCGGTATAGTAGCAAGTTTCTTTCAAACTTCGGTCTGGTTTCGGTTAGTTTGAATCGCCCGCGCAAGGCACGAGTTCGCATCGGCGCCGTGGCGGGGGACTTGAGCAGCACAACAATCTCGAAGAAGACAGTCGGGACTCGGGAGCATAATCAAGAGGAAGTGGAGGGGTAGATAAAGCATACGAGATAAAATTGGCATAAATGCGGTGATCAAATTCAATTGCTTGATGCCATGTTGTCGAAAACTCTTGGCCTAGGCCGAAACACAACACCAGAGCAATCACTTTTGTCACACTCAAGACGCCATGTTACGTAAAGGTGCAATTACTGCTCGGCGTTTCAGGCGCGTTGAGTGCGTTTACTGTGTTTATTGGCTGCCGTGCCAACTACGCCGTGTGGAACGCTTGAACAGAATCAGTGGCGATTTTAGGCCTAGGCACACTAGGCGCGCGCCTAGGGCCCCTTGATCTAGGGGGCCCCCAAATAAATATATTTCCATATTGTTTTTCTTTTTTTTTTTTCTTTTTCAGCATCGTAACCAATCATACAGAATTAAGATGTGGCATAGACAAATCTACGACAATAATTAAGTAATTACATTATTTTTCAAGATTTCGTAAAATTTCAGGCTTTTGGACCGTTATTGTGCATAACATATCGTGATATTTTGAACATTTTATGTTACGACGTAAATTTTAAATTACAAATTTTAAGTAAGTGAATATGTAGGCTTTTACATAATAGTTATTGGATTTAAGATGTATCAACATAACAAAGAAAATAATGTCATTGAATTGAACCAGAAAAGAAATAGCTGAGAAAATGTCACGTCTTTCCGCCGTTTTTGTGAATAACATAACAATATGATATCGTAAACATTCATTTAATTGTCGGATATTATAAATTACAAGTTATACAAATTAAATAAATGAACACGTAGACTTTTTCATGGTAATAGTTATCACCCTTAAAAATTAAAATAGGACCTAAGCCGAGCCGTGGTAATGGGAAACACGTGTTTCCAAATATCGTCGGCTTAGTGCAGCAGAGCACCGCTGCGCCCCCCCTTCCCCCACCCACCACGCCACGACGAACTCAACCCACCGACGACCATACAGAAACCCACCGACGACCATACAGAACATAAGCAAGCTTAATTACATCGCCACATTAGCGTGGCCTTGGAGATTTTTTTGGGGGGGATGGGAAAAGTGACATACAGACCAATCTGTTAAAACGATAATGACGTATTAAATTTTATGGCTTTTGTGTAATCCGCAAAAATGATGAAATATCGAATTCCGAGACATTTTGTGTCCCGGAAAGTTACACCCAGGATCCGGGACGAAGGATTGAAATCCCAAACAATCCCGGAAAATCCGGGACGGGTGGCAACCCTAGATGTGTGTGTTATTCCCAACCGAGGGGGTTTTGAACTATCAAATTTCATATAAAATACATGCGCACGGGTCTCTTAGAGCTAGGCTCTTAATGTGGGTAGGCTTTCTTTACCCACACTATTATTTGTTTGAAATAGTTAATAATCTGCTTGTGTTTATGTCAGGAGGGGGCTTGCACTGCAAATGAGATAATTATGTCAAAATATGAATAAGGAAGGCTCCTTGACTTGTGTGTGTTGGAAGTTGACCAAATTTTGCGTTGCGATATTGCACGCAGCTGGCGCCTGATTGGTCCAAAACAATCGCATCGCAAAGTCATGAATCCACCTTTATGAATAACTTGAATAGGCCTTCTTGTGATATCATTGATTTAAGTAGACTTGACAAATCCTATACTATATGTAGGCTAATGATGTAGGCTACTGGATGCTAATACAGACAAACAAACAAACCTCAAGAGGGATGTATATTTTTTTCTCTCGTAACGGCGAGCCCACGTCTAGCACGGGTAACTTCGGGTATCGCAAATTGAATTTCTTCTTCTTGGCATAGTATTCTTCGACCGACATCATCACTCCATCATCCAGTGCAAAACGTTGCTCATGGGCTGATTTGCCGATACCGTTGACGCGGTACGTGCGCTTGCTCGTTGGGTTATTTGGTATTTCATAGTTGACTTTCAGCTCTGAAACGGTGGAGGAGATACAATTAATGGCCGTTACCTCTCGACGTGAGTAGAAATATGCCGAACCACGAGGGCATAAACGGCATACCCATCAAATGGGGTTACTTTGCCTACTATTTCATGTTTTTTATTAGTAATGGTATCCACATTTCTTACTTTAAATAATTTTTCTTTACATACATTATAGATAGATATGTAATAGTACATACAATTAAGGTGATTTTACTCTCAAGTACTTTACATTTTTTTCAAAGTTAAAGAGTAGGCAATGTTACCTCCTTGATTGGGGTGACTTTGCCTACAGTTGAAAATACCACTATAAATCCCTTGATAAGAGTTGTATAGGCAAAGTTACCCCTCCACTGTGGTAACTTTGCCTTTTGATGAAATTATGCAACTCAAACTTCAAACTGCCAGAGGCCATTCATAGCTATTTTCTGCATTGTCTTTCGCTTTAAAAACTTCATCATGACTTGCTTGTTTTTCGAGATTTCTATCACACGGCCCATGTGCATCCCTGTATTATAGTATACAGCATAGTAATTAATTATCTAAAATTAAAAATTATTTTAAAATAAAAATATTTTTAATTACAAATCTAAAAAAACAAGATTTTTAAGGTCAAGCAAAGTTACCCCAAGTGATCTACAAACTACAAAGCATGAGGAAACATTTCCTATACTAGCCCCAAAACTCCCTTCAATAAAAAAAAAATCATGCTTAAGTTAGAAATTTACTCTTAACACACATTTAACATAGCTGCAAAAAAATAAAACAAATTCATAAGTTGACTTTTGAAGCAACATTCAGGCAGAAGTTATCAACTTGACCAAAATACTTCAAAAAGAGCTTAGATGCCAAGGGTCTATGATGCCAAAACAGTGGTGGCCATCTTAATTCAGAAAACATTA